>CM057094.1:11535315-11551185 GCA_029959045.1 Taenioides sp. WSHXM2023
CTGGACTAAATCAGGACTAAACCAGGGCTAAACCTGGACTAAACTAGGACTAAGCCAGTACTAAACCAGGACTAAAGCAGAACTAAAGCAGATCTGAACCTGGACTAACTCAGGACTAAACCAGGGCTAAACCAGGGCTAAACCTGGACTAAACCAGGACTAAACCAGGGCTAAACATCTTTATGAATTGAATAAAAGTTGAAGTCTCAGTTCTGGTTCCTTTTTTCACTTCCATCAAAAGAAAATTGATGAAAATCTTAAAAAATAAAGAAGTGAAATCTGCTGCTGTAAAATCCAACACGAGTTTCTTAAATCCTCATTGGTCCATTTTTAAAATCCCAGATCTGAGTCCGGATCCTGGTCTGGTCCTAACCCGGGTCTCTGTCTGTGGGGTGTGTCTCTGTCCTCCGTCCTCCGCTGTGGTCACTCCCTCTCTCCCTCTCTCCCTCTCACTCCTCCCATCCTCCCCTCTCGGTTTTCTGGTTCAGTCCTGGTTTAGTCCTGGTTTAGTCCTGGTTTAGTCCTGGTTTAGTCCTGGATCAGTTCTGGTTTGGTCCTGGTTTAGTCCTGGTTTAGTCCCGGATCAGTCCTGGTTTAGTCCTGGATCAGTTCTGGTTTAGTCCTGGTTTAGTCCTGGTCCTCTTTTGTCTCTGGAGACTTGAGTCGATTTGTCTGAGTGAAGTCCATCAGCAAAACCACAGGAAGCACTAAACAAACCAGGACTAAACCAGATCTAAACCAAGACTAAACCAGGTCCAAACCAGGACTAAACCAGGATTGAACCAGGACTAAACCAGGCCTAAAGCAGGCCTAAACCAGGTCTAAACCAGGACAAAACCAGGTCTAAACCAGGACTAAACCAGAACTGATCCAGGACTAAACCAGGACTGATCCGGGACTAAACCAGGCCTAAACAGATCAAACTGAGCCGTCTCTCTGTGGACGGAGGGGGTGATGGAGTGAGGAGAGGAGGAGGAGGGGCCTGACCTGAGACACATTCTGATCTAAATATATGAGTTCACCTGTCGCTCAGAAACAAATGAGACTGGAAGAAGGAAGAGAGGGAGGGAGGGAAGGAGGGAGAGAAGGAAGGAGAGAGAGAGAGAAAGGGAGGGAGAGAAGAGAGGAAGGAATAAAGAGAAAGAGTTGGAGGGAGAGGTTAAATGAGAGAGAAGGAGAGAGAGAAGGAAAGAGAGAGGGAGAGAGGGAGAGGGAGGGAGAGAAGGAAAGAGAGAGGGAGAGAGGGAGAGAAGAAATGAAGGAACAAAGAGAAAGAGTGGTGGGAGAGGTTAAATGGAGAGAGAAGGAGAGAGAGAAAGAGAGAGAGAGGAGAAAGGTGGTGCAGACAGGTGCAGACAGGGTGTTCTCCTCTGATAAACTGCAGAACCTGATGAAAGACGAACACTCGCCCTCTGACCAGAGGGTGACGGGTTCAATTCCCACAAATCATCAGCGTAAAAAAAAACCTTTGTTCTGAAATTAGACAATAAAGTTACCACAAAGATAGTCCTGGTTTAGACCTGGTCTAGTCCTGTTTTTTTTTTTTTTTCAGGAAATCTTCATTTCTGTCAGTTCTTCTTCAGTATCGATACTTGCCAAAAATGAGGCTCTAGTTTCGATACCAGTTTTGGTATCGATTAGTGTCTTTTTTTCGATATTTCCGGGTCAGAACCGACAGTTGGACCCGTCTCCGGTCTGACCCCTGCGTGACCTCGGCGCTCGGAGCAGCTGGTGTTTACGTGACTACATTACCCATGATGCCGCGCTGGTGCTGTGCAGACCGTATTTGGACATGAGCGGGGACATTATGGATCTGTGTTTGTCTCTGATGAGGTTCTGTTCCTGGAGACGAGGGTTTGGACCAGAACCAGAGACACAGACACGATAGTGCGCGGGGCTGGCATCTCTCGCCCTGTTTACGCTTAAGTTTATGTTTATTTTACATTTGTCAAAAATTCTGTCTCAAAAGTAAATAAACGTGACTGGAGCTGGTAAAGGTCAGGACTAAACCAGGACTAAAACAGGACTGAACCAGGACTGAACCAGGACAGAAGCAGGACTTTTATCCCAGTCAAAATCAGGTTCAGTCTTTATTTCTATTTTATTTTGACTTGTACATATACATTTTTATAATTATGTCTCATTTGACACCTGTCCCTGTCTCTGTCCCTGTCCCTGTCTCTGTCTCTGTCCCTGTCCCTGTCTCTTTTTGCTACACCATCTATTTTTGTTACTCTATTATTATTTTATATTGTGATGTTTGAGCGACTGTGTCCAAATAATTTCCCTTGTGGATCAATAAAGTTTGTCTAAGTCTAAGTCTAAGCGGACGGTTTGTGTTTGGAGCGTTGCTGCTCCTCCTGCGTCCACCAGGGGGCAGCACAGGACCAGGCCGAGTCTGATTCTTCCTCTGATGAATCTCCAAAAACATAAAAGAAGCAACTGCAGAAAAGGTCCTCCAGAGACAGGGACATGTTTAAACCTGGTTTAGACCGGGTTTAGACCTGGTTTAGTCCCGGTTCAGTACTGGTTCAGTACCGTTTTAATCCTGGTTTAGACCTGGTTTAGTCCTGGTTCAGTCCTGGTTTAGTCTCTTTCAGATCCCTCAAACCTCTGCCTGATCTGAGGTTCTTCTGCAGACACTTGTTCTGCTCTGTTCTCGTTTCCTCGTCACAAACCTGGACTTGTTTTATTTGATTTGAAATAACGTGGCTCGTTTCTGCTTCTCCTCGTTCTGACCTTCAGACGCTGGTCTGAACCTGATCCTCCAGATCCTCCAGATCCTCCTGATCCTCTAGATCCTCCAGATCCTCGGGTTTTTATTTCAGTGTTTTGTCCCTAATCAAGATCTGAACATTAAAGCTGCATTGTGTAACTTTTCTGGTGGAGGGTCCATCAAACGCTTTTCTCCATGGAGATGTTATTGTTTTTCTGGAATGTTCCACAGTATGGCATTAAACCTTTCTATCTTCATGGAGACCAAACCAGACCAAGTTCCAGGTCAGATCTGTGGAGAGGCGACAGTCAGAATGTGTTTTTCTAGGTATTTTTGAGCTTTAAAACCACCTGTGATTGAATAAATGTAAAGTAGAGCTGTTTAATGTCACACTGTGGAACATTCCAGGCAGAGCAGTGACATCACCATAGAAACAAACAGGTGACAGACCCCCCCCGACTACAAAGTTACACAGTGCAGCTTTAATAGTGTTGCCAAGCTCCCGCTCCCTGCCAAAAACAGCCGTGTGTGAACATCCTCGCTGGGAGGGCATCTGACACACCGGAGGGGCTGGGAGGGCATCTGACACACAGGAAACAGGAGGATGGGAGGGCATCTGACACAGGAAACAGGAGAATGGGAGGGCATCTGACACAGGAAACAGGAGGATGGGAGGGCATCTGACACGCAGGAAACAGGAGGTGTGTTTGATTTGTTTGAACGTTGGTTCATTTTAGCGTCACTTTTCTGTCCTCCTCCTTTAAACTCAGACACTCAAAGAAACACGTCTCCACCTCCAGAGACAGAGACAAGTTTAGACCCGGTTTAGACCCGGTTTAGACCCGGTTTAGACCCGATTTAGACCGGGTTTAGACCGGGTTTAGACCTGGTTTAGACTTGGTTTAGTCCTAGTTCAGTTCCAGTTTAGTCTTGATTTAGTCCTGATTCTGGTTTAGTCCCAGTTTAGTCCTGGATTAGTCCAGGTTTAGTCCTGGTTTAGTCCTGGTTTAGTCGTGAATTTAGTCCTGGTTTAGTGCTGGTCTCCTGGTCTAGTCCTGGTTTAGTCCTGGTCTAGTCCTGGTCTAGTTCTGGTCTAGTCCTGGTCTAATCCTGGTTTAATCCTGGTTTAATCCTGGTTTAGACTCCTCTGAAAATGATCAGGTTCAATATTCATGTTTTTTCTTTTTATCATTTCATTTCTTGGAAGTACAAAATCTCTCTTTTTCCTCCTGACCACATTTACACCTGCCGCCCCTGCCACACCTGCCACACGTCCCTGTCAAATCCTGCTGTGGTCCGGTCTCTTTTGGAGCAGGACCGCAGTAAACACCAGGGGCCACAGGGGGGCAGCAGAGGCTCTGGTGCAGACTGTTGTTGTGCCCTTAAGCCAGACACTTTGCCTTGTGTGAATGTGAGGGTGGAGCGCTGGTGGTGGGAGGGGCAGATGGCACAGATTGGCAGCCTCAGTCGTGCCAGTCTGTCCCAGGGCAGCTGTGGCTACAGGAGGATCCCCCGGCGAGTGCAGAGACGGGGGAGGAGTGTCTCAGTGGGAGGAGTTTTACTGGAGTTTCGACCAATCAGAGCGAAGCATCTGTGATGATCTCCACCTGATCTCCACCTGTCCTCCACCACCTGTCCTCCACATGTCCTCCACCTGTCCTCCACCACCTGATCTCCACCTGTCCTCCACCACCTGTCCACCACCTGTCCTCCACTTGTCCTCCACCCCTCCCTTTCCTCCCTTTCTCCTCCTCCTGTACTTCTCCTTTCCTCTCCTCCTCCTGTACCTCCCTCCCTCTCTCCTCTTCTCCTCCTCCTGTTCTATCACGCAGGAAACTTGGACTCAAATGCAACACAAAGAATGCAATCAAAAGCAAAGGCCTTGGTTCAGTTCAACAGAAAGTGTTCTTCAATAGGAAAAGCTTAATATGACAAATCAGGCTGATAAACAATAAAGGAAGTTATGAGTTTATTATGTGAACTAAAATATCCTCCAAAACTGGGAAATTCTGTAATTCGAAAACGGGCAGGGGATAACTCAGAAACAGATTCTTCAAACGGAATAATGCAGAATTACACAAATTGCAAACAACAGATTTCACATTCAGAGTTTCAGATACACAGCTGGAGAGTCTCGTGACTTGTCGACAATCTAGCCAGAACTGACTGGGCAGAAGGAGTTTATATAGACGACCCTGGGATGATTGGGGAATGAGCGGCAGCTGCAGGAAAAACAGGGAGGGAGCAAAAGATGGACTGGATCAGGCTAAGAACTGGAGCTGGACTGGGGATAAACATGTAAACAATAGGCAAAACTGTGACAGAACCCCCCTCTCAAGGGACGGCCCCTGACATCCCAAAAGCAAACTCTGAACACGGGTGGGAGGAGGGGGCCTGGAGGAGGGTCAAAACTCTTCTCAAAGATCAGAGACCTCAGATGGACCACCCAGGGTAGCAGAAGGAACCACACGAGAACCCGAAGAGCCCTTTGAAGGTTGATCTGGATGTTGCTCATGGAAAGCCGTAATGAGAAGAGGGTCCAAGATAAAACGGGCGGGCACCCATGAACGCTCCTCTGGACCATAACCTTCCCAGTCAACCAAGTATTGGAGACCTCGGCCACGACGTCTGGAACGCAGAAGGCGCCGCACTGTATACGCAGGTCCACCATCAATCAGACGTGTCGGTGGTAGCGGAGGCAAGACAGGAGCGAGAGGACTTTCACAGACCGGCTTCAGCTTTGAAACATGGAATGTAGGATTGATTCGCACGGCTCTGGGTAACTTGAGACGTGCAGCCACTGGGTTGACCATCTTTTCAATTTCAAAGGGGCCAATGAATTTAGGTGCCAGCTTCTTAGAATCAACCCGGAGTGGAAGATCCTTGGTGGAGAGCCAAACCATGTGACCACTCTGGTAAGCAGGAGCCTCTGAACGGCGGCGGTTGGCTGATGCAGAGTAGCGCTGTGCAGAACTCAGCAGAGCAGTCCGGGCCTGTTTCCAGGTTCTGTGGCAGCGTTTTATGAAGGCTTGAACAGAGGGGCAAGAAACTTCCTTTTCCTGATATTGGAACAGAGGTGGTTGGTACCCATAGGCACACTGGAATGGGGAAAATCCTGTGGCAGAACTTTTCAGCGTGTTATGGGAGTACTCGACCCACAGTAACTGCTGAGACCAGGAAGACGGGTTCCTGGAGGCCATACACCGCAACACTAGCCGTGTCTCATTTCAGGGTCTGCATCCTCCGAGGCTGGTTTTTCGGCTGCATACGCCACTTCCGGCGCGACAAGGCCTGTCCCATTTCATGCAGCCTCCGAGGATGCAGCCTGAAAACCGGCCTCCTTTCCATGGAGATCAGGCCGTGAACGAAGGCCGTGAAAATGTATCCTTCGCGGCCTTATATTTCCCAGCATGCACCGCACGCTACTTCTTCTACGGTAAAAAATGAAGTCCGCGGCTGCGTCCCCTACCAGTTGCAATTTTACTTTTAAATGTAAGTATTGGTTTACCTCGCCTACAATTCATTCTAAGTTACTAGCTACATGAAACTGTTCATAAACAAGTTCACTTAAGTTTAACTTAAGATGTTAAGTTAAACATATGTATGAAGGTAGTCGTTATGATTTAGTTTACGGATATTGTTGTATTAGCGGTTAGTAGCGTTATCCCTTACACTTGTTTATTAGCTTAGCTGTAGTAATGTTGGATATTCTCCAGTATGTAAGAATATTTTTGTCTTCAGGGAACAAGGAGCAGACCACCCGACTAACTGAGCTGAGGCGGGAGAACAACCACCTGTTCACCGGGGCTAAATTCTCCGTGAACATGGCTTGGAGGTAAGTATTAAAACAGTGCTATATACTCCTGTTAGATAATATAACATCAGCCATGAAAACTATATCAGCGCTGGCATTACTGCGATTTGAAAACCTTTTTCATTTGTACATATGTGAGTAGTTGTGAATTAACCTGGGTTTCCCCATTTATTTCCTATGTTATCCACAGCCTGTACTTCTGTGATTACTAAATGATGGCCGGGAAGCTGGTGATCTGAAAAGTATACTACACAATGTAGTACTATCATGTGTAGTAATGTAGTAATATCACAGTGGAGAACTAAACCTACATATTTGTCAGTAGACAGTTGTTCACAAATAAGATGGACTTATTAAGTGTTATTATCCATTATATCTCCCTTACAAAAGCACCATGAAAACTGTAATAAAAAAAGACATAATTAACTACATAAATGAAAGGATAGCGTGTGCTGCATGGATATTGAACAAATGTTTGCAGTAACACTAGGCGATCTGTAACAGATTTCATATTATATATAATATAATTATAAATGTACTGTATTTATTATTATGTAAATGTGAATGTTTATGTTCTGTTTGACTCAGGACAATACTGGAGAAGGTAGGCCTGTAATAATAAGGGCTGCAAATTAATCATGCTCATATTGAAATCTAAATTGTGAAAATATGTGTGGGATTCCTCTATTAATTAAGATGTTTCGATTTATCTAAACAGCCTTTGGATCTGAATGTATATACACTGAACCAAATTTTCCTGTAATAGTTTTGTAGTTTTCTTAATGTGTGTGTCATTACAGGTTTTCACTCTGCAGGACAGGACTTTGATCAATCAGACATAAGGCCCATTCTGCTCTTCCTCCTCCAGAAGACAAGGGACACATCACACTGAGTGGTCCAAGTGCACTGGGGCATGTCTCCACTGTCCATGCTGACTGTAGAAGACCTGTGGGGTCTCTGGTTGCATCAGGCCTCCCTCCTTCACATGCTGCTGCTGTCCCTAATGTGTCCTAATAGTGATGTTTAGGTTTAACTTCTAATTTCCTGCACAAGTAAAATAGTCAAATGGTAGTTTCTTTGCATCTTAGCAGAGGAGCACCTAAACAGCTTAATCATTGAGGAAGTGTCCCATGATAAATGTGGCCTTATATGACCTTAACAAGTGTGTGAGACAAAACTGAAAACATATCATTTGCTCATGTTTATTTGAATGTTTTTCGATCTATACTGACATTTGAATCATGGTGAAATGTGCCACTTATTTGATGTCTCTTTTGATAGTAATTAATTGCATGTACTATAAGAATGTACTATTGTACTGCAATTAAGCAGTGGTAATCCATCTGATCATATTTTACAAAGATAATTTGTTCATTTTGGACTGTCACCTGCTTCAGCAACAAGGGAACAGAATTTGAGAGTTCACTGACATACAGCTGTTTTTACTCACCTATTATTGCATTGTGTGTGTGTAATGGGTTCAATGTTTGACTTTTCACATCAAGATAAAGTATTTCCAGAAGTTCCTTTGAATGTTTAATAAACCATCTTTTCTCAAAGGAGAGATGTCTTTCTTTATAAACTGATTTAAATGCATTCCCTGTATAAATGTAATCCTTGGTCAATATAAAAATATTTAATAATGATAATAATAATTAATAATGCATATCTCATCACTGTATTTGAAACTTTAAGGTAATTTAGCCTATTTCAGATCTATCCCAGAAATATAAAAGTTTTGTTTTGTTTACGTTAAACATACGTTTTCGTTTCAGCCACAAGATTTGGATGAGAATTATTAGAATAACTTGGTCTCAAAATCCGATAGTTCAATTGCCCACGCGTAATCTTTGTTATTGATCCGTGTGCGTAATCTGCGTGGTGCGTGTTGTTAGCATTAGCGTTAGCATTAGCGTTAGCATTAGCGTTAGCAGCGTGTCTTGGTTGCTGGGCGACGGGAGCGGCTCCGTGGGCTGGACCTGTCCCATTTCACCAACGGAAATGCTGTCCTCGGAGGCTGGTTCGAAGGCTGCAGCCTTCACGGCCTTGGAGGCACCTGGCCTCGGAGGATGCAGACCCTGAAATGAGACACGGCTACTGTCTCCATCTGCTGGTTTATTCTCTCAGTCTGACTGTTGGACTGAGGATGATAGCCTGATGATAGGCTAACAGTGGTTCCTAGAAGTGAACAGAACTCACGCCAGAAAATGGAGGTGAACTGTGGACCCCGATCAGAGACGATGGTTGTGGGGAGTCCGTGTAGCCAAAAAACATGCTGCAAAATGAGCTCAGCTGCTTCTTTGGCAGAAGGGAGTTTAACCAGTGGAATGAAATGAGCCATTTTACTAAAGTGGTCAACTACTGTCAGGATGGTGGTGTGTCCATTGGAAACAGGTAAGCCAGTGACAAAGTCCAGGGATATATGGGACCAAGGTCGGTTGGGAACAGGTAAGGGAAGAAGATGGCCAGCAGGTGCTTGGTGACTGGGTTTAGACTGATTGCAAACCTGACATGCATTGACAAAATCTCTGGCGTCCTCATCCAGAGTACCCCACCAGAACCTTTGTAGCAGGACCTCCTTAGTTCGCTGGATCCCGGGGTGGCAGGTGAGCTTTGAACTGTGAGCCCACTGAAGAACATCTGACCTGAGGTGCTGTGGAACAAACAGGATGTTGTTTGGACAAGTGCTGGGGCCAGGGTGGTCTTCCAAAGCTGCCTTGACTCGTTCCTCCACCTCCCAGGTGAGAGTGGCAATCATGTGAGAGCTGGAAAGAATAGTATCTGGGTCGGCAGAGGCGTCCTCAGGGGTGGAGAACTGGCGGGACAGAGAATCGGGCTTAGTGTTATGGGAACCAGGACGGCAGGACAGTGTAAAATTGAATCGAGTGAGAAATAGGGCCCACCTAGCTTGTCGACAGTTGAGGCGTTTAGCAGACTGGAGATATTCAAGATTCTTGTGGTCTGTCCAGACCAGGAATGGAATCTTGCAGCCTTCAAGCCAGTGTCTCCACTCTTCCAAAGCTAACTTCACAGCCAGCAACTCTCTGTTCCCGATGTCATAGTTCCTCTCCGCAGGTGACAGGCATCGCGAGAAGAAGGCACAGGGGTGTAACTTTAGGTCATCAGATGCTTTCTGTGACAAAACAGCCCCTACACCAACATCTGATGCGTCGACTTCCACTACAAACTGCCTCTCAGGATCTGGCATTCGGAGGATAGGAGCTGTGGTGAAGAGGGTCTTCAAGGTCTTAAAGGCTGCATCAGCCTCTGGAGACCATCTATAGGGCACCTTGGAGGAGGTGAGAGCTGTAAGGGGAGCAGCAACAGAGCTGTAGCCCCGGATGAACCTTCGGTAGAAGTTTGCAAACCCCAAGAAGCGCTGCAGCATCTTGCGGGTCTTAGGAACAGGCCAAGCGGTAACAGCTTTCACCTTGGTAGGGTCCATGGAGACACTTCCCTGACTAATAATGTACCCCAGAAACGCAACTGATGAGGCGTGGAACTCACACTTCTCTGCCTTGACAAAGAGTGAGTTTGCAAGCAAGCGTTGTAGGACAGTCTGGACGTGATGAACGTGTTCTTCTTTGGACTTGGAGAAAATCAGGATGTCGTCAAGATAAACAAAAACATATTTGTTCAACATGTCACGAAGGACATCGTTGACCAGAGCCTGGAACACGGCGGGGGCATTGGTAAGACCAAACGGCATGACCAGATACTCGTAATGCCCTGTGGGTGTGTTAAAGGCAGTCTTCCACTCGTCCCCTTTCCGGATCCAGACGAGATGATACGCATTGCGAAGGTCAAGTTTAGTGAAAATAACAGCATCCTGCAGAAGTTTGAAAGCTGATGACATGAGTGGTAGAGGATATCTGTGTTTAACTGTAATATTGTTTAAGCCTCTGTAGTCAATGCAAGGCCTAAGAGTCTTGTCCTTCTTCTCAACAAAGAAGAAACCTGCACCAGCGGGAGACAAAGAGGGTCTGATGATGCCAGCAGCTAGAGACTCATTTACATACTTCTCCATTGCTTCTCTCTCAGGTCCAGAAAGAGTAAATGCGACCACGAGGGGGAGAAGTTCCAGGCAGAAGGTCAATCGAACAGTCATACGGAAGATGTGGAGGAAGTGATGTAGCTTTGGTTTTGCTAAACACCTCTTGGATGTCGTGGTACTCCTCAGGAACACAGGTCAAGTCTGGTGGAGGACTGGAGTTATTGTTGGGCAGCAGTGCAGGAATGGCTTGGTTGAGACAGCTCTGATGACAAGATGGACTCCAACTAGTAATGGAACCCAAAGACCAATCAATATGGGGGTTATGACGGAGAAGCCAAGGGAAGCCGAGGATTACAGGGTGCTGTGGGGTATTCAGGATGTGGAACTGGATGGTCTCATGGTGGTTGCCAGCCAGTAACAGGTGAACCGGGACAGTGCGATGAGTTATGGAACCCAAAAGTCTGCCATCCAGAGCATTAGCAGGTACAGGAGTAGGAAGAGGAACAAGATTCATTTTTAATTGCAGGGCCAGGTTCTCATCAATGAGACAGATGTCAGAGCCTGAGTCAATTAGAGTGGTCACAGTGTGAGTACCACTCTCAAGCAACAAACGAGCCTGAAACTGAGGGCGTTTAACAGGGGATGAAGTAGAGGATAGACTCACCAGTACTCCCCTTTCTACTGATGAGCCTGCCCTTTTACTGGACATCTGGAAACAAAATGGCCGGGCTTCCCACAGTACAGACACAGATTCCCCTGGCGTCAACGTTGTCGCTCTTCAGGAGAAAGATTTGTACGGCCTACTTGCATGGGCTCAGGACCTCCATCTAGAGGAGCCAGTGTGTGATTAAAGGAATCTGAACCCAACGGAGGACGTGGTCGTAAACTTGGTTGTTGTTCCGGAACTTTCAGCTTTTTCTCTTGTCGGCGAGCTTGGATTCGACGATCAAGTTTGGTTGCCAGTTCTATCAGGTTATCAAGATCAGAGGGGAGATCATATGAAACCAGCTCATCCTTAATGTAGTCATTCAGACCCAAGAGAAAAGCATCCGATTGAGCTGCGACGTTCCACTGACTTTGAAGGGCCCGGGTCCGGAATTCAATTGAATAGTCAGCAACTGTGCGGGCTCCCTGACGCAATCCCAGTAACCCCCCAGCAGCGTCAGGCCCGGTGGATGTGGCACCAAACACCTTACGAAGTTCTTTTGCGAATGCATCAAAAGAAGTACAGGCAGCTGTCCGACGCTCCCATTCTGCGGTTCCCCAAAGCCGCGGCCTTCCTGCAAGATGATTGATGGCAAATGCTACTCTGGCTCTTTCTGTGGAGAAAGTGTGTGGCTGAAGGGCAAAGAGAATTGAGCAGTTGGTCAAAAATTGATTGCACCCTTCAGGGTCTCCCCTATAACGTTCAGGTGTGCCTACTCTGGGTTCAGAAACAGGTCCAGGTGCAATCACTTCAGCTGAAGGTTGCGGAGCAGGGTTCATAGGAGTCGGAGTAACTGCAGTGACTAGCTGGGTAACAGTGACTGCCAGTTGCTGGATCTGAGCTGTCAAAGTGGCCATGTCATGTTCCCTAGCTGCAGTTGCCTCTCGAGCAGCAATAGCAGCAGACGCGATCTCAGCCTGCTGTTGCTGCAGGCTTCCTTCTAGTCTAGCAAGCCTATCCATAGGGCTTTCCTTGTGTGCTGAGTCCATACTGGCTAGATTGTACTATCACGCAGGAAACTTGGACTCAAATGCAACACAAAGAATGCGATCAAAAGTAAAGGCCTTGGTTCAGTTCAACAGAAAGTGTCCTACAACAGCAGAGTTCACATTCAGAGTTTCAGATACAGAGCTGGAGAGACTCTGGACTCGTCGACAATTGAGCAAGAACTGACTGGGCAGAGGGAGTTTATATAGACGACCCTGGGATGATTGGGGAATGAGCGGCAGCTGCGGGAAAAACAGGGAGGGAACAAAAGATGGACTGGATCAGGCTAAGAACTGGAGCTGGACTGGGGATAACATGTAAACAATAGGCAAAACTGTGACATGTACTTTCTCTCCCTCTTTCCTCTCCTCCTCCTCCTGTACCTCCCTCCCTCTCTCCTCTTCTCCTCCTGTACCTCCCTCCCTCTTTCCTCTTCTCCTCCTGTACCTCCCTCTTTCCTCTCCTCCTCCTGTACCTCCCTCCCTCTTTCCTCTCCTTCTCCTGTACCTCCCTCTTTCCTCTCCTCCTCCTGTACCTCCCTCCCTCTTTCCTCTCCTCCTCCTGTACCTCCCTCCCTCTTTCCTCTCCTCCTCCTGTACCTCCCTCTTTCCTCTCCTCCTCCTGTACCTCCCTCCCTCGTTCCTCTCCTCCTCCTGTACCTCCCTCTTTCCTCTCCTCCTCCTGTACCTCCCTCCCTCTTTCCTCTTCTCCTCCTGTACCTCCCTCTTTCCTCTCCTCCTCCTGTACCTCCCTCCCTCTTTCCTCTCCTCCTCCTGTACCTCCCTCCCTCTCTCCTCTCCTCCTCCTGTACCTCTCTCCCTCTTTCCTCTCCTCCTCCTGTAAGGTTACACAAATACTCGAGCGCTTTCATTTTTCTCTTTCTGTTGGGGTCAAGTTTGTGGTCACCTCCTCGTGCTCTGATTGGTCGACGCGCTCTCTCCAAAGCCCGCCTCTCAAACGGCGCATCGGAGAGAGGCGCGTCCCATGGCAACGGCCCCTCTCCACACCGACCTCCGCCCGCCGCCCGCCGCACACGCCGAAGCCTTGGCCCACGGGTCGAGAGACTCTCCACAGCAGAGGAATAATGCACTGATGGAGGAGGGGGGGAAAGAGGACAGGTGATGGAGAGAAGAGGGAGAGAGAGAGAAGAGAGAAGATAGAGACAGGAGAGAGAGGAGAGGAGAAGAGGAAGAGAGAGAGAGAGAGAGGAGAGAGAGAGAGAGAGGAGAGAGAGGAGAGAGAGAGAGAGAGGAGAGAGAGAGAGGAGAGAGAGGAGAGAGAGGAGAGAGAGAGAGAAAGAGGAGAGAGAGAGAGGAGAGAGAGGGAGAGAGAGGAGGAGAGGAGGAGAGGAAGGAGAGGGAGAGAGGGAGGAGAGGAGAGGAGAGGAGAGGAGAGGAGAGGAAAGAGAGGAGTGGAGGAGGAGGAGTGGAGGAGGAGGAGTGGTGCTTCAGAGTCAAATGTGTGAAATGAACATTGGTCAAATATGAAATATCAGAGTCGTCTGAAAACAGCAGCACAGGAAGAAAGTCAAGAGACGCTCAGGACTGAACCAACACAGAGCACAGGGCCCTCTGCACACAGACCTCTGCACACAGCCTCTGCACACAGACCTCTGCACACGGCCCTCTGCACACAGACCTCTGCACACGGCCCTCTGCATACGGCCCTCTGCACACAGACCTTTAACACCATCCTCCCTGCTCTGCTCCAGGACAAGCTCGCCCAGCTCAACGTGCCTGACTCCACCTGCAGGTGGATCACTGACTTCCTGACGGACCGGAGGCAGTGCGTGCGGCTGGGGAAGAATGTCTCGGACACTCGGACTATAAGCACAGGATGTCCACAGGGCTGTGTACTTTCTCCCCTGCTCTTCTCCCTGTACACCAACTGCTGCACCTCCAGCCACGACTACCCGTGAAACTGGTTAAGTTTGCGGATGACACCACCCTCATCGGGCTCATCTCGGACGGCGATGAGTCTGCCTACAGGAGGGAGGTGGACCGGCTGGTGTCCCTGGTGCAGCAGCAACAACCTGGAGCTCAACGCCCAGAAGACAGTGGAGATGATCGTGGACTTCAGGAAAGTCACAGCCCCCCTGCCTCTCCTCACCCTGACAGACTCCTCCATCACCACTGTGGACTCCTTCCGCTTCCTGGGCACCTGCATCACCCACGACCTCAAGTGGGAGCCGACCATCAGCTCCCTCATCAAGAAAGCCCAGCAGAGGATGTACTTTCCTGCGGCAGCTGAAAGCCAAGCTGCCTGCCCAGATGATGGTGCAGTTTTTACACGGCCATCATTGAGTCCATCCTCACCTCCTCCATCACTGTGTGGTACGCTGGGGCCACTGCCAGGGACAGACAGAGACTGCAGCGCATTGTGCGCTCTGCTGAGAAGGTGATCGGCTGTAGCCTTCCATCTCTCCAGGACCTGTACGTCTCCAGGACTCGGGGGCGTGCAGGCCAGATAGCAGCTGACCCCTCTCACCCTGGACACAGACTATTCGAGCCACTTCCCTCTGGCAGAAGGCTACGGTCCATACGGACCAGAACCTCTCGCCATAAGAACAGTTTCTTCCCCTCTGCCGTTGGACTCATAAACACTTTATGAACACTTATAACACCTGTACTAAGGACACTTTATAATACCAGTCACTTTAAATAAGTCATGTCACGTCACTTGCTCTTTTGCACTGTCGGTTTGCACTGTTGTTCTGATGCTCTGTATATACTTGACTATTTTTATTTTTATTATATATCTTAATCTTTTTGCATGCTCTTACTTTATTCAAATAGTGATACTTTATTATTATTATTATTATTATTATTATTATTATTATTATTATTATTATTATTATTATTATTATTATCCTTTCTAACTGTGATATCTCTACTTGTATTATTATTATTATTATTATTCAGTGTTCTATGTTGCACCTTATCACCAAAGCAAGTTCCTAGTCTGTGAATTGTGTTCACTGACAATGGCAATAAAAGTTTTTCTGATTCTGATTCTGATTCTGATTTGAGATAGATGTACTAGTACGTAAGTACGTAGTTACGTAACCCAAATCTAAGCGTTTTGAGATTATATACATAGATAGATTCTAATATTTTTATCATGCTTCTTTTTTCCAGATCAAACATGGCTTCCTCATCGAGACATCACTGTAGAAACAAGCCTGATTGCATAAAATCAATTGCAAAATTGCAAAATTGCATAAAAGACTGCATAAAATCTGTAGCTTGCAGAAATAAACTAACGTCAGATTTGAACTCAGCACACTTAAATTGACTAAAAACAAGTCTTTCTTTAAATGCAACATATAGAGTGTTCCCCAGTGTTATTATTATTATTCAGTGTTCTAATGTTGCACCTCATCACCAAAGCAAGTTCCTAGTCTGTGAATTTGTGTTCACTGACAATGGCAATAAAAGCTTTTATGATTCTGATTCTGATTCTTTGCACCACAGACCTCTGCACACAGACCTCTGCACACGGCCCTCTGCACACGGGCCTCTGCACACGGGCCTCTGCACACGGGCCTCTGCACACAGGCCCTCTGCACACAGCTGCAAGCCTCTGCACACAGACCTCTGCACACGGTCCTCTGCACACAGACCTCTGCACACGGCCCTCTGCACACGGAGTAC
>CM057094.1:11551285-11948785 GCA_029959045.1 Taenioides sp. WSHXM2023
GATCATTATTTGAAAAGTTTTTGTATTTGTAATTTTTCATATTTGTTTTATTTATTTATTTATTTATTTATTTATTTTTAGTGTTCAAAGACGAACTGTGTCCCCCGATCTTCCCCCAGAGACCAGAGCAGAACCCAGACCAGGATCTGAACCAGGATCTGAACCAGGACCAGACCCCTCCTGAGACCAGCTGAGACTAAACCAGGACTAAACCAGGACTAAACCAGGACTAAACCAGGTCTAAACCAGGTCTAAACCAGGACTAAACCAGGACTAAACCAGGACTAAACCAGGTCTAAACCAGGACTAAACCAGGACTAAACCAGGTCTAAACCAGGTCTAAACCAGGACTAAACCAAGTCTAAACCAGGACTAAAACCAGGACTAAACCAGGTCTAAACCAGGACTTTACCAGGTCTAAACCAGGACTAAACCAGGTCTAACCAGGTTTAAACCAGGACTAAACCAGGACTAAACCAGGACTAAACCAGGACTAAACCAGGACTACCCTCTGTACAGGACCAAAGGAGAAACAGGATCTAACCCAGAGTCCAGACCAAAACCAGGAGTCAGACTCGGTCCAACAGGAGACCAGGTTCATCAGACCAACTGCAACTGTGAAGGTCTGAGAGAAGAACGGGATTAGAAGAGAGCGAGAGATGGAGAGACAGAGAGCTGGAGAGAGAAGGAAAGAGAGAGTGATGAGAGACAGAGCTGAGCGAGAGATGGAGAGAAGTGATGGAGAGAGAGGGAGAGAGTCATGAACAAATGGAGAAGAGGAAGACTAGAGAGATGGAGAGAGAGGAAGGAGAGTGATGGAGACGGAGGGATGGAGATGAAGCGACGTAAACAGCAGGATCATAATAATTCTCATAATTCCTTTTTAAACATTATTATTAAAGAGTTTTAACATCAGACATTTGTTTTGTGACACGTTTGAAATGAATTTTGTGTTTAAAAAATGACATTCAAATAAAAGGAAAAGGACGACAGTTTGAACAGTTTAACATTTAAATAAAACAGATTATTTTCAGCAAACGCAAAAGTCACGTTTAAACAAGAGAAAAACAAAACGAAAAGAAAAATTTCAGTCGAAAAGAATTTGACATTTCAATATTTTTTAGAATGTAGAAAATCTTCAGGCCTGGTCTAGTCCTGGTTCACTCCTGGTCTAGTCCTGGTCTAGTCCTGGTCCAGTCCTGGTCCAGTCTTGGTCCAGTCCTGGTCTCGTCCTGATCTAGTCCGGTCTAGATCTGGTTTAGTCCTGGTCTCATCCTGGTCCACTCCTGGTCTTGTCCTGGTCCAGTCCTGGTCCACTCCCAGTCTAGATCTGGTTTAGTCCAGGTCTCTTCCTGGTCACTCCTGGTCCACTCCTGGTCCAGTCCCGGTCTAGATCTGGCTTAGTCCTGGTCTCGTCCTGGTCCACTCCTGGTCCAGTCCTGGTCTAGATCTGGTTTAGTCCTGGTCTCGTCCTGGTCCACTCCTGGTCCAGTCCTGGTCCAGTCCCGGTCTAGATCTGGCTTAGTCTGGTCTCGTCCTGGTCCACTCCTGGTCCAGTCCTGGTCCAGTCCCGGTCTAGATCTGGCTCAGGGCTGTGCTCTTGCAGTTCTGTGTCTCTATGGCGTCTCGTCTCTTCAGTAAAACCCGGCTGAGTTCTAAGTCCCGGTCTCTGGACTCGGACCGGACCAGAGTCCTCGGGCTCCGGTTAAAGTTCTCCTGAAAAACAGAAAGATTCAAAGATTAAACTCCATTTCTGCTCATGTTAGACTCTGTATCACACAAACTGGACTTGTGGAGTCTGGTGAAGGTGAATGGACTTTAAAAACCCAGAGGAGCACTTCTGTGTGACCACCTGATGATGTCACGAGGTGGAACAGTGTTGGACCTGTGCAGACTCACCATGATCCTCGGAGCTCGTGGATCGCAGAGTTTGAGGGTTTCTTCTCCAACTAGAACAGACAAAAACAGGGTCAGGTTGAACAAATCACAGAAACATCAACCGAAGAATCCAAACGCGTCAGTTTTCACGTTTTTAGAACTCTAGCGCCTCCTTTGGTTTTGGAGATCGTCCCTGTGTTAAAGATGCATCACGAGATTAACACTAGTTTTTTCAAAAACTGTGGTCACTGCTCGTAACGTTAGAAAAACTACAGGATCCGGCGGTAAACAGGAAGGAAAACAATTTGTACGAAACCGAGAAGTTCCACTGGAGGAGGTGGACCAAAGCACGCGCACGACCGCTCATGCACGCGCACACGCACGACTTCACCACACAAGCCGCCGAGGCCACCGACATGAGGAAAACACGAAACAAAGTTCACTCCAAAACATACGGTGAATCCGCACCCACCGCCGTCAAGGACCGTGGACAGAGGCAGATACCCCACAGCCTCCAGGCCGCCCCCTGGAGGAGGAGCGCGCCCCGCAGCCTCCAGGCCGTCCCACAGACCCACGGAGGAGCGCGCCCCGCAGCAGGACCCACATCGGTCCCACCACTCAACACACCCCGCCGGACCCCCCGTCCGCCAACAGCCCAGCTCCGCCACGCGACAGGTGAACAAACAGCGCTGTGAGACGACGCCATCGCCGCGGCTGCGCAGGTGCAAACGCAGCCACAGAACCCCAGGCAACAGCGCCCGAGCATGGCCCAAAAGCCCCAGAGTGAGTGCGCCCCCTAGTGCAGCAGGCGTTATGCAGACAAACACAGCTGCGCTAAATGGAGATTAACAATAATAATAATAATAATAATGTATCACTCACACACACACACACACCACTTTCATACTAGGCAATATGGGTGACGTGCCTTGCCTAAGGACACAACAACAGTTTTTTTTGACTGGCGCCCCCCTGTGGCTCCTGATGTTCCCAGCGTCTCCCATCCGAGTCCTGCCCAGGCCCGGACCTGCTGAGACTCTGATCTGACGGGATCAGACTCTGACATGTCGGTGTGGACACAGTGAGAGTAAAGGAACCACCTCAGGGTCACAGCTCATTATTTCACCCACAGTGGAAACTTTACAGTTCGTCAGGGCTTATTCAGTTTAAATTTACAAAGAGACTTTCGATGTCCAGTTTTTTCTGTAAGTAAAATAAATAAAATAAACTGATGGTGATTTATTTATTAGTGAAACCATCTGTTTGGATGTGTCGTTTAACAGCCAAAACACCGAACTCCTGCAGAACGGAGCGGAGCAGAGTGTGTCCCGCTCTCCAGTGAGGACGGCGGCACATTCAAAGACCTCAGTCATGATTGGCTCTTGTGGTTGCCATGATACTCACGGCCGGATTTCCAAATATGGACCTGGCTCCAGATTCGCTCCAGATTTTATGCAGATTTGGAGCAGTGTATCATAGCAACCAAAGAGACAATCAGGAGCGACGCTGTTGAAAGTAACGCCCCTTCCCGCCCACACCACTGGTTTGGCAGCAACGCTGTCAATCAAACCTGTTGCTAACGCTAATGGGAGGGACCTCGGGGAAAGAAGACGTCTGATTGGTCTGTTCTTAATGTTCAGATCTTGAAAATGTTGAAGTCCAAACCCCAGGATCATGTGGAGGTTCAGACCAACATCTGAAGGTCAGAGTGAGGAGCCTGACAGCAGGGGTCAAAGGTCAGAGTGAGGAGCCTGACAGCAGGGGTCAGAGGTCAGAGTGAGGAGCCTGACAGCAGGGGTCAGAGGTCAGAGTGAGGAGCCTGACAGCAGCAGGTACAGACAGAGGGGCCACACTTTTACATACAAACTGAACTGGAGCCAGAGTCCATGGAGCCCAGTCACGCCCATGAACACTTCCAGTTTGGAACACGGCGGCCAGCGGGTCAGAGATGCAAACGTCACACCTGCTGCCCCTGTCCAACCAGGAAGTCACAAATGTCTTTAAACTCCCTCCTGTGGTGAGCTGAGTCCCTCTCACATTCACACGTCTTGCTCAGAGGCACAACAGCAGACAGACTGTGGGGACTGAACCCTCGTCTGGACCTGGTTTGATGTCTTCACCTGCCTTTGCTCCTGTCGTTCCCTGACCTGTCTGCCGCTCTCGTCTCTGATTGGCTGATGCTCACCTGTCTCCTGGTTCTGGATGGTGATTGGTCGACAGGTCGCAGCTGGACGCCTCTTTTGATCCTCTGCATCATCTCGTCCACCGCCGCCTGACGCACGTCTGCAACACAGGGAGGGCATCTGACACACGGGGAGGGCATCTGACACACATGGGGGGCATCTGACACACGGGGAGGGCATCTGACACACATGGGGAGGGCATCTGACACACGGGGAGGGCATCTGACACACATGGGGAGGGCATCTGACACACGGGGAGGGCATCTGACACACGGGGAGGGCATCTGACACACGGGGAGGACCTCTGACACACGGGGAGGGCCTCTGACACACGGGGAGGGCATCTGACATACGGGGAGGGCATCTGACCTGTTTTGTCGGCTGGTTCCTTTTGAGTCAGGGGGATGTCTGCACTCACGTCCTTCTTCTTCCTCACCAGAAACAGAAGAGAACTGAACCAGAACAAGACCCGAGTTAGACCTGGTTCAGACCTGGTTTAGTCCTGGTTTAGTCCTAGTTTAGTCCTGGTTTAGTCCTGGTTTAGTACCTGAGGGGGTTGACTGCAGGCGCAGGTGGTGGTGGTGGTGGTGGTGGTGGAGGTGGTGGAGGTGGTACAGGGTTCATCAGAGTCTGAAGCTTCTTCTGCAGCTCCTCCACTGAGAGAGAGAGGGGGGGTCAGTTTATCTGCTGGCCTCAATGAGCTTCATTTGGACCAGAGCACTGAACTCTGATCAAACCTACACACAACCCAACTCTCCCTGACGACCTCAACAAATTCTTTGCATCCCCCCGCTGGATTCACAGAGACCACATCACACATCCTGGTACTAAGCGAACATGAAGTTAGACGTGCCCTCTGCAACATCAATCCTCGCAAAGCACCAGGACCTGACGGCATTCCCGGGCAGGTTCTGAAATACTGCGCAGGCCAACTGAGTGCAGTTTTCACAAGCCTGTTCAGCATCTCCCTGGAACAAGCCACAGTGCCTGAAAACCAGCACCCTTGTTCCTGTCCCCGAGCAGGCAGCCATCAAGTCCCTGAACGACTATCGTCCAGTGGCGCTCACGCCCATTGTGATGAAATGCTTTGAACGACTGGTGCTGTCGCACATCAAGGCCAATACCCCCCATCCCTGGACCCACACCAGTTTGCATATAGGGCAAACAGGTCAACAGAGTATGGCATCTCATTGGCCCTTCACACTGCCCTTTCTCACCTGGAGGAACCCAACACGCTCCACAGGGGTGCGTGCTCACTCCACTACTCTACTCCCTCTTCACACACGACTGTGTTCCCAAGCACAGTACCAACACGATCGTGAAGTTCGCTGACGACAGCACAGTGATAGGCCTGATCTCAGACAACGAGACAGCCTACAGGGAGGAGGTGGAGCTCCTGGCACGCTGGAGCAAGGACAACAACCTGGCCCTGAACTCTAAGAAGACAAAGGAGGTTATCTTAGATTTCAGACGACAACGACAAGGCAACCACCAACCCATCAGCATCGAAGGGGAGACAGTAGAGGTGGTCCAGAGCTTCAGGTTCCTGGGAGTGCAGTCAAGACCTGTCTTGAGCCACCAACACTTCTGCAGTGGTCAAAAAGGGCGCCCAGAGGCTAAACTTCCTGAGGATACTGAAGAAGGCACAGCTACCTCAAAAACTGCTCATCAACTTCTACCGGTGCACCATCAAATCTATCATCACACACTGCATCACGGCTTGGTACTCCAGTTGCTCCTCCGACAACAAGAAGGCCCTACAACGCCTTCTTGTTGTAGTATCAGTAGTAGTAGTAGTAGTAGTAGTAGTAGAAGTAGTAGTAGAAGTAGTAGTAGAAGTAGTAGTAGTAGTAGTAGTAGTATCAGTAGTACAGTGTATATCTGAGGCACCTGTGGCTCTGAGGTCTTTGGCCTCATCTCGTGTTTCGCTCCACAGTTTGTGCAGCTCGTTCTTCTGCTCCTCCGACAGCTGCACACGGCTCCTCAGACTCTGCAGCTCCCTCTGGTGGTCAGTGCAGGACACACGCTGCTCCAGGGACTTCAGCTGGAACAGTCAGATGCCCTCCCATAAACCAGAGAGTCAGATGCCCTTCCTCTCCTCTGACTCAGAAGCCCTCCCTCTCTCCTCTGTTTGTGTCAGATGCCCTACCTCCTCTTGGTGCTGGAGTCTCTCATTCTCCAGGTCTCCGGTCAGTCTTTGGACCTGGTCTAAGGCCTCGACCAGGACTCGGTCTGGGCCCAGGTTCTGGACCAGGATCTGGCTCTGGCGCTTCAGCTGCTTCTGCTCGATCAACATCTACAAGGTGAGGGACACGGACCATGATGCTTTGCTTTTCACAAATGAGAAACACTTCAAGAATGTGATGATGTCATAGTTTCAGATGGAGGGCGGGGCCTGTAGAACTCTATAGAACTAAACCAGGACAAAACCAGGACTAAACCAGGACTAAAGCAGGTCTAAACCAGGACTAAACCAGGACTAAACCAGGTCTAAACCAGGTCTAAACCAGGACTAAACCAGGACTAAACCAGGACTAAACCAGGTCTAAACCAGGACTAAACCAGGACTAAACCAGGACTAAATCAGGACTAAAGAAGGTCTAAACAAGGTCTAAAACAGGACTAAACCAGGACTAAACAAGGTCTAAAACAGGACTAAACCAGGACTAAACCAGGTCTAAACCAGGACTAGTTTTCTGACCTCTCGGGCGAAGTGTTCAGCCTCAGATCTCAGGTTCTTCTCCAGATCCAGATCCGTCTGTAGCTCCTCAAACTCCTCCAACGCCAACAACGAGACTAAAGGGAAACAGGACTGAACCAGGACTAAACCAGGTCTAAACCAGGTCTAAACCAGGTCTAAACCAGCTCTAAACCAGGTCTAAACCAGGTCTACACCAGCTCTAAACCAGGTCTACACCAGGTCTAAACCAGGTCTAAACCAGGTCTAAACCAGGTCTAATCCAGGTCTAAACCAGGTCTAATCCAGGTCTACACCAGGTCTAATCCAGGTCTACACCAGGTCTAAACCAGGTCTAAACCAGGTCTAAACCAGGTCTAAACCAGCTCTAAATCAGGTCTAATCCAGGTCTAAACCAGGTCTAAACTAGGACTAAACCAGGTCTAAACCAGGTCTAACCTCTGTTGTAGCTGTTCAGGAGTTTGTTGAGTCGGATTTTCTCTGTGATTAACAAAGTGTTGTCGTGTTTCTCCTTCAGCAACTGCAGAAAAAAGACAAAAAACTGTCAGATGCCCTCCCTGTGTGTCAGATGCCCTCCCTGTGTGTCAGATGCCCTCCCTGTGTGTCAGATGCCCTCCCTGTGTGTCAGATGCCCTCCCCGTGTGTCAGATGCCCTCCCTGTGTGTCAGATGTCCTCCCTGCGTGTCAGATGCCCTCCCCGTGTGTCAGATGCCCTCCCTGCGTGTCAGATGCCCTCCCATCACCTCTTCTCTGGTTCGGTCCAGTTCTTCTCTCAGTTCCTGAAGTTCAGACTCTGCTCTGGTTTTGTCGCTCTGCAGATCTGAAATTTAGGTAAAAAATAAATAAATAGTTTGAGACAGAATCTAAACGCCAAACATGAGGAGGAGGTGTCTGGGGAGAAGGAGGAAGAGAGGGAGGTGTCTGGGGAGAGGGAGGGAGGTGTCTGGGGAGAGGGAGTACCTGTGATTGTCCTCTGACAGGTGACGGAGTGGCAGACCTGGTCCAGACCGGGTTCTTGTGTGTCTGGGTCCGGGTCCAGGTCCAGGTCTGGGTCCGGTTCAAGCAGGTCTATGTGTGAGACCAGGTCTGGATTCAGGTGGGACACGAGCATCAGAGAGCGACGTTTCAGAGAACGGTTCTGACGAGACAACTGAAAAAAACACAAATAAGAACTTTACAAAGAGTTTCACACAGAGTTTCACACAGAGTTTCACAAAGGTGGAATTCATATTTTCACAGACTCTGGAGCGACGAAAATGCTGGAGCTAAAGAACGACTAACAGGTTACAGGTCAGATCTACGGAGAGGCAAGTCCACTCACAGAATGACATTTTCAACCCTAACCCTCATCTCCATAGAGACGAGCAGGTGAACAACCAAGACTAAAACCAGGTCTAAACCAGGACTAGACCAGGACTAAACCAGGCCTAAACCTGGTCTAAACCAGGTTTAAACCAAGATAAAAACAGGTCTAAACCAGGACTAAACCAGGACTAAACCAGGTCTAAACCAGGACTAAACCAGGACTAAACCAGGACTAAACCAGAACTAGACGAGGTCCAGACTAAACAGAACTAAACCAGGCCTGAAGCAAGTCTAAACCAGGTCTAAACCAGGTCTAAACCCGGTCTAAACCCGGTCTAAACCAGGTCTAAACCAGGTCAAACCCGGTCTAAACCCGGTCTAAACCCGGTCTAAACCCGGTCTAAACCAGGTCTAAACCCTGTTCTTGGCGTGTCTCAGATCTCTCTCGTCTCTGTGACCCTAAACAAACAGTTTGATAAATCATAATTCATATTTTGTGGTGATTGTGTGGGATGTTTCCGTGGCGACGGCGAGAGCGTTTCAACAAATCACACGTGAGAATAAACACAATAATAATAACGACAGGAGTGCGCCGTCCGAGGCTGTAATCAGGAAAATGACAGGGTCCGAACCTGCCGCCACAAACTACGCCACAATCACCCGCGGTAACAGGAGGCAATCACCACGGAAACGCATCCAGCATCATCACAGACATGTGAGGGGGGAGGGGGGGTGAGTGTGTGTGTGTGTGTGTCTGCGTGTGTGTGTGTGTCTGTGTGTGTGTGTCTGCGTGTGTGTGTGTGTGTGTCTGTGTGTGTGTTCGGTCTTTGCACAATCGTCACATCAAAACTAAGACTGAACCAGGATCTAAACCAGAAGAAGTGTAAAGTGGTGTTAATATGTGGTGTTAATATGTGGTGTTTATACGACCATCCCGACAACACCGTCCATGTCTTCGCCCTCTTGACCCTAACCCCGTGTTTCTCGTCCTTCAGCCTGAAGACTTCATCTTTAAGGAGGGGGGTTCTGAATCAGCTGGGGGCCATTTTGATTTGGAGAAGGAGCCCCACCCTGAGTCTCCCCCGTCACATCCACCCACCGTCTGTAAATCTCTTTATCGTATTTCGTTGTCGTGTCGTGGTTCTTGCTCGTGAATTAACCCTAAATCCACTTCCAAACGTGTGAGGAGCAGTGGAGCAGACCTGAGCTGTGACATCCCCCTGCGTTCAGCTTCAGTCAAATGAAGCTCATCAAGGTTTGCAGTTACTGGGGCGAATTTGGAGCCAGGTCCATATTTGGAATTTCGACCGTCAGTCAAACCTGTTGCTAACGCCTCGAGGAAAGAAGGCGTCTGATTGGTCTGTTATTAATGTTCAGATCTTGAAAACGTTGAAGTCCAAACCCCAGGGTCATGTAGAGCAGGTTCAAAGCTCAGAGTGAGGATCCTGAGAGTAGCAGGTACAGAGAGAGGGGCCACGCTTTATACACACAAACTGAACTGGAGCCAGAATCATGCCCATGACTGGGCACCAGGACTGTACCTGGAGGATCTGGTCTGTGTTTAGGGTCTTTTTCACGTTTCACGGTGCCTCTGTGTCTGGTGCTTTGTTCTTCTGAGTGATGTTTGAGAGACGCCCCCTGGTGGAGACCGATGCACTAACAGTCCCTTAGGAGTGTAGCTGGTCTGGTCTCTGGTCCCTGGTCTGGTCTCTGGTCCTTGGTCTCTGGTCCCTGGTCTGGTCTCTGGTCCCTGGTCTGGTCCCTGGTCTGGTCTCTGGTCCTTGGTCCCCAGTCTGGTCCCTGGTCTCTGGTCTCTGGTCCCTGGTCTGGTCCCTGGTCTGGTCCCTGGTCTGGTCTCTGGTCCCCGGTCTGGTCCCTGGTCTCTGGTCCCTGGTCCCTGGTCTCTGGTCTCTGGTCTCTGGTCTCTGGTCTCTGGTCTCTGGTCCCTGGTCTCTGGTCCCTGGTCCCTGGTGTCTGGTCCCTGGTCCCTGGTCCCTGGTCTCTGGTCCCTGGTCTGGTCTCTGGTCCCTGGTCCCTGGTCCCTGGTCTCTGGTCCCTGGTCTGGTCTCTGGTCTCTGGTCCCTGGTCTCTGGTCCCTGGTCCCTGGTCTGGTCTCTGGTCCTTGGTCTCTGGTCCCTGGTCTGGTCTCTGGTCTCTGGTCTCTGGTCCCTGGTCTCTGGTCCCTGGTCTGGTCTCTGGTCTCTGGTCCCTGGTCCCTGGTCCCTGGTCCCTGGTCCCTGGTCTCTGGTCTCTGGTCTCTGGTCCCTGGTCCCTGGTCTCTGGTCTGGTCTCTGGTCCCTGGTCTCTGGTCCCTGGTCTGGTCTCTGGTCTCTGGTCCCTGGTCTGGTCTCTGGTCCCTGGTCCCAGGTCTGGTCTCTGGTCTCTGGTCCCTGGTCTCTGGTCCCTGGTCCCTGGTCTGGTCTCTGGTCTCTGGTCTCTGGTCTCTGGTCTCTGGTCTCTGGTCTCTGGTCTCTGGTCCCTGGTCCCTGGTCTCTGGTCTCTGGTCCCTGGTCCCTGGTCTGGTCTCTGGTCCCTGGTCCCAGGTCTGGTCTCTGGTCCCTGGTCCCTGGTCTCTGGTCTCTGGTCCCTGGTCCCTGGTCCCTGGTTTGGTCTCTGGTCTCTGGTCTCTGGTCCCTGGTCTCTGGTCCCTGGTCCCTGGTCTGGTCTCTGGTCTCTGGTCCCTGGTCCCTGGTCTCTGGTCTCTGGTCTCTGGTCCCTGGTCTCTGGTCCCTGGTCCCTGGTCCCTGGTCCCTGGTCCCTGGTCCCTGGTCCCTGGTCCCTGGTCCCTGGTCTCTGGTCCCTGGTCCTTGGTCTCTGGTCCCTGGTCTGGTCTCTGGTCCCTGGTCTGGTCTCTGGTCCCTGGTCCCTGGTCTCTGGTCTGGTCTCTGGTCCTTGGTCTCTGGTCTGGTCTCTGGTCCCTGGTCTCTGGTCCCTGGTCTCTGGTCCCTGGTCTCTGGTCCCTGGTCTGGTCTCTGGTCCCTGGTCTCTGGTCTCTGGTCCCTGGTCTGGTCTCTGGTCCCTGGTCCCTGGTCTCTGGTCCTTGGTCTCTGGTCCCTGGTCTGGTCTCTGGTCCCTGGTCTCTGGTCCCTGGTCTCTGGTCCCTGGTCTCTGGTCCCTGGTCTGGTCTCTGGTCTCTGGTCTCTGGTCCCTGGTCCCTGGTCTCTGGTCCCTGGTCTCTGGTCCCTGGTCCCTGGTCTCTGGTCCCTGGTCCCTGGTCTCTGGTCTGGTCTCTGGTCCCTGGTCTCTGGTCCCTGGTCTGGTCTCTGGTCTCTGGTCTGGTCTCTGGTCCCTGGTCCCAGGTCTGGTCTCTGGTCTCTGGTCCCTGGTCTCTGGTCCCTGGTCCCTGGTCTCTGGTCCCTGGTCTGGTCTCTGGTCTCTGGTCTCTGGTCCCTGGTCTCTGGTCTGGTCTCTGGTCCCCGGTCTCTGGTCTCTGGTCCCTGGTCTGGTCTCTGGTCTCTGGTCCCTGGTCTCTGGTCCCTGGTCTCTGGTCTGGTCCCTGGTCTGGTCTCTGGTCTGGTCTCTGGTCTCTGGTCCCTGGTCCCTGGTCCCTGGTCCCTGGTCCCTGGTCCCTGGTCCCTGGTCCCTGGTCTCTGGTCCCTGGTCCCTGGTCTCTGGTCCTTGGTCTCTGGTCCCTGGTCTGGTCTCTGGTCCCTGGTCTCTGGTCCCTGGTCTGGTCTCTGGTCCCTGGTCCCTGGTCTCTGGTCTGGTCTCTGGTCCTTGGTCTCTGGTCTCTGGTCCCTGGTCTCTGGTCCTTGGTCTCTGGTCCCTGGTCTGGTCTCTGGTCCCTGGTCTGGTCTCTGGTCCCTGGTCTCTGGTCCCCGGTCTCTGGTCCCTGGTCTGGTCTCTGGTCCCTGGTCCCTGGTCCGGTCTCTGGTTCCTGGTCTCTGGTCTGGTCCCTGGTCCCTGGTCTGGTCCCTGGTCTGGTCTCTGGTCTGGTCTCTGGTCTGGTCTCTGGTCTGGTCTCTGGTCTCTGGTCTCTGGTCCCTGGTCCCCGGTCTCTGGTCTCTGGTCCCTGGTCTGGTCCCTGGTCTGGTCTCTGGTCTGGTCTCTGGTCTCTGGTCCCTGGTCTGGTCTCTGGTTCCTGGTCCCTGGTCCCTGGTCTGGTCTCTGGTCTCTGGTCTCTGGTCTCTGGTCTCTGGTCCCTGGTCTGGTCTCTGGTCTGGTCTCTGGTCTGGTCTCTGGTCTGGTCTCTGGTCTCTGGTCCCTGGTCTGGTCTCTGGTCTGGTCTCTGGTCTCTGGTCCCTGGTCTGGTCTCTGGTCTGGTCTCTGGTCTCTGGTCCCTGGTCCCTGGTCCGGTCTCTGGTTCCTGGTCCCTGGTCTGGTCTCTGGTCTGGTCTCTGGTCTGGTCTCTGGTCTGGTCTCTGGTCTGGTCTCTGGTCTCTGGTCTCTGGTCCCTGTTCCCTGGTTCAGAGACCAGAGACCACAGACCAGTCTCTGGTCTCTGGTCTCTGGTCTCTGGTCTCTGGTCCCCGGTCTCTGGTCTCTGGTCCCCGGTCTCTGGTCTCTGGTCTCTGGTCTCTGGTCCCTGGTCCCTGGTCTGGTCTCTGGTCTGGTCTCTGGTCTCTGGTCTCTGGTCCCTGGTCCGGTCTCTGGTTCCTGGTCCCTGGTCTGGTCTCTGGTCTCTGGTCCCTGGTCCCTGGTCTGGTCCCTGGTCTGGTCTCTGGTCCCTGGTCTCTGGTCCCTGGTCCCTGGTCTCTGGTCCCTGGTCCCTGGTCCCTGGTCTCTGGTCTCTGGTCTCTGGTCTGGTCTCTGGTCCCTGGTCCCTGGTCCCTGGTCTGGTTTCTGGTCTCTGGTCCCTGGTCCCCGGTCTCTGGTCCCCGGTCTGGTCTCTGGTACCTGGTCTCTGGTCCCTGGTCTCTGGTCCCTGGTCTGGTCTCTGGTCCCTGGTCTGGTTTCTGGTCTCTGGTCCCTGGTCCCCGATCTCTGGTCCCTGGTCTGGTCTCTGGTCTCTGGTCCCTGGTCTCTGGTCCCTGGTCTCTGGTCCCTGGTCCCTGGTCTCTGCTCCCTGGTCCCTGCTCCCTGGTCCCTGGTGTCTGGTGTCTGGTGTCTGGTCTCTGGTGTCTGGTCTCTGGTCTCTGGTCTGGTCCCTGGTCTGGTCCCTGGTCTCTGGTCCCTGGTGTCTGGTCTCTGGTCTGGTCCCTGGTCTGGTCTCTGGTCTCTGGTCCCCGGTCTCTGGTCCCCAGTCCCCGGTCTCTGGAGGACAGTACCTTTGTGGCCAGAGCTTCTGCTGTCTCTCTGCAGGACGTCTGGATCTGGAGGTTCCTCTGAATGTGTCCCACCTCCTCCAGGACCTGCTCCGACACTGAACACCACAAGGGACGTGAACTTTAAAAACATAAAAACATTTTCAAGTGTCCACGACAGTTCGGATTCTTTTTACTAAAACACACTTAAGATCTTTATATTTAAGATTTTACAAAACATTTTACTTTTTCCAGTTTTGGAATATTTTAGGTTTAAATTGTACTTCCTGTTCGGAAACCATGACATCACACGAGGGAATTCCATAACAGTTGCCATAGCAACCATGTCCCAGAACAGGCCCAAAACTCCAACGTCACAGAGATGATGATGTGACAAATAAAAACATAAGAAAACACCTTTATTTTGTTGAAATCAGGTTTAAAGTCTCAAAAATGTGTCTTGTGTAAATGATGCCGAAGTTTTGGACAGAATTCTCCCAGTGTGACGTCGTCAGTGTGACGTCGTCATTTTCAACATATTTTTCAACTTTTTTTTTTTTTTTTCATAAATTGCTTCTTGATTTATGTTAAACTATAAATTATATTAAAACAGGTTTAATTTCACCAAATGAAGTCAAAATTACAGAATCGTCATTTGCACTTTAACCTGAAACACATAAAGGAGATTTGAGAATAAAAAGTCCAAACCTTTGTGAAAATGCTGCAGTTTGTGGAGAGCTTCATCTCGCTCCTGCTCCAGAAGATCACACTGAAGAGAGACATGAGGACCAGACCAGGACCAGACCAGGACCAGACCAGGACTAAACCAGGACTAAACCAGGACCAGACCAAGACCAGACCAGGACTAAACCAGGACTAAACCAGGACCAGACCAAGACCAGACCAGGACCAGACCAGGACCAGACCAGGACCAGACCAGGACTAAACCAGGACCAGACCAAGACCAGACCAGGACCAGACCAGGACTAAACCAGGACCAGACCAAGACCAGACGAGGACCAGACCAGGACTAAACCAGGACCAGACCAGGACTAAACCAGGACCAGACCAGGACTAAACCAGGACCAGACCAGGACTAGACCAGGACTAGACCAGGACCAGACCAGGACCAGACCAGGACTAAACCAGGACTAAACCAGGACCAGACCAGTACTAAACCAGGACCAGACCAGGACCAGACCAGGACCAGACCAGGACCAGACCAGGACTAAACCAGGACCAGACCAGGACCAGACCAGGACTAAACCAGGACCAGACCAAGACCAGACCAGGACTAGACCAGGACTAAACCAGGACCAGACCAGGACTAAACCAGGACCAGACAAGGACTAAACCAGGAACAGACCAGGACCAGACCAGGACTAAACCAGGACCAGACCAGGACTAAACCAGGACTAAACCAGGACCAGACCAGTACTAAACCAGGACCAGACCAGGACCAGACCAGGACTAAACCAGGACCAGACCAGGACCAGACCAGTACTAAACCAGGACTAAACCAGGACCAGACCAGGACTAAACCAGGACCAGACCAGGACTAAACCAGGACTAAACCAGGACCAGACCAGGACCAGACCAGTACTAAACCAGGACTAAACCAGGACCAAACCAGGACTAAACCAGGACCAGACCAGGATTAAACCAGGACCAAACCAGGACCAGACCAGGACTAAACCAGGACCAGACCAGGACCAGACCAGGACCAGACCAGGACCAGACCAGGACCAGACCAGTACTAAACCAGGACTAAACCAGGACCAGACCAGGACTAAACCAGGACCAGACCAGGACTAAACCAGGACTAAACCAGGACCAGACCAGGACTAAACCAGGACCAGACCAGGACCAGACCAGTACTAAACCAGGACTAAACCAGGACCAGACCAGTACTAAACCAGGACCAGACCAGGACTAAACCAGGACTAAACCAGGACTAAACCAGGACCAGACCAAGACTAAACCAGGACCAGACCAGGACTAAACCAGGACCAGACCAGGACCAGACCAGGACCAGACCAGTACTAAACCAGGACCAGACCAGGACCAGACCAGTACTAAACCAGGACTAAACCAGGACCAGACCAGGCCTAAACCAGGACCAGACCAGGCCTAAACCAGGACCAGACCAGGACCAGACCAGGACTAAACCAGGACTAGACCAGGACCAGACCAGGACTAGACCAGGACCAGACCAGGACTAGACCAGGACCAGACCAGGACTAAACCAGGACCAGACCAGGACTAAACCAGGACCAGACCAGGACCAGACCAGGACTAGACCAGGACCAGACCAGGACTAAACCAGGACCAGACCAGGACCAGACCAGGACTAAACCAGGACCAGACCAGTACTAAACCAGGACCAGACCAGGACTAAACCAGGACCAGACCAGGACCAGACCAGGACTAAACCAGGACCAGACCAGGACTAAACCAGGACTAGACCAGGACTAGACCAGGACTAGACCAGGACTGGATGAATAATGCTTGATGTTGTAAACTCTGATGATCTCAAACATGGTCTGAGACTTTTTTAAAAAAAAAAGATCAAACTAAAGTCGTACCTTGTTCTGAGTCTCGGAGTGTTTCCTCTGAAGAGTGTCGTACTCCTCACGCGCTGAAAACAACAATGGCCGCCACATGTTAGTCCTGGTTTAGTCCTGGTTCAGTCTTGGTTCAGTCCTGGTTTAGTCCTGGTTTAGTCCTGGTCTAGTCCTGGTCTAGAGTCCTGGTACAGTCTTGGTACAGTCCTGGTTTAGTCCTGGTCTAGTCCTGGTCTAGAGTCCTGGTTCAGTGCTGGTCTAGTCTTGGTCTGGTCCTGTTTCAGTCCTGCTCGAGTCCGGCTCTAGTCCCGGCTCTAGACCGGGTCTGAATCACGGGTTAAATGTGGACTAAACGGTTTTTTGTTTTGTTTTTTTGTGGAAGTTTCAGAAAACAGGAAGTGGAGTTTGTTCCATAAACTTTTATATTCACACAAACTCTGACTGTGGAGGGAACAGGAACCAGGACTGAACCAGGACTAAACCAGGACTAAACCAGGACTAAACCAGGACTGAACCTGGACTGAACCTGGACTGACCCAGGACTGACCCAGGACTGACCCAGGACTGAACCTGGACTGAACCTGGACTGAACCTGGACTGAACCTGGACTGACCCAGGACTGACCCAGGACTAAACCTGGACTGAACCACGTCTGACCCAGGACTAAACCAGGACTGAACCAGGACTGAACCTGGACTAAACGAAGACTAAACCAGGTCTGAACTCAATGACAAACCAAACAGTTTGAAGCTCCACTTCCTGGAAAATCCTAAAGTGACAGAATCAGAACTTTTTCAAAACGATTTAAAGCAGAAAACAGCATGTGGACAAATGATTCTTAGAAAAAGACTCCTATGGTCCGGTTTAGTCCTGGTTTAGTCCTGGTTTAGTTCTGGTTTAGTTCTGGTTTAGTTCTGGTTTAGTTCTGGGTTAGTTCTGGGTTAGTCCTGGTTCAGTCCTGGTTCAGTCCTGGTTCAGTTCTGGGTTAGTACCTCTCTGCTGCAGCTCTAAGACTCTCTCTAAAGTCTTGAATTCGTCTGGATCCATTTTGCTGCTCAGCCCCAAAAGGACAAAGTCCAACAGGAAGTGAAGACACACCTGTCCCGGTCTGAACCAGGACTAAACCAGGACTAAACCAGGTCTAAACCAGGACTAAACCAGGACTAAACCAGGCCTAAACCAGGTCTAAACCAGGTCTAAATTTACAAATTCTATCTTCAAATTAAATTATTTCAGAGTCAAAACAAAAATGTTCCGTCGATGATCTCCATCTGAAGAGAAAAGCCGACTGCACCGAGACAAACACACCCTAGTGTTTAGAGCATGTGCACACCCCAGTGTTTAGAGCATGTCCACACCCCAGTGTTTAAAGCATATTTTCACACCTTAGTGCAGTGTTTCTCAAACTGTGGTGTAGTCCTAGACACCTTCTTAGTATGAAATGTTTCAGAGACACTGTTCTGGAGTTAACACCCTGGAGTCCACTGAACTCTCCTAAGGTGTGAACCGTCGTCCGTGTGTGAGACCTGCACACCTGCACAGTTTATTTAGGGTAAATAAACTGTTAGAGTCGAGTTTTCACAGAGGAACTTTAAAACACAAATCCATTTTAAACAGTTTATTTTCATATAATTTACTCTATTCACTCACGACACAGAAGAGCGTTCAGCGGAATGTCTCAGATCCACCAGAAAAAATAAAAACAATAAACTGAGTAAATGAGATGCAAATGAGATGCAAATACGTAAACGTGTAAACATCAACGACGACGGCAGGTGAGCGGCTTCGACCAATCAGACGAGAGTTTAATTCCAACACCTGCGGCTGCGTCTGCACACGGCACCACAGGGACGTTTGTGCAGGTAACACGTGCGCTCTATAACCTTTTGGGGGTCGATTTCTGACACCGTAAGCCAGATGCCCTCCCGCTCACATCCTGCCATTACTTTGAATAGAGATCGCAATGTGAAGTGTTTTGCCCAGGGACACAACAACAGTGAATGAGAGAGAAAAAGATTTGAACCACCAAACCTACGGTAAACAGGCAACTACAGAGGGCATTACAAACTGTGGTAAATGGGAGGGCATCTGGTTTAATTCTACACATATCAAAGCAATGATGTATTTATTTTATAAGAGCTTTAGAGTCACAAAACGAACAGCATCTGGAAAAGTCTCGTCTCTTTGGTGAAAACTGCTCCGAAAATTCACAATTTTAACCGATTATTATTTTACTGTGACACAAAACGCATTCGAGCAAAAACAAAACTAAATATTTTATACAAACAGAATCTTCAGTCCGTGACACACTCCCACAGGGTTTGGGACGAGGAAGTGGAAAAGGACCAGAGCACATCGGAATAAATAAAACATGGATCACTTTTTCATCAAGATTCACTTCTTTTACCCACGAAGATACAGACAAACACTAGGGGGCACTACAGGGTCTGAGGAGAGAGGGAGAGAGGGAGGAGGAGGAGAGAGGGAGAGGAGGAGGAGAGAGGGAGGAGAGAGGGAAGAGAGAGGGAGGAGGAGGAGAGAGGGAGAGGAGGCGGAGAGGTGGAGGAGGGAGGAGAGGTCATTTATGGACGCCATTTTGAGGAGAGTGTTTGGGGTTCGAAGCTGAAGCATTTTTAAAACTTAAAGGTACACCATGAGACTTTTCAGGTGGAGGGCCAGGAATGTTCCGCAGTATGGCATTAAACTGAAGCAGACGTCGGTCCTTCAGTGTAAGTTACATGCCAGATCTGTGGAGAGGCTTACAGGAAGAATGAAAAACACGTTTAATGCCTTAGTGTGGGACATTCCAGGCAAAGCAATAAGACTTCAGTGAGACAAAAAGTTTAACTCAAGGACAGCAGCTTTCCACCATTTTAAAATAAAAGAGGGTCAGAGGAGAGGGGAGAGGGGGATTGTGGGTGATGTAGTTTAAACTGGTGAGGTTCGAGAGGTGCATTGTGGGTAGGGTAGTTTGGAGCAGGCGGGTGAGATGGAGGTGGGGTTACAGTTTGACCAGATGCACGACTATAGTTTGGACAGGAGGGTTATGGGAGGGACAGGTGCATGATGGGAGCTGTAGTTTGGACAGGAGGGCTGTGGGGCGGGTCAGACGGTGGGACAGGTGCATGATGGGAGCTGTAGTCTCAGTGGCGCGCCGCAGACTCTCGTGGGTAGAACTCGGCGAGTGTGCTCTGTGGGATCCTCTTGAGCATTTCTTTGGGGAAGATTCGGAGCAGCTGCCAGCCGATGTCCAGGGTCTCGTACACGGTGCGGTTATCGTACGGACCTGAGGGACACAAACACATCGCCACGGCAACAGGCTCGTCACTCCGACCTCGACATGCTCGTGTGAACGCGCTCTGCACCATCCTGGGGTTTGGAAATGGGGCATTTTATCTGTAAAGTTCTGTGTTGCTCAGGATGCATCAGAACAGCAGCACTTAGCAACGCTGTCAATCAAATCTGTTGCTAACGGAAAGACGGCGTCTGATTGGTCTGTTCTAAATGTTCATGTTGATTTAGAGATAAAATAGTGAAATAAAACCCCAGGATCGTGTAGAGCAGGTTCATATGAACATTTGAAGGTCAGAATGAGGAGCCTGTGTGCGTATCTCTACACGGCAGCACACGTTGTATAAACTCGAGTGTTGTTGACGTAAAGGTAAATCAGGTCACATGACTCACCCTGAGCGATGAAGTTCTTCTCAAACTTCTGCAGAAACTCCAGGTACAAAAGGTCATCAGAGGTCAGAGCCTCCTCCCCCACCACCGCCTTCATGGCCTGGACGTCTTTACCGATCGCATAACACGCGTACTGCGGAAACACACAATAACACACAATGTAACACGCGTACTGCGGAAACACACAATAACACACAATGTAACACGCGTACTGCGGAAACACACAATAACATACAATGTAACACGCGTACTGCGGAAACACACAATAACACACAATGTAACACGCGTACTGCGGAAACACACAATAACACACAATGTAACACGCGTACTGCGGAAACACACAATAACATACAATGTAACACACGTACTGCGGAAACACACAATAACACACAATGTAACACACATACTGCAGAAACACACACATATAACACACAATGTAACACACATACTGCGGAAACACACAATATAAAACACATACTGAATAAACACACACATATAAACACACACATACTGTACAAACACACACATACTGTATGAACACACAACACACACACTGAAAACCACGTAGGTACGTAGTATTTACTTGAGTAAGTTTTAGTACTTTTCCAGCCACATACTTTTACTCCTACTTATGTAATATTGGTACTGAAGTAACAGGAAGTGTGTAGTTGTACTTCCTCGTCCCAGTGTGAGTCTGAAGTGACTAAAGTGTTGTGTGACGATCTGATTCTCACGTTTGTGTTTGTCTCGTGTTTGTCCGGTTTCGTCACATTTAACAAAATGATTCAGATGTTCCGTCCCGACAGTCACTCTTTAAGTTACTCTGACGTGTGCAGTACTTTTCCCAAATACTTTAACTTCTACTCGAGTCATTTATTGGACCAATACTTTGTACTTCTACTTGAGTAATATTATTGAAGTAACATCACTCTGTACCACCTCTGCACACAAAACGCACAAACATGATAAAACATAACAGACCAACGGCAAAGACACACAAACACACAAATCAAAATCACTTTTTGGACGGACACGAGGAGCAGATCCCAAAGATGAACATTTTTAAAGTATCGTCATTTCTACAAACAACCAATCCTCCGTCTTATTCTGCAAAAACCGTCTAAACCTGCACTTTAGATCTGCACAAAATGTTCTGAAATGTGATTCTTGTTTTAGTTTGTCACTTCAGATTTCAGCCTTTTAGTCGATTCTTCTGGACGTGTTTAAAATGTGAACTTTGAACAGAGTCTGATTATTAAAACTTAAAATCACAAATCTCATCACAATCACAAAAAAATTCAGTTTGAAATTTTTCCGTTCGGCTCTGAGGAGGACAGAGACGTCACTGTCACATACAGTAAAACATAATAACATGGGAAATATTATTATATTTGTATTATATATACAGAGGACACCAGAGGGACACCAGAAGACACTAGAGAGGACACCAGAGGGACACCAGAGGGACACCAGAGGACACTAGAGGACACCAGAGGGACACGAGGGGACACGAGAGGACACGAGAGGACACTAGAGAGGACACTAGAGAGGACACCAGAGGGACACCAGAGGACACTAGAGAGGACACTAGAGAGGACACCAAAGGGACACAAGAGGACACTAGAGAGGACACCAGAGGGACACCAGAGGACACTAGAGAGGACACTAGAGAGGACACTAGAGAGGACACCAGAGGGACACCAGAGGGACACCAGAGGGACACCAGAGAGGACACTAGAGAGGACACGAGAGAGGACACGAGAGGACACTAGAGAGGACACCAGAGGGACACTAGAGGGACACGAGAGAAGACACCAGAGGGACACCAGAGGACACTAGAGAGGACACTAGAGAGGACACCAGAGGGACACCAGAGGACACTAGAGAGGACACTGCCTTTGTGGAGCATAACGAGCCGTCAGCAGCTCAAAGCTCGTCTCTGCTCCTGTTGTTCTTATAGAAGGACAGTGCAGCATTTTAGCATCAGAAGAACAAGAACAACAGCAGAGTTCAAGCAGTAACAGACGCAGGATCTGCAGTAGCAGCAGTAGTAGTAGTAGTAACAGTAGTAACGGTAGTAGCAGTAGTAGTAGTAGTAGTAGTAGTAACAGTAGTAGTAGTAGTAGTAGTAACAGTAGTAGTAGTAGTTGTACTTTACCAGTTGGTTGGAGACGTCTGCGTGGTCTTTCCGGGTCATTCCTTCTCCGATGGCCGACTTCATCAAACGAGACAGAGACGGAAGCACGTTGATCGGAGGATAGATCTGAAAAAGAGAAAAAACATCAAAGTGGGAGAAAAATAGTCCCCGGTCCAGGTCCAGTCCCGGTCCAGTCCCGGTCCCCAGTCCAGTCCCGGCCCCAGTGCCTCGGTCCAGGTCCAGTCCCAGTGTCCCGGTCCAGGTCCAGTCCCGGTCCCCAGTCCCGGCCCCAGTGCCTCGGTCCAGGTCCAGTCCCAGTGTCCCGGTCCAGGTCCAGTCCCGGTCCCCAGTCCCGGCCCCAGTGCCTCGGTCCAGGTCCAGTCCCAGTGTCCCGGTCCAGGTCCAGTCCTGGTCCCCGTCCCAGGTCCAGTCCCGGTCCCGTACCTGTCTGTTGTGCAGCTGTCTGTCCACATACACCTGTCCCTCTGTGATGTACCCAGTCAGATCAGGGATGGGGTGAGTTATGTCTGAAACAAAACCACAGAGTTTAAGTCCGACACTCGTTTAAAGAACGAAAATCTCTATTATACTTCTGTGGGGTATTAAAGAGGGAGTATTATACTTCTGTGGGGTATTAAAGAGGGAGTATTATACTTCTGTGGGGTATTAAAGAGGGAGTATTATACTTCTGTGGGGTATTAAAGAGGGAGTATTATACTTCTGTGGGGTATTAAAGAGGGAGTATTATACTTCTGTGGGGTATTAAAGAGGGAGTATTATACTTCTGTGGGGTAATAAAGAGGGAGTATTATACTTCTGTGGGGTAATAAAGAGGGAGTATTATTCTTCTGTGGGGTATTAAAGAGGGAGTATTTTACTTCTGTGGGGTATTAAAGAGGGAGTATTATACTTCTGTGGGGTAATAAAGAGGGAGTATTATACTTCTGTGGGGTAATAAAGAGGGAGTATTATACTTCTGTGGGGTATTAAAGAGGGAGTATTATACTTCTGTGGGGTATTAAAGAGGGAGTATTATACTTCTGAGGGGTATTAAAGAGGGAGTAATATACTTAAAGAGGGAGTATTATACTTCTGTGGGGTAATAAAGAGGGAGTATTATACTTCTGTGGGGTAATAAAGAGGGAGTATTATACTTCTGTGGGGTATTAAAGAGGGAGTATTATATTTCTGTGGGGTTTTCACTGTAAGACGTCACATATTCAGAGTTCCATGTTCCTTTTATCGTTTTGAAAATATTAAATTCACCCAAAACAACGTGTTAACATGTTTTATGAGTTTCTCTTTCGTTTTTGACACTTTGAATCTCCCCTTCCCTTTGCTCTCCACACCAAGTCACTCCCCCTTCAGAGCACCATCATAACACACTCAGTGTGCGTCCTGCAGGTCGCTGTGTTCAGTTTTGTGTCATGTTTTTGTGTATTTATGGAGAATTGTTGTGTGGAGCATAGGGGATGTAGACTTGTGGGCGGAGCCTCGTACAGACTCGTACTGTGGGAGCCTGGGGGACGTAGACTTGTGGGCGGAGCCTCGTACAGACTCGTACTGTGGGAGCATGGGGGACGTAGACTTGTGGGCGGAGCCTCGTACAGGTTCGTACTGCTAACCGTAAGGAAGGTTTGAATAGGACCCGGGAGAGATCACTAGATTATTCAAACATGCATGGATGACTCTAGAACCTCTTCAGGCAGGTTTATGAGGAGGAACAGCGTCAGAAAATGAGAGAACGATAGAAGACGGTAGAAGAAGATCTTTATCCCTCTTTAAACTAAACAAATGAATATCAGAGTATTTTCAGGGCCATGGTGGTTTCAGAGTATTTTCCGTACGTACCGTCGTTGGGCATGGTGAGGATGGGGATCTGGGTGATGGAGCCGTTGCGTCCCTCCACCCGCCCGGCGCGCTCGTAGATCGTGGCCAGATCCGTGTACATGTACCCGGGGAACCCTCTGCGCCCGGGCACCTCCTCACGGGCAGCAGACACCTGGAGAGAGAAGTGTACAGGTTAGAGAGGGATGGAGAGAGGGATGGAGAGATGAGAGAGGCCAGATCAGACTCTGAAATCATCACAACAGAACGTACAGTACATCACAGTGGGCGTGGACAGGTGGAGTGGGAAACGGGGCAGATTGGAGCAGTGACATCTCAAATACTGGAGAATACAGATTATTCAAACATGCACGAATCACTCCAAAAACTCTGAGTCAGCTAATGAGGAAATGCTGTTAAATGATTACAAGTACAATTTACAGAACCCGTTTCGTTTACTGAGAAGACCCTGAATCTGCTCCTCGTCACAGCCGATTAAATCCAGTCTCACATTCGTTTATTTCACTCTTATGAAGGTTTGAACTTTTTTCTCACTGATTTCTGAGCTGAAGAAAAGCGTCACTTCGTACTGAGTCAAGAGCTGCAGCCTCCTCACACACGACACAAAGCTAACGCTAAATGACCAAGAGCGCCACGTTTGTACTTCCTGGGTCAAAGGTCGGCGCAGGAAAAAGAGGAGCGAGTGAATGGGTTGAGCCAAGGCGGAGGACGAGAGGAAGTTAGGAATGAAAGAGCAGAAGGAGGACAAAGAGTCATTATAGAGAGAAGAGTTAGAATAACTGTAGAATATATGTGGTCAAGGTGAAGCCCAGAGAGGAGAGGGAGAAAGAGAAAGAGAGGGAGAGGAGGAGAAAGAAAGAGACAGAGGAGATATAATGGAGGAGAAATGGAATAGAGATGTGGGAGAGAGAGGAGAGAAATAATAACAGTGGAATATAAAGGAGTCAAGGTGAAGAGAAGAGAGGAAAGAGAGAGAGTAAGGAGAGACACAGGGAGGAAAGAGAAAGAGAGAGGAGGAGAGAAAGAATAACAGTGTATGTAGTCGAGGCGAAGGGCAGAGAAAGGGAAAGAGAGAGAGAGAGAGAAAAAAGAGGAGAGAAATAACAGTGGAATATACTGTATGTAGTCAAGGTAGAAAGCAGAGAGAAAGAAGAGAGAGAGTAGGGAGAGGAAGAAGAGGAGGATGAGGAGGAAGAGGAAGAGGAGGAGGAGGAGGAAGAGGAGGAGGAGGAGGAGAGAGGAAGAGGAGGAGGAGGAGGAGAGAGGAGGAGGGGGAGGAGGAGGAAGAAGAGGAGGACGAGGAGGGGGGAAGAGGAAGAGGAGGAGAAGGAGGAAGAAGAGGAGGAGGAGAGAGGAGGGGGAGGAAGAGGAGGAGAAATAACAGTGGAATATATATAGTTAAGGCGAAGGGCAGAAAGCGAAAGACGGAAAGAAAGAGGGAGCGTCTGTGTGGTTGTGTGACATCATATCACCCTGCACACTCATGTCATACTCTCGTGTTCTGTATTATTTCTATTTTATTTTATTTTGACTTGTACATATGCAGTTACATAATTGTTCCTTATTTGACTCCAGTCTCTTGTTATTTTTGCTACTTATTTAGAATTTATTATCACCATTTATATATATTTTATATATTTTTTTATTTTTTATTATATTATATTGTGATGTGTGAGCTGCTGTCCCAGTCATGCCCCCGTGGATCAATAAAGTTTGAGTTCATGGCCCGTTTATATAAACAGACATTGCTAACGTGCTAACCGCTGTGTTCCAAACAGGAAGTGTTCATGGGGCGTGTCCATCGTCTGCAGTTCACTTTATACTGAAAAACTGTGGCCCTTCCCTCGGTAACTGCTGCTGTGAGCCTCGTCATTTTGGTCTTAAAATGTTTGTATTATCTCTACATGATCCTGGGGTTTTATTTCACCATTTTGTCCGTTAAAAAAAAAAATCCTATTCCAAATATGGAACTCTGCTTCAAATTCACTGTATAACTGCTAGCCTCAATGAGCTTCATTTGGAGCTGACGTCACACTCCCTTAGTCCACTTCTTTATACAGACTGTGGTATGAGCTCATGTTTTATCACATATGAGGGTCACTTCAGAGGGTCAGTGAGAAGAAACGACTAGAACATGGAGAAACATCTGAGGAGAACAGTTTGGAGAAACATCTGAGGAGAACAATTTGGAGAAACATCTGAGGAGAACAGTTTGGAGAAACATCTGAGGAGAACAGTTTGGAGAAACATCTGAGGAGAACAGTTTGGAGAAACATCTGAGGAGAACAGTTTGAAGAACAGCTCTGGTTTAAAGTTCTATCAGATATTACAGATGTATAGTTCCTTACCTCTCTCAGGGCCTCTGCGTAGGAGCTCATGTCCGTCAGAATCACCAGCACGTGCTTCTCACACTGATATGCCAGGTACTCGGCTGTGGTGAGGGCGAGGCGCGGAGTGATAATGCGCTCGATCCTGATTGGACAAAAGCACCAGGTTACCTCCGATTGACACACTGTCCTCTGCTCTGCTCTAATGTTGTTTCCTCGTCTCACACCTGGAGTTTTGTTTTGTTTCATTCACATGTTTAACACACAAACCTGCAGATTTAACACGAGTTCTTCTCTCAAACTGAAAACACTCTGTTCCACCTTGTGATGTCATCATGTGGTGACACAAGAAGTGCTCCACTGTGTTTTTAAACTCCACACACCTTCACTAGAATCATTTGGATCATTTCAGTCCTGGAATTGCCGATCTCGACTGAACTAAAGGTAAAAGGAGCTGTTCACTTGAAAACTACCACTTGATGACATCACAAGGTGGAACAGAGCGTTTTGAGCTTTGGAGATGTAAACAGACTAATAATAAAGAGTTCCTCAAACATGTGAATGAAACAAACACAACTCCAGGTCTGTTTTTGAGGAGGAAACAACATTAGAACATGACCTATAAATTATACATTAGTTGTGTAATGTTTTTGTGTATTAGTTTCATAGTGGTGGTGGCTGTGTGTATTTGTTGTATACTGGTGGTGGTTGTGTGTATTTGTTGTATACTGGTGGTGGTTGTGTGTATTTGTTGTGTAATGTTTTTGTGTATTAGTTTCATAGTGGTGGTGGTTTTGTGTATTAGTTGTGTAATGTTTTTGTGTATTATATAGCGAGTGTGTTTGTGGATCTCACGTGGGATCGTTGGCCAGGTTCAGGAACAGACACACGTTGTCCATGGAACCGTTTTCCTCAAAATCCGACTTAAAGAAACGCGCAGTCTCCATGTTCACCTGAAGGGGCCGCACAGAGAGAAGTGAGGGGAGAGCAGCAGGTAGGGCATCTGGTGTAAAGCCCGTAACTGTTCTAACGTTCCGTTTTTCTCCTCTACTATTTTGCTGTAGTAATTATCGTGACAGGCCTAATGGAGAATGTCCCAAAGTATGGTTTTAAGTTTGTGTTTCCATGGAATCATACACGTGGCTCCAGAAAGTGACTCACTGTAGCTTTAGTTTGAACTTTTTCTGCAGAGCCCAGGTCCCAGACGCTGCCTCACAGTGAATGTAATGATCAGATGTGACATTTCACACTTCACACTGCTGTTCTGGTTTGTTCTAGTTTGTTATGGTTTAAATTCTCTTTTGTATTGAGCAGAAGCTGATCCTCTTTAAATCCTCCTTTAAATAAAACATCTGCCTGTTTAAAATGGAACACCTCAAACACAGACGCCACAGCTGAATATGGAACAGAGGAGGAACAGGGGCTTAGACCTGGTTTAGACCTGGTTTAGACCTGGTTTAGACCTGGTTTAGACCTGGTTTATGACTTTGAAAATATTGAATTTCTGCATCTTTATCACTGAGTTTTGACGTTTCTTTATAATTTTATGTAATTATAAAGTTTTGGCTGATGTTAGACACTTCTGCACTTCTGTCTTGGAGTGTTGTGGCTGAAGAAACAGGAAACCGCTGTTGCTAACGTGCTAGCTTTGTTTCGCTAACATGGAACACCACATACAAGTCGCATCACTGGAGAAACAACGGTTTATCACAAGATCAAGTCAGAGTTTGGAGAGATCTTTTTTGTTTCGTTCTTTGACATCTGGTTTCTGCTTTTGTCCCTGTGCAGCTCCTCCTCTGACAATTTAACATGAAAACTAAAAAAATTAATATAAAATTCAACCACAGTGAAGTGTGAGCGATCTGAAGCTGCAGATCACTTTTGTTACCTCTTACTTGGTACTATAAAAGATACCAGATTAAAGCTGCATTGTGTAACTTTTCCGGTGGAGGGTCCGTCAAATGCTTTTCTCCATGGAAATGTTATTACTTTGTCTGGAATGTTTCACAGTATGGCATTAAACCTTTCTATCTTCATGGAGACCAAACCAGACCAAGTTCCAGGTCAGATCTGTGGAGAGGCGACCCTGCTCACAGTCAGAATGTCTGTTTTTCTAGGTATTTTTGAGCTCTAAAACCACCTGTAACTGAATAAATGTAAAGCAGAGCTGTTTAATGTCACACTGTGGAACATTCCAGGCAGAGCAGTGACGTATCCATAGAAACAAACAGGTGACCTCTAACAAAAATGTTACATGTTAAATGTTTAAATCAAAAACGTAACCTCGCCCCCACTTTGTGATTGGCTGATTTGGCGGTGAGAGTTTGTGATTGGCTCATTTCTCACCCCCATGGCGGCGAAGACGATGGCGAAGTTGTCGGCGCTGTAGTCCATCACGTCTTTGGACTTCTGCACCAGACCGGCCTGACGACAAATCTGCGCCGCGATCTGGAAACGCCACAAAACACAATGTCAAAAATACAACCAAAGAACCGAGGAATACTGGAAATCTAACACTCGGACAGGCTGAAGGCTCGTCTGGAAAATACGTGAAGAAGAACAGCACCTAAACGCACCAAAATGGCCGACTTTAGATTTGTCCAACAAAGTCAATGGACCCGCATCATGTCTGTAGTCGAAAACAGACCTACACATTTCATCCCTGGTTTTGTTTTCTGTTAAGGTTTTTCGGTCCCCGTTTCATTCCTGTTTTAGTCCTGGTTCAGTCCCCATTTTAGTCCCTGGTTCAGACCCTGGTTCAGTCCCTGGTTCAGACCGTGGTTGAGACCGTGGTTGAGACCGTGGTTCAGACCCTGGTTCAGACCCTGGTTCAGACCCTGGTTCAGACCCTGTTTTTAGTCCCTGATTCAGGCCCTGGTTCAGACCCTGGTTCAGACCCTGGTTCAGACCCTGGTTCAGACCCTGTTTTTAGTCCCTGGTTCAGACCCTGTTTTTAGTCCCTGGTTCAGGCCCTGGTTTAGTCCCGGTCCACAGCTCTTGTTAACAGTGATTCTTACCATTTCTGATCTGATCTTTTGTTTGTGCTCAGCTGCATGTTTAACCTGTGTTTTAGAGCTCACCTTTTCAGAAACCGTTTTCTCTCCATCTCTTCAGAATCCTTTTACGCTGCAGCCCTGAACCTGAGGCACACCTGCTTTGTCACTTCCTGTAGACTTGCCAAAATAAAAGACCCGTTTGGCGTCTGTGACCTTCAAAATAAAAGCCTGTGACCTTCATTTGAGTCGAGAGAAAATCCATAAAATTCAAGTGCCCCAAACAAAACGACTGAAAAAACAGAGGAACGGCAACAATATGGATCTGATATAAAGAACTAAAGAGAACTAAAACCAGGAATAAAACCAGGACTAAAGCAGGACTAAAACCAGGACTAAACCAGGACTAAACCCAGGACTAAACCCAGGACTAAACCCAGGACTAAAAGCAGGACTAAAAGCAGGACTAAAGCCAGGACTAAAGCCAGGACTAAAGCCAGGACTAAAACCTGGACTAAAACCTGGACTAAAACCTGGACTAAAACCTGGACTAAAACTGGATTAAAGCAGGACTGAACCAGGATTGAACCAGGCATAAACCAGGACTAAAGCAGGGACTAAACCAGAACTAAACCAGGACTAAAGCAGTTTTAAAACCAGGTCTACACAAAATGATTTTTAGATGTTGTTATAAAGAAGTAGTAGTAGTATTAGTAATAAGTAGTAGTAGTAATAGTAGTAGTATGTAATAATAATTTTACAGTCCCTGGTTAAACATGAGTCAGTGAGGACAGAAAAACCCCGGACTAAAACAGTAGGTCATGTGATCCAGGAGGAAGTGACACATTTTCCTGACACACGATGGAGTCGACAGTATTTCACTTTAACCCTCCTACAGCCCTGGGTACATTTTTATACACAGAAACTTTTCTTTTTTGTATAACTTTGGCTATATTGCACCAAACAGCACTAAAATTGGCCAGTTTGTGTATTTTGTGATGTATTTTTAATTTCTGTGTTGTTTTTTTTGAACATCACATTAATTGTTCGGTCTATAATCAAGATACTCACACCCGTGATCCTTAGGTACATTTTTGTCCCATTGACTTCCATTCAAAATTGATTTTTTTACTGGTATAACTTTGCCAATATATTTTTACTTTTTTATTTATTTTTCATTCTCTGGTGTTGAAAACCCTTCAAAATGTCAATTTTCAAATTTCACTTCAAAAATTCCAAAATTGTATTTTTATTTTCCTTTTTACTGTGTATCTTCCATAACAAAGTTACACCCACAGAAAGACATTTGTACAGATGAGTCCAGACTGAAGGACAGAGACGTAAATGTTTGAGGTTAAAATGATATGGAAGTGTTCTAGAGGAGTCCCAGAGTGCACCGAGTGTGTTTGTTTGGGAGTCTGTGTGTGTCTGTTAGGGCTTTGACTTTTGCCCAAAAATCATATTCGAAGTTCGTTTGTTTATTAATATTAATATTCGAATATATTCGAATATTAACCCTCTTTCATCGTTCTGTCGTGGCTCCCTGTGACTTTGGAAAATAATAATGAGTATTTAATTACATTGTATTTTTATTTTAGTTTGTTCGTTTTTAAATGTAAATCTAAAACTGTAGATAATGGTAATCTTGTAACATTTAAATAAAACGTTTTTAATATTTTTGTCGCTCAAAACATGCGTCAAAGCAGCCCGGACTTACCAGACTTATTTTCGGCCCAATGATGATAAATCCAAGAAAAGAAAAGTTTCTGAAGAAAACAGAACGCTTAATGCTACGTGGGCAGATTCATTTGCTTTCACGGCTGATGAGACACGCGGTACACGCGATAAAATGATGACGGAACACAGAAGCAGACGCATTTTTGGTTCGCTGCGGGTGGATAATTTAAGTTTGGATTTTTATTTCCTACAAGGAGGACTCAAATAATAATGTGTTTAATGCAGCTTTGCGCACATTTGTTTACGTTATACAGAAACGAAACTTAAAACCACATGGCTAATTTGCATAAACTAGAAGCCTGAAAAAAAAAACAGCTGCTCCTTAAGGGCAGGACTCAGTGGAATATGCGTGTTCTTTCTGTGACTGAGGGATGTTCTGCCTATGGTGAGTCTGTTCTGTGCTTCTATCGCGTTGGAGATGTTCATGTTAAACTTTTCGAACAGGTTCGAATATTAAGGGCTTCGTTCGAATATCTCAATTTTTTTAAATATTCGAATTATATTCGAATAACGAAGTTCGGAGTCAAAGCCCTAGTGTCTGTGTGTCTGTGTGTCTGTCTGTCTGTGTGTGCCTGTGTGTGTCTGTGTGTGTACATTTTCAGGCATATATAAAGTATCATTGTTTTGTTTACGCCTCTTGATAAACACTGAGTAACTGCAATTTTATTTCACTTTATACTTGTTTTTCTCCTGTCAGTTTGCTCAAATGTGTTCAAAATTTTACATTTGACTGTTTACATCATCATAATATTTACATTTTCAGTAATTTTTACACAATGCAAATGTGACCCTCCTTCACCCCCTAGACAAACCCGTGTATGTGAACATATGCACACACATCTTATGTAAAATGGACTCGTGAGATGTAAGTTGTGTTATAATGTTGTAACCGCCTCAAAAACAGACCTGGAGTTGTGTTTTATTTCATTCACAGTGGCAGCTGAAGTGAACAGCTCCTTTTACCTTTAGTTCAGTCGAGATCGGCAATTCCAGGACTGAAATGATCCAAATGATTCTAGTGAAGGTGTGTGGAGTTTAAAAACACAGTGGAGCACTTCCTGTATCACCACATGATGACATCACAAGGTGGAACAGAGTGTTTTCAGTTTGAGAGAAGAACTCGTGTTAAATCTGCAGGTTTGTGTGTTAAACATGTGAATGAAACAAACACAACTCCAGGTGTGAAACGAGGAAACGACTTTAGGACAGAGCAGAGGACAGTGTGATACGGGACCTTTAAACCTTCATTTGTAATACTCCCTACTGCACCTCGTTGTGTGGAAGTCCGGCCGCGGAGAAGATGGGGATCTTCTGTCCTCGGGCGATGCTGTTCATGCCGTCGATGGCGGAGATGCCCGTCTGGATCATCTCCTCTGGGTAGATCCTGCACTGGGGGTTTATGGGCTGACCTGCAGAGATACAGGGGGCGTTATACAGAGAGAGGGCATTATGAGGGCATTACAGGGGCATTATACAGAGAGAGGGCATTATGAGGGCATTATAGGGGCATTATACAGAGAAAGGGCATTATGAGGGCATTACAGGGGTATTATAGGGGCATTACACAGAGAGAGGTCATTATGAGGGCATTATAGGGGCATTATACAGAGAGAGGTCATTATGAGGGCATTATAGGGGCATTATACAGAGAGAGGGCATTATGAGGGCATTACAGGGGCATTACACAGAGAGAGGGCATTATGAGGGCATTACAGGGGCATTATAGGGGCATTACACAGAGAGAGGGCATTATGAGGGCACAGAGAGATTTTTATTGTACCCCTATGCCCTGTGTAATGCCCACTAAGGTTAAAGGTTTCTGGTTGGGGGTTGGTGCTTGTTTCTATGGATACGTCATTGCTCTGCCTGGAATGTTCCACAGTGTGACATTAAACAGCTCTACTTTACATTTATTCAATTACAGGTGGTTTTAGGGCTCAAAAATACCTAGAAAAACAGACATTCTGACTGTGAGCGGGGTCGCCTCTCCACAGATCTGACCTGTAACTCGGTCTGGTTTGGACTCCATGAAGATAGAAAGGTTTAATGCCATACTGTGAAACATTCCAGACAAAGCAATAACATCTCTATGGAGAAAAGCGTTTGATGGACCCTCCACCAGAAAAGTTACACAATGCACCTTTAAGGTAAACTTTATTGTCCCCGCAGGGAAATGTGCCCTCTGCATTTGACCTGTCCGTTACATTCTCCGGGTTAAACCTGTCCTTGTACAGGCTGCTAACCATAAGGAGGGTTTGAATAGGGCCCGGAAGAGATCACTAGATTACTCAAACATGCCTGGATGACTCTAAAACCTCTGCAGCCAGGTTAGAACATGGGACAAAGCTAAAATTATACCCCGTCTTGTCACATTAGTTTGTCCTTTTTTGCATAACTTTCCTTGTCCAAACCTGCACAGTGAACGATCAGAAATCAGATTATTCACATCAGATGTTTACATTTCAGTAATCTGACAACTCCAGAAATCAGATTATGATCAGATTTCTGCTGTACGTGTCAACATAGCGTGTCAGACTGCAGAAGTGTGACCGGGTTTATGCTTCATTTCTCTGTAATTATTGGAACTCTCCACATGAAACAAAAACTGGCTCAAAGTTCAGCCTCTTCTCTGTCAAGGTAAATAAACTAAAGGGAGATTTTTTTATTACTTTTGTCAAAAATACAATATGTTATGAAGGAGCTTTTCTAAGGAGACAAAGAGCTCAGGGTGTGGGGAAATGACATGCTGCAATAATGAAACAAGATTAGACTTTAAGTAGAAGTGATGGAGCACATATGCTTATTCCACCTCCTCAGAGACGGAGCATTAAGGGCTAAAAGCTGTAATTTACAACCTCCAACTGAGACAGGCTAACCACTCTGCCACTGCCACAGGGAGCACATGCACACGCAGATACTCAGCTAACGCGCTAGCCGCCGCGCTCCAAACAGGAAGTGAGCATGGGCACGAGTCAGCTCCATCAACTCCAGTTCACTTTCAGCTGAGAAACTGTGGCTCCTCTCTGTGGACCTGCTGCTGTCAGGCTCCTCACTCTGACCTTTGACCCCTGCTGTCAGGCTCCTCACTCTGACCTCAGAATGTTGGTCTGAACCTCCACATGATCCTGGGGTTTTTATTTCATTATTTTTTCCCTAAATCAAGATCTGAACATTAATAACAGACCAATCAGGCGCCTCCTGTCCCAGAGGCCCCTCCCACTACCGTTATCAACAGGTCTGATTGACAGCGTTGCTAAGAAGGGGCGTTGCCTTCAACAGCCTCGCTCCTGATTGGCTCTTTGGTTGCTATTATACACGTGGTCAGAATTCCAAATATGGAAGTCCAAATTCGCCCCTATAACTGCTAGCCTTGATGAGCTTCATTTGGAGCCGAACGCTGACACTCACACACTGACGTCACATTCACTTAGTCCACTTTTTTTTTTTTTTTTTTTTAAATACAGACTATGCTCAGAAGTCTAACCCACAACCTCCTCACTGAGAAGAGAGGAGACTAACCACTCTGCTGCTCTTACCCATGATGTCCAGATAATCCTCGGCCAGAACACTGGGTCCTCTGTCGATGGGTTTTCCAGAACCGTTAAACACTCGACCTAAAAGAGAATCAATATGTATGTTTAAATCACCAAAAAATGTATTGATCTGATTCTGAATCCCTGTAAAGTGGATATTGGACTATTCAGACAGGACTGAATGTTTTGCCCAAGGACACAACAACAGTATTCGCCACATCAGGAATAGGGTTGTCAAAAGTATCGAAAATCAGACACTAATCGATTCTAAAACTAATATCGAAACTAGATCCTCATTTTTCACAGGCGTCGATACTAAAAAAAGTCCCACTGACAGAACAGAGCAGAACCTTTACTGAAAAAAACAAAAACAAAACAGGTCTAAACCAAGTCTAAACCAGGTCTAAACCAGGTCTAAACCAGGTCTAAACCAGGTCTAAACCAGTTCTAAACCAGTTCTAAACCAGTTCTAAACCAGGACTAAACAAGGTCTAAACCGGGTCTAAACCAGGACTAAACCGGGTCTAAACCAGGTCTAAACCAGGACTAAACCAGGACTAAACCAGGACTAAACCCAGACTAAACCAGGTCTAAACCAGGTCTAAACCAGGACTAAACCAGGACTAAACCAGGACTAAACCAGGTCTAAACCATGACTAAACTTGGACTAAACCAGGTCTAATCAGAGTATTACTGTATTTCAGACAACATTAGTTTTGTCAAAAGAATCGAAAATCAAATCTAATCGATACTAAACGAGTATCGAAACTCGCTCCTCATGTTCCTCAGGTCTGGATCCTAAAAAGTCCCATTTTCAGGACGAGCAGAACTTTTCCTGAATGTGTTTAAAACAAACTGGAACTGGATCAGAACAAGTATAAGAGCACAGAGACTAGAATACACCCATGGACCTGGTTTAGACCTGGTTTAGACCTGGACCACTATGGAACCTACCTGGACCACTGAGGATTACACAGATATCAGGACACATGGGAATAGAAAAGAAAGTTCTACCATTTAATGTGGAAAATCACAGGAGATTGTCTAAAGAAAGACTTTTTTTTTTAAATTCTCATCGTGGGATCAGACCCAGTATCGAGTGTCCGTATCGTGAGTATCATCAGAGTACCTCGCTGGTGGAGCCTGTTGGAGGCGATGGGAGACGTATTTGTTGATAAACAGATTCAAACAAAGACGCGTCTCCGTCTCTCTTCAGTCTTTAGTTTGAACAGAGTCCAGAGCTTTAATTAGTCTGCTCCAAACAAACAGCTTTAACACTTAGACCTCTCTTCCTCTCTCCTCCTCTCCTTTCTCTCCCTCTCTTCCTCCCTCACATCACCCATCTCATCGCACCCCCTTCCTCTCTTTATCCTCTCTCTTCCTCTCTCGTCACGCCTCCTCCTCTCTCCATCTCTTTTTACTTCTTTTGAAAGAGTTCTCTGCCTAATTATCTCAGTGAAGCCCAAGGCCTCCTCTCTCTCCACGTCCCTCCCTCTCTCTCTCTCTGTCTCTCTCCTCCACTTTCTCTCCATTTCTCTGATTTAAAAGACTTTTTTTTGCCTGATTATCTCAATTTTTCCTAAGGCCACAGCCCTTTTCTCTCTTTCCTCTCTCCCTCTCTTTCTCTCCTTTTTTTGCTTGATTTTCTCGTTTCTGTCCAAGGCTGTGGCTCCCTCGCTCTCTCTCCTCCCTCCCTGGCTCCCCCTCTCCTCTCTCCCTCCCTCTTCTCTCCTCTCCTCTCCTCTCCCCTGCCTCCCCATCTCCTCTCGTCTCCCTCCCTCTCCTTCTCTCCTTTTCTCCTGCTTTAAAGTCTTTTTTGCTCTGATCTCGTTTGTGTCCAAGGCCGGTGGTGCGTCTGAGCCCGTCTCTTGTTTGTGAAGTGTCATTAAAATCACGAGTTTGATGGTCTCTGACACTCACTGAATTAAACATACTTTTATTATGATGGGCTTCACCAAAGGAAGAAGCAGCACTGATCTGATGCTGCTTCTGTTGAAAGACACATTAAGATTATAGCTCATTTACTCCACTTATTTAAGAAGTTAATAGAGGAATAGATAGACTGTTTCTGTGTAATTTTGTTATAAACCATCATATTATTATTATTTTTGAATTGCTAAAAGTATCTAAAGTTTGTAAATCAGGGTTATTGTGCAAACTTTTTTCAGATCTTTCTTCATGTTATAGTAGTTTCTTCTCATTAACCCTCTGAAGTTGGAGTGAGGATGTAGGATTTAGCAGCGTCTCATACTCATTTTGGTACAAATGAAAAAAAATTGTGATGTGGATTTTATTTGTCTGAGGAGGCCAGGTCTGATGTTTTACAGAAACACAGTTTAAACCGAGCAGTCGTACCGAGCATGTCCTCAGACACTGGAGTCCTCAAGATGTCTCCCGTGAATTCACAGGCCGTCTTCTTTGCATCGATGCCAGACGTGCCCTCAAACACCTGCAGGAAATACACACACACACATTAACAACACAAAATTAAAAGCCGCAAGCAGCATTGAACACACTTCTCACTCCCTCGACCCGGCACTCCCTCACTTGTCTCACATTGGACGCGCTAAACCACCAAGTTATAAAAACATTTCACTGAATGTTGTTTTAAATGTGTTTTGGACGCGTTATGGATATTAGCGTGGTTAGAACTGGAGCATATTAACCCCCGGCCCACGCCAAGCCTCAGATAAAGTGTGTGATTCCGACCTGCACCACGGCCTTGCTCCCGATCACCTCCAGCACCTGTCCACTCCTCTTGGTCCCGTCAGGGAGAGTCAGGTGCACAATCTCTGCGTAACGCGGGAACTGAAAAATACAAAAAACTATTAAAAGACTGGACTTTCAGATCAATAACATCTCAAATCTGGGGTCTCCAACTTTTTTTTTGTAAAAGAAATAGAAGTAATCCGTTTACAATTACAAAGGATCTGTGTCACTCTTCACATTTTCTGTAGGGCTGTAGTCGACTAAAGCGTGTGCTGCTGATCGTCCATCCATCCATCTTCTTCCGCTTATCTGGGGTCGGGTCACGGGGGCAACAGTCTAAGCAGTGACTCCCAGACTTCCTCTACCCCAGACACTTCCTCCAGCTCCTCCGGGGGGACCCCAAGGCGTTCCCAGGCCAGCCGAGAGACATAGTCCCTCCAATGTGTCCTGGGTCTTCCCCGGGGGCCTCCTCCCGGTGAGACATGCCCGGAACACCTCCTGAGGGAGGCGTCCAGGAGGCATCCGGAACAGATGCTCTCAAAACTCTGTATCTCACCTAAACTGCACTCACAAGACTACACCTGCAGGGGGAGTTCATGTAAACACTACTGTGGTCTATGGCTGTGAGCCGTGCACAGGGAGACAGACTAAACCTGCAGGATTACTCAAACATGTGTGAATGAAGTGTTTTTGAGGAGGACTTTACTTTAGAACAGGACACAGGAGCTTTGACTGTTAATTTCAGCTCTCCTGTTTTGTAAGACGCTGCATTGTGTTGTAACAGGTTCCAGTTGTTATTCCGGGGCTTTTGTTGGATTTGTGAAGCCTGTAATTTGCTGGTAACCTGAACCCTGCCCTCTGCTGTTGTAAATGTTAAGTTTGTGCAAATCCCTGTTAACCCGTGTTCAGAGCGGGACAGACACCGGACCCCTTGGCTTTGTTACCTTCACATTGTCCAGGATGACCAGAGGGCCGTTCACGCCGGAGACAGTGGAGTAGGCTGAGACACAAAGACAAAAATACACATGTGTTATTCACTCAAAGCAAATGACAGAGAGAGATCTGCCCCTGCGCCCAATCACAGCTAACCTTTACAGAAACACACCACGAAAACACCACGTAAATGTCAATGTTAATGTGCAGAGTGACAGAGGGGAGAGTGCAAGATGGTCTTTCAATATGGACTACGGATAATGAAGGACAAGACACAGGGAGGACGAGAAGAGGAGGACAGGGAGGAGAGGGGGAGAGAGAGGAGAGGAGGAGAGGCCAGAGGGAGAGAGAAGAGGAAAAGGAAAGGGGAGAGTGCAGGAAGGTCTTTCAATATGGACCAGGGATAATGAGGGACAAGACACAGGGAAGAGGAGGAGGAGGAGGAGGAGGAGGAGGAGGAGGAGGAGGAGGAGGAGGAGGAGGGGAGACATGGGACGAGAAGATGAGAGGGAGAAAGAGAAAAAGGAAAAGAAAAATGAGGAGAGGAAGAGAGTGCAAGATGGTCTTTCAGTATGGACCAGGGATAATGAGGGACAAGACACAGGGAGGAGGAGAGGAAGAGAGGGAGAGAGGAAAGGAGAAGCAGAGAGGAGGAGAAGAGAAAGAAGAGCGCGTGCAAGATGGCCTTTCAATATGGGCCAGGGATAATGAGGAAGAGGAGGAAAGGAGGAGGAGAGGACAGGAGAGGTCCAGACCTTCACCTTTGGGTTCCACAAACACATGTATGACAAGCTGTAATCAGAGCATCACGTGTCGTGTTCTGGCGTGTTGAGGCAGGTTCACTCAAGGCAGAGCAAATGTCAGGGATAATTCCAGTTCAAATACAGGTTTGTTTAATGAGGATTTATGCGGCAGAATAAGAGCAGGGCTGCGGTGACGGAGGACAGACGGTTATTTTTAGTAAAGAAATTAAAGTTACTGCCACTGTCAGAAAACCAGAATCAAACTCTGAACTTGCTTCTATGTAATGGTACTAAATATAAACTATAATAATAAAAGGCATGCTGTGCAAATCGTATGTATAACCCTGGCCCCCTCCTCTGACCCCCCTCAGGGCCTCATCAGCTGGGCCTCGTGAGCTCTGGGCCTCCTGTGCTGCTCTGGACGTGTGAAGAGCCAAAACCACCAAAACAAGCACAGCTCCTCTCTCCAGAAAGCACTGCTGATGAGCTTTAAATGCAACAAATCCAGAGACACTGAAAGATGGGTCAAATGCAGAGAATTAATTTCCCTCAGAAGGATTAAAACAGTACCCGAACCTTCACATTTTGGATGGATTGTTGTTGATATCATCAGATTATTGTTATAGGGAATTGAGACATTTATGTCCCTCACTCCCTCTGGGTCCCAGTCCTGCTCAGATCCCGGCCCCGCTCAGATCCCGGCCCCGCTCAGATCCCGGCCCCGCTCAGATCCCGGCCCCGCTCAGATCCCGGCCCCGCTCAGATCCCGGCCCCGCTCAGATCCCGGCCCCGCTCAGATCCCGGCCCCCCTCAGATCCCGTTAGTGGGTTCAGAGGCTGGGGGCGCTTCTTTGTACAAGGCACCATAATTGGTTCTAATCCTGGACTTAAACTGGTCTGGGTTTGTTTGGGACGAGCGACCTTTAGCAACAATGAGAAAAAGAAAGAGAGAGGGAGGGAGTGGAGTGTTGAGAACTATTCACCAAAAGTCCACAAAACCTGGACAAAAACATGAGAGAAAAGAGAGGGGACCAGGGCGGTGTGCAGGGAGGGTCAGGGCGGTGTGCAGAGGGCTGAGGACACACAGGAGCATCTTCAGGACAATAAAACGTCTTTGACAAAAGCGAGTTCACCCCAAAAACGTTCCCACAAAACAGTGATGAAAAAGGGACGCAATTAGCTCCAAAAATACAGCTGTGGGGATCAGAGGAGGCGTCAGAGGCTCAGGGACCCAGGAATCTCAGGTTAAGAATAAGACTGCATCCTATACAGGAATCTATACGGACAGAACGCAACAGAAAAGATCAACATCACAATCTGAGTCTGCAGAATTATCATTATTAAATCACAAAGACTGAAATTATTTAGGGACCAGAAAGTTCTCTGCATATAACTAAATATATAGGTGCTGAAATCCAGTTAGTTTCAACCTAAAAACTCATGATCTGAACGGTTACTACCTAAAGTGAGTGAATTCTGGAGGTTCTGAGCTTTAACATGAGGCATGACCTTAACTGTCCATAAACTGAGAATGAGACAAATGTAGGATGTGTCTCTCTGCAGGTGAAAGCTCTGGAGACACAAGGTCAGATGTGATTGTAGAAGCTTTTTAAAAGCGCAGGACACATACAGTTCAGTCTTAGGCTGTACTCGACTAAAACTCTTGTTCGACTAAAGACGAACGTTGCATCGAATAATCGGCTAAAAGGTGTGTGACGTGGGGCTGGCAAAGCTCTCCAAACTATAACTATAAGATTAAACATAAAATCACCATTTATGCAGAAAGTATAAGGAAACACTCAAATGCTAAAAATGTGGGGCTACTCTGGGTACCCAGCTGTGGGTCAAACCGTGTGGAGTCACGAGCCCGGTCCTGGCGGCCATTACCGCCCTCTGCCTGCCTCCACAGAAACGTCTCTTGAAAGGGTATTTAAGAAGTTTAATGTTTATATTTTATCACTAACTATTATTTGATCACTTTCTACAACTGAAACTTTTAGTCACTTTCCGGCTCTAAGTTTTATGCGGAAAAGCCTGTACCTGTCCGAGCGTGTGGTCTCTTGCTTGGCTTTAACTAACTTACTGTTGTGATTACAAAAAGACTAACTTGGAACCAAATGTTCGCTTAAAATGGTAATTTTAATGTAAGAGCCAAAACTGACAGAAGTTGCGTGCTAAAGTTATCCGAAAAGTGTAGCTAATGGTGAATGTGTGAAAAGGTGCGCGTTTACCGTTAGCTTTAGCCCGTTAGCTTTAGCCCGGCCGGAGCTAACGGTTTTCTGCCTGTTGTCTTCAGGGTTCATCATGAGGGTTCATGGTCAAATAGAAATAAGGATAAAGTGTGGACAGGGGAATTTTTCAATGGATTCACGTCTTCTACAAATGCCACTCATTAAAACAGTAATTTGATGACGGTCCCTAAGCACCAAGCGGCGCGTCCACAGAGCAGCTCCCCGCATCGTGCGCTCACAGGGCGCGTCCAGGGAAGCTCCCGCTGTTGCCGCGGAAGTCCGTCCAACATTAAACTGCCGCGGAGCCGACTCCAGTTCTATGTGTCACAGGCAGAAACTGTATGTACATTATATTTAATATATATGTATCTTTATACAGTCTACGGTTGCAGGGCGTTTATCTTCTTTATGTGAGCCACAGAGACCACGCAGTGATCCACTGGTGGAGAGCGAAAGGTTCGGGGGGATTTCCTCCTGACATTTTGTCTGTTTATCATTTGTAATTAATAAAAGCGCGTTATACGTTTCATGCTGCAGCTCAGTGACAATTGTTGGTTATTACCGTAGGCTAAGACTTTAAGCACGTGCCCCCGGTCCGCCGCGCCCTACAGCCGCAGCAGCGAGCCCCGCGGGGCACAGAGCAGGTGTCGGGGTCTGTCTGACGGTCTGGAGACCGTGCAAGAGGCTAGCTAAGGAGCTAACTATGGACTTTCAAGATGCTACAGGCTTTTTACACCATATGTTGCAGCAAATGTGGGAGAAGACCTAATAACAAAGATAATTCTTACTATTTAACTATAATTATTCTTCATAAAATGCATTAAATCGGTTCTAATGAAACACTGACTCTTGTGAGAATCTGTCCTGACAGATGACTTCTCTGATCCCAACATGCTCCAGTGTCTGTGGAGTCTCATGATACAGGTAGTACAGGTTTTACATTTATAACCAGGTGTAATAATAACAGATTTGCCAATATTTTAAATGTTTATGTGTAAATGTTTTTAAATGTTGACATTGTTCTATTTTTCCACAGTTGGATCTTCAGAGGACTGGCTTTTGTCTTTGAGATGAACTGAACACATGAAGCTCCTGTCATTTAAGTACGTGCATGAAGAGCTTTTAATGTCACTGTTAGATAATAGTTTTTCAGAAAGCTTGTGTCTGTTAGAAAGGGGCTCTACAGGTACAGTTTATTTTACCTGTAAATGTGACCAATTCTGTTTTTCTCACAGATTCATCAGGACTCAGGAGCGCTCACTGCCCTGAGCTACAGATGAACCAACTCCTCACTCGCTTCTGTCAATTATGTAAGTGTAGCATTTGTGTATATTCTATGGCTGGGAATCACAGGGTCTCCCACGATTCGATATTATCACAATATGGCAATACATGTGATCATCGATATATTGCCCTAAGAACCAAACCTTTTAGCAACAATTTTTCTTTGTTAAACCATTACTTGTATTTCCCATTAACTTTGCACATCTATTTTAATCAACAAAACATTGAATATGTCAAGTGTATTGCATAAAATAAAAGTCTCCTTTCACAAAATGAGCAACAGAATTGTTAGTGTTTAGACCAAAACAAATCTGTGACTAGATACAAAAGTGTGACTAGATATAAATATAAACGTGAAATCTGTTTATTCCTCTCTAATATCCAGGTGTGTTCACAGGTATTTAAATGTAAAAAAAAGGCAGAAAAAGCTCATAGTTCACTTCCAAATTCGAATAATGCAGTGAAATAATCAAATAAAATTTTTGGTCAACCAAGACCTCATTGACAGATTCATCGACTAAACTAAAAGAAACAAAGCCTAAAGTTTTGGTTCATTCTTTTCATGTTGTTGTACCTAAACCAATACAATAACTGTGGGCTTTATGTCATGCTTGTTTGCTCCTTTTGTTCATCTTTCTTCTCTCTCCTCTTCTCTCCTTCCATCTCCTCTCCCCACAGTCTCCCGCTCCCCTTCTTTTCCTCCCTCTCTCCTCCTCTCCCCTCTCCTTTGTCCTGTTTCTTAAATGCGTTCTTCACAGATCCGTGAGAGCTCGTGTGATTGCGCCCCACTTTGCAGTCTGCTTGTCATTACTCCTATTATCACGATTATTTACCCTTATTATTACTATGATGATTTGAGCCATTACTGGACCAGCGCACGCCGAAGAATGCCTCCTTTAGAGACCTGTGTGCGATTGGGGGGTAAGTGTAGCTATTAAGGCCTTTTCTGCACTGGACAAAGGTGCGATTGTACGAAGCGCGCTCAGAGGAGGGGCAGCTCGGCCTTGAAGAAAACATCATGGTGTTGTGAAAATTTGATGGAATTTTCATAAAAGCGTGTTTTTGTAACGCGCGGATGTTTGGGCTGGTTGTGTTTTAAACATGTCAATCACCGAGCAGACGTGAACGCCACAAATCAGGTCCAAGCGCACGAAAATACAATGTGGAAATGTTTAGAAATGCATTAATGTGTAAGGACAGAGGAGGAGCAGAGAGCCAGAGGAGGAGCAGAGACAGGAGGAGCAGAGAGCCAGAGGAGCAGAGAGAAAGAGGAACAGAGAGACAGGAGCAGAATCAGGAGCAGAGACCAAGGGGAAGCGAGCCAGATGAGGAGCAGAGAAACAGGAGCAGAGAGCCAGAGGAGAAGCGAGCCAGATGAGGAGCAGAGAGCCCGATGAGGAGCAGAGAAACAGAGGAGCAGAGAGCCAGAGAAGCAGAATCAGGAGCAGAATCAGAGGAGCAGAGAGACAGAGGAGCAGAGCCAGCAAGAAGGTTGTGTGTTAAGATAAGATAAGATAATCCTTTATTCGTCCCACAGTGGGGAAATTTCAATGTCACAACGCAAGTTTCAGAAAAAGTAGGAAAACAAGAGCACACATCAAAAACAAGATAAATAATAAATATTTACAATCAAAATATTGTGTACAGTGCAGTGATGGACAGTGGTGGTTAAATAAATAAATAAGTAGCAGGTAGTGACTTTAAATAGTATTGCACATTGTTGTTATTACTATGGCGATGACACATGACTAGCATTGTTCATTATACAGTCTGACAGCAGCAGGAAGGAAAGACCTGCGAAATCTCTCCTTCACACAGCGAGGGTGAATCAGTCTGTCACTGATGCTGCTCTCCAGAGCAGACAGGGCGTCCTGCAGGGGGTGACACTCATGGTCCAGCATAGACATGAGTTTAGCCAGGACCCTCTTGTCCCCCACCTGCTGCACCGAGTCCAGAGGACAGCCCAGGACTGAACTGGACTTCTTGATGACCTTGTCCAGTTTCTTCTTCTCCCTCTCTGTGACGCTGCTGCTCCAGCAGACCACACCGTACAGGATGGCTGATGCCACCACAGAGTCATAGAAGGTCCTCAGGAGTGGCCCTCTCACTCCAAAGGACCGCAGTCTCCTCAGGAGATAGAGCCGACTCTGGCCCTTCCTGTACAGTGCATCTGTGTTGTGAGTCCAGTCCAGTTTATTGTTCAGATGCACACCCAGGTACTTGTAAGAGTCCACTCTCAATGTCTCTTCCCTGGATGTTCACTGGTGGGGGGGCAGTAGAGTGGCGTCTGCGGAAGTCCACCACCATCTCCTTAGTCTTTCCCGCGTTGATGAGAAGATGGTTCCGGTGACACCAGTCCACAAAGTCCTGCGTTAGTCCTCTGTACCGATGATGGCGGAGTCATCGGAGAACTTCTGCAGGACACAGCTGTCCGTGTTATGTCTGAAGTCTGCAGTGTAGAGTGTGAAGAGGAAGGGCGCGAGGACGGTGCCCTGGGGCGCCCCCACACTGCAGGTCATGAGGTCAGACACACAGTCCCGGGCTCTCACAAACTGGGGCCGGTTTGTGAGGTAGTCCAGGATCCACTCAGCCAGGTCACAGTCCACTCCTGCCCACTCCAGCTTGTCCCTCAGGAGCAGCGGCTGGATGGTGTTGAAAGCACTGGAGAAGTCGAAGAACAAGATTCTCACAGTGCTGCCGGGCCTCTCCAAGTGGGACAGCGAGCGGTGCATCAGAAAGATGATGGCGTCCTCCACTCCAATGCCAGGCCGATACGCGAACTGCAGCGGGTCCATCGCAGAGCTCACCGTGGAGCGGAGGTGACCCAGGACGAGCCTCTCCAGAGTCTTCATCAGATGAGATGTGAGAGCCACTGGCCTGAAGCTGTTGAGGTCTTTGGCGTGCAGTGTCTTGGGCACAGGTACCACACAGGAGGTCTTCCAGAGCTGTGGCACCACCTTCAGCTTCAGGCTCAGGTTGAAGACATGCTCCATAACTCCACACAGCTCATCTGCACAGGACTTAAGGAGCCTGGGGCTTAAACTCCCTGGCAGCATAGGGTCATTCTGTAAGGAGTTTGCATGTTCTCCCCAGGTTTAACCCAAAGACACTGAAGGACGGGTCAAAAGTAAAGGACTTAGAAAACGTATTTCCCAAGTCTAACCCTTTGTCTGATCTTCATAATCACGTCGTAAAGTAAAGTTTGTGTAACGCTAAATAAACCGCTTCACTTCAGTCAGATTTGAGTTCTTTAGCCCCCCCCCCTTCTCCTCCCCCTCTCCTCTTTTCCTCCCTCCTTTCTTCCCCCTCTCAACAGTTCTAATCTGCTCGGCTTTGTTTTAACCACGGGCTAATTATCACATTAACACGCAGAGACAGAAAGGAGCTCGGTCATCCAGTGCTTCAAGTGTCGTCGCCAGAACAATAGTGTCAACGCTTCATCGCAACACAAGGAGAAGAAAGACGAGAAGAAAGAGGAGAGGAGAGAGTGGCAGACGCCCACTCCACCTCTCCCCCTCTATACCTCCCTCTCTCTCTCTCTCCCTCTCTTTCTCTCTCCGATGACAGCTCTCAGGCTACAGCTTAATTAAAACATAGAGCGCTTGCATTGGGGGCTGACAGACGGCATTTGTTTATCGTGAGCACATTATGGGGGCTAATTAGCGTAGCACAAAAGGACGCGGTGGCTTTTCACACGCGCAGTGACAGAAGCGACGCTAAAACAAAAGCGCGCGGTTCATGCTAATAGCTTTTGTACGGATGACACGACGACAAAGCACTAAACATCTGCAAAACTATGTCTTCACTGTAGAGACCAGAGATTAGACCAAAGACCAGACCCGGGACCAGACCAGAGACCAGATGCAGTAATTGATAGCAAGAAAATAAATGTAAGCCTATTGCAACAACACAAAGTTCTAATTTTTACAGAAATGTGTGGGGAGGTGTTTTGGTAAAATTAAATTCATGATTTCCCCTCCTTGGGTTGGCTTTGGGTTAGTTTTTATTTTGACTCACATCGACTACACTGCGTTCCAAATTATTCTGCAAATGATATTTTTCACTGATTTTGCCAAATTGTCAATATAAATGACAGTCATCATAATTTTCAAGTCATCAACCTTTAGAGAACAATTCAAATGTTATTTAACAAACCTCCCAATGATACCAGTATTTTTATTTTTTTTTAATAAAAACTTTTCCAAATTATTCTGCACAACAGTTTCAAACCGTGTCATTGTTGTAAAGAACTGAAAATGGTCATTAGTTTATTTTTCAATTAGAAGCATTTGCATATTACTGAAATTAAAAGCTTTTTCAATCCAAACATCTGAACAGGTCCATTTCCATTTGAACATAGGACCCTTATTTGACAGGAGCTTCACAATTCTGCATCCACTGAACTTGTGAGTTTGTGGAGAGTTTCTGCTTGAATTTCTTTGCAGGATGTCAGAATATCCTCCCAGAGCTGCTGTTTGGATGTGAACTGCCTTCCGCCCTCATAGATCTTTCACTTGAGGAGCTCCAGAGGTTCTCAATAGGGTTGAGGTCAGGGGAGGATGGGGCCACACCATGAGTTTCTCTTCTTTTATGCCCATAGCAGCCGATGATGCAGAGGTGTTCCTCAGAGCATGAGATGGAGGATTGTCCTGCATGAAGATGATTTTACTACAGAAAACACGGTTCTTCTTTTTGTACCGTGGAATAAAGTGTTCAGTCAGAAGCTCCACATACTTTACAGAGGTCATTTTCACACCTTCAGGGGCCCTAAAGGGGCCGACCAGCTCTCTCCCCATGATTCTGACCCAAAACGTGACTCCTCCACCTCCTCGCTGACGTCGCAGCCTTGTTGGGACATGGTCCACCAACCATCCACCACTCCATCCATCTGGACCATCCAGGGTTCACGGCTCTCATCAGTGAACAGACTGTTTGAAAATGAGTCTTCATGTATTTCTGGGCCCCTGGAGCCGTTTCTGCTTGTGAGCTTTGTTTAAGGGTGGTCCAATAGAAGGTTTATGCAGAACTGCAAACCTCTGGAGGATCCTACACCTTGATGTTCTCTGGACTCCAGAGGCACCAGCAGCTTCAAATACCTGTTTGCTGCTTTGGCATTTTAGCAGCTGCTCTCTTAATCCGATGTGTTTGTCTGGCAGAAACCTTCCTCACTGTGCCTTTATCTGCACAAATCCGTGTGACTCTGAATCAGCTATAAATCTCTTAATAGTTCGATGATCACGCTAAAGTTTTCATACCTTGTCCAAGGTATTCAGCTATTTCACGCTTTTCAGCACTAGAGATCCTTTTTCTTTCCCTTGTTTGAAAATGTTGCTCTGCTTAATAATGTGGAACGTCCTTCTTCAGTGTTTCTTCCTTTAATTGGACTCACCTGGTAAACTCATTGAACCAGGACAAAACCAGGACAAAACCAGGACAAAACCAGGACTAAACCAGCACTAAACCAGGACTAAACCAGCACTAAAACAGGACTAAACCTAAGTCCTTCTTCAGTGGTTTTTCCTTTAATTGGACTCACCTGTAAACTCATTGGCTCAGCTGTGTGAGACACAAGACCATTCATGAGTTTCACTGGAAACTAAACATTTGACCTTTATGACACTTAAACACTATTTGCAGAATAATTTGGAACATGGTGTATTGTAAATGTTGTTGTGTCCTTAGGCAAGACACCTCACCCACATTGCCTAGTATGAAAGTGTGTTGAAAGTGTGTTAATTAATACACCAAGTGTGTTAATTAATAACACTGCAACGCACTCTGCAGTGTTATTAATTCACTCCACACTTGGTGGGGGGAGATACTACTGTAGCCATAGCTGCCCCTGGCCAGACTGATGGGACCAAGGCGCTTTGGGTGTGTTGAAAGGCTCTATGTAAATCCAACAATTAATTAATTAATAATTGTGCCATTGGCTGAGTGGTGAGCACAGTAAGAAGGACCCTTCTGTGTGGAGTTTGCATGTTCTTCCTGTGTCTGGGTGATTTTCCTTTGGGCACTAAGGTCTCCCCCGTCAACACATGCACAATAGGTCAAATCCTCCAGCTGTAAGTGCTGCTTCTCGGGGTTTTTAAAGTCCATGCTCTCGCCACACTCATTCTGATCATATTACAGTCACACAATAGCTTCAGTTTCACATGTTATTTGAAACAGCTTTACTCCTTTAGGCCTCAGATAAAATAAACTGTTTTCCACATTCACGTTTCCTGTCATATAACATTAAAGGTGCTATATTATGCAAAACTGACTCTTGCAAGCTTTAAACCATGTTATAAAACAGAGCTGGCATTGTGTTTTGTTTCATTAACACGTTTTTGAGTAACCATTTATTACCTGTCTACATCTCCAAAGCTCACAATGCTCTGTTCCACCTTGTGATGTCATGTAGTGATAGGAGCAGTTCACTTGAAAACTTTTACCTTTAGTTCAGCAGAGACTGTCAATTCAAGATCTGAAATGCAAATGAATGTGTATGGCATTTTAAGAACATAGTGGAGTTCTTCCTGTATTACCACATGACATCACAAGGTGGAACAGAGTGTTTTCAGTTTGAGAGAAGAAGTCAGCCTAAATCTGCAGGGTTTGTGTGTTAAATGTGTGAATGAAACAAAACAACTCCAGGTTTGTGACGAGGAAACAACATTAGAACATAGATAAGAAAACAGTGATATGGGCCCTTTAAATACCAGGAGTGACGTTTAAAATAAGGCAGAGTCTCCACACAGAGACATTACAGCACATGTGATCAGATATAATCAGGCTGAAAGCCGCTCCGCTCCTTTGTGCTCCTCAGACCAACATTAAGACTCTCGCACTGATGCTAAAATGCGCCGATGCTAAAACGCGCCCGCTCCATTAAGTCATTTGCGCGTGTTTGCTAAGAGGCTTTCAGACGCGCAATGGCTTCGTGACATTAACTCAAAGATGTGTCGGAACAATCGCAAGGGAGCCGTACGGGAGCGTGAGGAGCCGGTGAGCGGGCGCACTAATACGGTTAATGCCTTTTAGAACAGCGCGCGTTTATTTGCAGAAGCAGGGAGCAGATAGTTTCATATGGATTGTTTACGCGCTCACGCGACGATAATCTGCCCTCTGATCCGGACCCTAGTGGTGACATGAGGAACCACACTGACAATATATTTACACAAACTTCCACGAGAATGACAACACAAAAACTCCCTTTACCATGAACAGACATTACACAATACAAGACAGTGGTGACATGAGGAAACGCGAAATTGAAAATGAAACTATATTTTACACAACAATAAAACTTCCCTGTGAATGTTGCATTAATGCACTGATCCATATCATGGATCTGTAATAAAAACTGGATAAGGGATTCCCCCTCCGTCCCGGGTCCACACCGACTAGTGGCCACTACAGGTACTGCAGCTCCGGCCCAGAAAGAATTCTCCCATAGAGTGCAATGCATTTATGTGAAATCAGGGCATCCATAGCTTTCATAAAGGTTGGATTTTGTAGGATTCTTCTGTATTCTTAAAATATAAATTTTTTTAAATCATCAAAGCTCCTAAAAGTTAGCTTTGTAAGACTTAGCCTAGCCCTGCTCTGAGCCCGCGCTCACTCCGCTCTAGCAGCTCTCGCTCTGATTGGTCAGAACAGCACGTTTCTGACATCAAACGTTTTGCGGCGTAGGGTGAGTATTCAGGAAGTAACGTGGAAGTAAAAATCTTTTTTGGGCCCATGCACCAATGAACACAGGCCACTGAAAACAATACGACACCATCTTGGGTTCATCTTCCAGATTTTATTATAGTTCTATGATCCATATCCATTCGATACTATAGCTTTAAGTATCTGCCAATAGCAAGGCAGAGGCTGAAAACAGCATTTATTTCGTTTAACCTAAACTAAACTGATCCAAATGTATCTGTTAATTATCTCTCAAGTAACTACAGAACATATTGTATAAATAAAAGTTCAAACATTATGAGACTTTCTGGGCCGACTACGATAAGTACAGTGTACAAACATGTTCTGGAATGTGATTCTTTTATTAGTTTGTCTTTTTGTCAATTCTTCTGGATGTGTTTAAAATGTGAACATTGAACAGAATCCTATAATTAAAACAGAAATCACAGTCTCAATGCTTGTCAGAAAAATCGCAGTTAGATTTTTTTTCCCCAAATGGTGCAGGCCTAGTTCCCAGCAGCTTTCAACCAAAAACTGTTCATCAGATACAGAGGCGTCTCCTTCAGAGCTGGGCGCACTGTCCAGATGTGTCCCTATAGACCGGGGGGGCAATTATTTTTTTCATGGAGCCACATGAGAAACAGAAAATATTGTGGGGGACCGGGCCAAAATGCTTAACTCAATTCTGCATAATATGAATTGTATTTCTTTATAAAAAGCAGTAAATGGAATTGTTTAAGAGTTTATGTTACGACCAAGCAATGAAAAAGTGAGATTGCCTTACAAAAAATGTAATTTAAAAAGACACCTCTAAAATAAAAGCACTGCAGCTTTAGTCCATGAGGTAAAATTATAAAATATGTTTATTTTGTAATTCCAAATGATCTTAAAAAGGCCGGTCAGAGTCAACCAAAGGGCCATATGTGGCTCGGGAGCTGGACAATGCCCAGGTCTGAATTAGACTGTATTGAGAGACGCTCCTGTGTTTACTGATGGGATTAAGGCCACAGAGCAGAGGACAGTTATTTCAATCTGAAAACAAAACCAGATGGACAGTGCTTTAAAAACACAGAGGAGCTTTACGGATAAATCACAGGCATAAATATGTCCTATTTGCCACCAGGCAAATTAACCTTTTCCATCGCATAAATGGCTGATCAACACGATACTCTACAATAACTTTTTTTTTTTTTTACAGGGAAAAAAACATGAAATAAATAAAAAACAAACGACCATATGACGAAAGGGGCAGAATGCATAAGATTGTTTTATAAATGCGTGATGTAATGGCCTGGACTAATAAATCAATGTAATAAAAAAAGAAGGGTTCATTAGCTGGGTTTGTGTAGGTTTTATTCTGGTTTAATTTAAAGTGTTGTGCTTTTGTGGATTTGTCACTCATTTGAAACCAGAGTATAACATTTTAAATAAGAAAACCCTGGACGCTGTGTAAATGAAGCGTGTGAACGTCACTTTGGTGCAGAATCTCGAGTGTTTCCAGAGCGCCTCGTGAGGCTCATGTGATCAGGTCACCTGACCCTGCGCCTGTCACAGGCTAACGCTAACGGGCTAAACACGACGCAATTTACCTCAAAAACGGTTGGAACGGGAATAAACCCGCCTCAAGCTTCGAATACGCACCGATAAAACCCAGTCAAATACTGAAAAAGTGTAGTCAAAGTCAAAAGAGTGAGATAAAAAGAGAAACGGTCCAGAATCAGACCTGTTCCTCATTCACCCGCCGCAGAGCCTGGATCAGCTGACCGACAGGCTAAAGGATGCTAGCTCAAAAACAACACATTTTTAACTCGTACGCGCTAAACTAAACTCATCTCTCGGTACAAACACAACCCACACATTCAGAACTAAACGTAAATTATGCTAAAATCCCTTTCCGTTCATTTTATAAAACAGAAATGTGCGTTTTTCGGATGACCCTGCCGTTAAGCTGCTGTTAGCGTTAGCATGCTAGCTTCGTTTGACAGCTTATATTTTGACAGCGGGTTTGAGCCTCATAAATTCAATTATCTCCGGATCGTTCATCAAACAGAATCGCATAGGGTTGTGTTTATTATTCTTGGTTCATGTTACATCCGTTTTATCTTCAGAAAATGTTCAGTTTGTCATTTTGAGATGCATTTGTCAGAGAAAACAATAAAACGCCAACTTGACCACGATTATGAAACGTAATTCATTTTGTTGACGAGGAAATGCAAAAATATGAGACAGAATGATGTCCTAAAGTCAAAAGTCTAAAAATGGGGAAGTTACTAAACAAGAAGTCATTGCAAACGCAGGATTTAACCAAAGCGTGAGCCAAAAGTGACCGTCTGTTCTTGTTATTTAGGAATTAATTCGACGCCTCCATATGATGCAGTGATTATGTGCAGATTATTTCTATGTAAAGTGTCCAAAGCAGGCTGTACTGGATGTATTATTGTTTATATTGTCTCTGTTTGCAGAGAAAAGGCAGCGTGAGGAGCCGTAGAGCCGGGGCTGCAGCAGGGGCTGGTACTCACTGAGCCGGGGCTGGGAGATGTAGTTTCGGGTCACCGCCTGCGTGTGGGTCCGGGCTGCCGCAGACATACTGTCCATGCCTCGGTTCGCGACGAGAGCGGTCATGATCCGGGGAGAAAGCTGCAGAGAAGCCGCTGGAAAGGTGCAGGAGTCCGGGGAAGCAGAGAGAGCCGAGCCGAGAGGAGGCCGAGGACAGAAGTCATGTGACACCACGGAACAGGAAGTGAGTGGGACACAAATCAGGCAAAATAAAATCTGATAAAAATCCAAACAAAACGGTTTTACGATTTTAATAAATCTTAATCTGGTCAAAGTTTGTTTATCCACCAGCTATCTTCTGATCACCCATTTAAAACAGACTTTTAGACTTAGACAAACTTTATTGATTCACAAGGGAAATTATTTGGACACAGCAGCTCACTAATCACAATATAATATAATAACAAAAAGTAAAAATAAATGTTAATAATATATTCTAAATAAGTAGCAAATAAGAGCAAGAGACAGGTGTCAAATAAGACATCATTATATAAATAAATGTAAATGTACAAGTCAAAATAGAAAAATAAGTAATAAAATATAAAATCACAGCTATAAACAAAAGACAAGAAAGACAGTGCAATGATCTGATGACTGTTAGATAAGGGTGAGTTGTTGTACAGTTGTAGGGAGTATTATCTCCTCTCCCTCTATAGTCTGGTGCAGTGGGTGAGCAGGAGTGTCCATGATGGAGAGCAGTTTGTCCAGTGTCCTACTACATTCACTCTTAATCTGATAATTATTAAAATAAACTAGTCAAAATACTTCCAGGATATATTTCCAGATGCTGTACCAACTATTGTAATGTTTCTACAGGGCTAGTACCATCAAGCCAGGTAAGGCCATCAAGTAGCTAATGAATATTCTTCAAACCTTACGCTATATAATACATTTTTAAAAGTTTGTCAGTTTCCGGAATCAAGTAAAATTCTGCTGTAGAAAACTTCAAAATCTTTAAGTGTTTTCTTTTGGTGAATTAGGCCTCCAACAGATCACAACATTGAAAGAATTGGCCAAATAAAAAGTTTATTGTTTACAATCTGAAAAAAAAAAAGATTATGACATTCTAGTGCCAAGGTAGACAAAATTTTATGCCTTTTCTTTTTGCAGTATAATAAGTAAAAGTATTTTAGATATGATATTATGCATGATATTGTATTTTTTTATTGATAAATAATGATATATAAAATATATTATATATATATATATAATATATAAAAAATATATCTCCCACCTGTCCTGTATTGGAAGGCTGTTCATGGGTTTCAGGCAGCGATTCCTTCCTGATTTTAAGAATTTTGGATTAGATTTGCAATTTATGTTTTAATAATAGAATTCTGTTCAAGTTCACATTTGAAACATCAGCATCGAGAAGAACTGACAAAAAGACAATCTGAACTGACAAACTAATACAAGAATCACATTTCAGAACATGTTTGTACAGGTCTAAACTACAGGGTCACACAGGGAGGGCATCTGACAGGGTTAGACCTGTTTATGTAGAATAAGACCGAAGATTTGGGCGTTGGAGGAAATTGTGGTTCTTCAAAAATGACAGCCTTTGCGGTTTGATCATTGTGTCCATTCAAATTGTGATTCCATTGTGATTAATGTGGTGGCCCTGAGGAGAGCTGCAGGTCTGTGGACTGGAGGCTCCTCTGAGTGCGTCTCATTTTGCCCCACATTTCTGATCAGTCTGTGGTGCTTTTGTGGCGTGCTTTTTGGCGTGTTTTTGTGGCGTGCTGTGAGTGGCGTTCAAATGGCATGATTGTGCCCATCTTTCCTCCTCTTCCCCCTGTGTCGGTGTGGTTTTGGGGCAGAGCGCTCGGTTTATCTGTGATTTGGGCTCTGACCTGTTCACCGCCGCTCTACTGTCCAGAGTGGATGTGAAAATATGGCGACGCTGCCCACTGCGGAGGGACCAATTCTTCAACAAAACGTTTACTTTGCTAATCAATGAATCCAGCAATTATTCTTTCAACGAATCAATCAATGAATTAGATTGGATAAATGCATAATATGATATGTGTTATTACAAATCAGATACTAATCAATAGTATCAAAACTAGACCCTCATTTGAGCAGGTTCCGATATTAAAAAAGATGAACCTTTCCTGAGTGTCTTTAGAACAATCTGGAGCTGTATCAGAACAAGTATGAGAGCACAGAGACTAGTATACACCCATGGACCTGATTTAGACCTGGTTTAGACCTGGTTTAGACCTGGACCACTATGGAACCTACAGGACCATTGAGGGATTCCACAGCTATAAGGACACATGGGAATAGAACAGAAAGGACTACCATTAATGTGGAAAATCACAGAATATTGTCTATTCCTTAGTATCGAAATCAAGTTTGAAATTTTAGTATCTTGACAACTAAAATGCAATCACATTTTGATGAGAGAAGCTGGTGAAAACACATACACTGCAGCTTCAAGCGTAACAGGCTACAACAATAGCTTCACATTTTAGAGATTCCATTTTGGATTTGGCCATTTTTCAGTTTTGATATTTGGACAACCTTCAGCCCATGGGACAATAGGACACGTCTCTGCTCCTGTCTGCAGCTCAAGTGGCGTTGTACTTTTATTTCCTGCAAAGCGGCCATCATTGTCAGATGCAGGGGTCAAGACTGGCTCCTTAGAGGCGGGTCTGGGATGTGGAGAGCGTTGTGTTAGCGCCGTGTTAGCGTTGTGTTATCTGCTCGGGTTCAAGGGCCTTTATGGCATGATAAAGGCGCGCTCGGCTGTGTCGTGGTGCAGAGGCAGACAATGCGAGAGGAGGCGGACCTTGGGCCTGTGTGTAACGTGTGAATGTTTTGAATAACTGAGCGCAGCAGAAGACCAGGGAGCTGTGTTTTAGGAGAGAGTTCAGTCACATGATCCTCTGACATGACGTTTAGACTTTACAATATACAATTCCATCCATCCATTTTCTTCCGCTTATCTGAGGCCGGGTCGCGGGGGCAACAGTCTAAGCAGGGACTCCCAGACTTCCTTCACCCCGGACTCTTCCTCCAGCTCCTCCGGTGGGACCCCAAGGCGTTCCCAGGCCAGCCGGGAGACATAGTCCCTCCAGCGTCTCCTGGGTCTTCCCCGTGGCCTCCTCCCGGTGGGACATGCCCGGAACACCTCCCGAGAGAGGCGTCCAGGAGGCATCCGGAACAGATGCCCAAGCCACCTCAGCTGGCTCCTCTCGACGTGGAGGAGCAGCGGCTCTACTCCGAACCCCTCCCGTGTGACTGAGCTCCTCACCCTATCTCTAAGGGTGCGCCCTGCCACCCTACGGAGGAAACTCATTTCGGCCGCTTGTATCCGCAATCTTGTCCTTTCGGTCATTACCCAAAGCTCATGACCATAGGTGAGGGGAGGAACGTAGATTGACCGGTAAATTGAGAGCTTTGCTTTTTGGCTCAGCTCCCTCTTCACCACAACGGTCCGGTACAGCGACCGCATCACTGCCGATGCTGCACCAATCCGCCTGTCAATCTCACGCTCCATCCTCCCCTCACTCGTGAACAAGACCCCGAGATACTTGAACTCCTCCACTTGAGGCAAGGACTCTCCACCCACCCGGAGAGGGCACCACCTTTTTCCGGTCGAGAACCATGGCCTCGGACTTGGAGGAGCTGATCTTCATCCCAGCCGCTTCGCACTCGGCTGCAAACAGCCCCAGTGCACACTGGAGGTTCCGGTTCGATGAAGCCATCAGGACAACATCATCTGCAAACAGCAGAGATGAGATTCTGTGGTCTCCAAACCGGATTCCCTCCGGCCCCTGACTGCGCCTAGAAATTCTGTCCATAAATACAATGAACAGAACCGGTGACAGGGGCAGCCCTGGCAGAGTCCAACATGCACCGGAAACAGGTCCGACTTACTACCGGCAATGCGAACACAGCTCCTGCTTCGGTCATACAGGAACTGAACACCCCTTAACAAAGAGCCCCGGACTCCATACTCCCAGAGCACTCCCCACAGGACCCCACGAGGGACACGGTCGAATGCCTTCTCCAGATCCACAAAGCACATGTGGACTGGTTGGGCAAACTCCCATGAACCCTCGAGCACCCGATGGAGAGTATAAAGCTGGTCCAGTGTTCCACAGCCGGGATGAAAACCACACTGCTCCTCCTGGATCCGAGGTTCAACCATCGGTCGGATTCTCCTCTCCAGTACCCTGGAATAGACCTTACCGGGGAGGCTGAGGAGTGTGATTCCCTGATAGTTGGAACACACCCTCCGGTCCCCCTTCTTAAACAGAGAGACCACCACCCCGGTCTGCCAGTCCAGAGGCACTCTCCCCGACTGCCACGCGATGTTGCAGAGACGTGTCAGCCAAGACAGCCCCACAACATCCAGAGACTTAAGATACTCGGGACGGATCTCATCCACCCCCGGAGCCTTGCCACCGAGGAGCTTGCCAACCACCTCAGTGACTTCAGCCAGGGTGATGGACGAGTCCGCCTCCGAGTCCCCAGCCCCTGCTTCCTCCTCAGAAGACGTGATGGTGGGGTTGAGGAGATCCTCAAATTATTCCTTCCACCGTCCAACAACATCCCCAGTCGAGGTCAACAGCTCTCCATCCGCACTGTAAACAGTGTTGGTGAAGCACTGCTTCCCCCTCCTGAGGCGCCGGACAGTTTGCCAGAATTTCCTTGAGGCCGTCCGATAGTCCTCCTCCATGGCCTCTCCAAACTCCTCCCAGCCCAGAGTTTTTGCCTCTGCGACCGCCCGGGCTGCAACACGCTTGGCCCGCCGGTACCTGTCAGCTGCCTCCAGAGTCCCAAGAGCCAGCAAGGCCCAATAAGACTCCTTCTTCAGCCTGACAGCATCCCTTACTTCCGGTGTCCACCACCGGGTTCGGGGATTGCCGCCGCGACAGGCACCAGTGACCTTACGTAAGGTAAATACAATTTATAATCTCAAAAAGAATCCAAAAGTTTCAGTGCAATAAAATTATCCAAAATGAAATGGGAAAAAAAAAAAAAAATCATCCTGTTCTTTTTGTCTAAGAAGTTATGCAGTGGAGCTTTAAACTCAGAAGTTTAATTTTGCTCATAGTTGGTTATGATTTTAATACAATATTATTACTCGTTCCATTTAACAGATACATTACTTTTACTTAAAGAGAGAGTGTTTTATAATGTTTTATAAGTTTCACTTTAATTTTTGATACTCAGAGTCTCCCCTCCCTTTGCTCCCCACGCTAAGTCCCTCCCCCTTCAGAGCTCTATCCCAACACACTCAGTGTGCGTCGCACTAATGAAATTCCTGCACATCACATCAGGTTTGTCCAGTTGTTGTGTTCAGTTTTGTGTATTTATTATTATTTTTGTGTATTTATGGAGAATTGTCGTGTGGAGCCTGAGGGACGTAGACTTGTGGGCGGAGCCTCGTACAGACTCGTACTGTGGGAGGATGGGGTACGTAGACTTGTGGGCGGAGCCTCGTACAGACTCGTACTGTGGGAGCATGGGGGACGTAGACTTGTGGGCGGAGCCTCGTACAGACTCGTACTGTGGGAGCATGGGGGACGTAGACTTGTGGGCGGAGCCTCGTACAGACTCGTACTGTGGGAGCATGGGGGACGTAGACTTGTGGGCGGAGCCTCATACAGACTCGTACTGTGGGAGCCTGGGGGACATAGACTTGTGGGCGGAGCCTCGTACAGACTCGTACTGCTAACTGTAAGGAGGGTTTGAATAGAGCCTCACTTTTGGCTGCACGTTGTTTTAATATTATTAGAGATCAACTGGATTTTGGTAATTTTCTCCAAATCGTCTCATTTAAATTGAACTCATCCATGGCCTCGTTTTACGACAGACTGGATAAGAGCAGTGCACTCACATTTTTGCATTACCTCTGTGGACTAAAGTGTTCTTCATACATATATTCTTTATGCGTATTTTTAGGCAACTTTAGACTAAATACCAATCTCCATCAGGAATTTAAGGCTGAGAGTCAACATGCTAAAAAGGGTAAAATCAGCTGATGTTGTCGCAAACATTTAACAACAGCTAACATTTCAAACTCAATCTCGATGCTAAGGAATATATTCGATACTAAGGATGGGACAAGATTACGTGCCGCAAGATCCCGTAAGACAAAACTGCCACAAGACTGTGCACACGTACTGAAAATGATCATGTGAGATTTTGTTTCCGTGTGTCCTGAATGAAGGAGAGACTGATCTGGTAGCTCCCTCGTTGACTTTGAACTTTCTTAAAAGATCATGTCCGTCCCGCAGTCTCCAGCCTTGGCATTACCTTAGACAGTGATTTTAAATTTGATAAGCAGATAAACAGTGTCTTAAAATCGAGTTTTTATAATTTGCGGCTTTTATCCAAAGTCAAAACCTTTTTATCTTTTAATCTTTTTGAACAGATCATGCACGCTTTTATTTCGTTACGTCTGGACCACTGCAACGCACTTTACCCGGGCATTTCTCAAAACGCACTTTCCCGTCTGCAGTTAGTCCAGAACTCCACGGCACGATTTATAACAGGAACCAAAAAATGAGAACATATCACACCAATCCTTGTGTCTTTGCAGTGGCTTCCTGTTCGTTTTAGAACCCATGTTACATCTCGGACCTTATCCAGATTTACTTTTTTATTTATTTTTTTGTTTTTATTTTTAATTTTAATTAATTAATTATTAAGTGCCACTTGTGAGTTACACCTTCTTGAGAGCTGTATTTTCAAATCAAAAGTATTAAATAGAATAAATAAAACATTGTTAGGCCAACACTGTGAACAGGATTGGACAACGTATTAGTTACAAATCCTTCAAATCTCGCCTTGTCTTGTTCTCGTGGACTCAATCTCGTGTCTCTTCTTCCACTCCTACTCAATACTGATACCATGATGTTAATAAAAACCCTCTTTCTTTAGCCAATATCCTGTGATTTTCCACATTAAATGGTATGTGGAATGTTCTTTTCTTTTCCCATGTGTCCGAATATGTGTGTAATCCCTCAGAGGTCCATGGGCGTGTACTAGTCTATGTGCTCTTATACTTCTAAAGACATTCAGGAAAGGTTCATTTCCGTTGATGATTGTGTTTTTCCCTGTTTGCCTTTGCCTTGAGAAGCGCCTGTTTCATATTTTGTCTCCTCTGAAGCAGTCACTTCTCCCGTTTCTTAGCTGCACAAAGCTGTTTCAGAACAAAACACAGACTGTGAATGTGTCTCTCCACTGTTCAGGAATTCAGCAGTGAGGTGGAATCCTTTAGTTCTGTGGACGGAGAGACAGACAGACAGGGGCAGGGACAGGAGACGAGGTGACAGGGGCGACAGGGAAGGGGGGCAGGAGCGCTGGTGGTCTCTCTCCCCTCCCCTCTGCACAAAGCCCCCCCCCTCCTGGTCACAGCTCGTTACCGCGGTAATTGGTCTGAAGCTGTGAAGCAGAAAAGCCCCACAGTGCGCTTTTACACATGCTCCTCTGTGTGTATCCTCTAGGGGGGGCTGCAACAAACGATTATGTTAATTTATTTCAATTGTCCACGGAAATATATTTTTAGAATACATTTTTAACCAAATAAAGTCTGAAATAAGTTGATAGAATGAAACACTTAAAGGTCCTGTACCTGAGTTTTTCATGTATTTGAGAAAAATGCCCCAGTACAGATATGAACATTATGAAGCGTTTTACTGTCCAAGAATCAGGAAGTGCACATTAGCATTATAGTGAAACTGGCCTACAGACGCTGAGAAAGGGGAGAGTGACATAAACAGACTTAAGAGGAGAGACAGAGCAGGCTGAGTATGTTTTTTTCATGGCCGATGACGGTTGTTTATCCAGAGAAACCGATGGCGGATGAACTCTGACGAAATTCTGAGTCAAATTTGATAATTTCCTCAAATTTAATTTTACTATAAACTCACCCACTGCCTTTTTTTTTTTTTTTTTTTTTTTAACCACAAACCTTTATGAGAGCCGTGGTCACGTACGTCACGTAGTGCAGTTATCTCTACGCACTGAAGTGTTAGTATATAGCTTTGTGTGTACTCTTTAAAGGTGCATTGTGTAACTTTTCTGGTTGGGGGTCTGTCACTTGCTTGTTTCTATGGGGACTTCACTGCTCTGCCTGGAATGTTCCACAGTGTGACATTAAACAGCTCTACTTTACATTTATTTAATCACAGGTGGATTTAGAGCTCAAAAATACCTAGAAAAACAGACATTCTGACTGTGAGCGGGGTCGCTCTCCACAGATCTGACCTGGAACTTGGTCTGTTTTGGTCTCCAAGAAGATAAGAAAGGTTTAATGCCATACTGTGGAACATTTCAGACAAAGCAATAACATCTCCATGAAGAAAAGCATTTGACAAACCCTCCACCAGAAAAGTTACACAATGCAGCTTTAAGTAGACAAAGTGTATTTTCCTAAACCCGAAATTACTGTTGAACTCCAGCATTTTTTATATAATTACAAAACCAAAAAAACTGAGATTGTTTCCAAATTCTGAATTTATAGAGACATTTATAAAAGAAATTTAAAAAACACAATTTCTTCATTTACAGAACATGTTTCACATTTTCACCGCACATTTCACGAGTCACAAAAACGGCTCCAAAAGACACGCACTCACCCACACGAGTCTAACAAACAGAATAATTTACAATAAAATAAAGATTTCAAATTCTCATTTCAGAAACACCTTTGCACAGTCCAGTTCCAGCCTTCGTGTTAGAACACATATTTCCAATCACATTTCAGACTTGAGGCTGGAGCGCTGATTCGAAATTCCTCTTTTCTCTCAAAAACACACGATTTCACAATGATTTTACACAGAGCAGAAATTAAAATAAAAAAGACACAAATGTACGACAAAAAGGAAATAATCGCACCAAACCGTTGACAAACACAGAGATCGCCGCCCAGACCGCTGCTTTTACAGGAGTCGTTTACAGGTTCGGAATTAAAATGGAAAAGATTTAGACATTTTTAGTATCCAGGTTTTCTGAAGAAGTGCTTAAATTCATTTGCTCCTTTGCTTTTTGAAGAGGGGGTTTTACTTCTCTGGGGTATTAAAGAGGGGGTTTTACTTCTTTGGGGTATTAAAGAGGGGGTTTTACTTCTCTGGGGTTTTCATTATAACTCATCACATATTTAGATCTCTGTGTTCCTTTTATTGTTTTGAAAGTGTTATATTCACCTAAAACAACGCGTTAACATGTTTTATAAGCTTCATTTTTGTTTCTGACTCTTTGAATCACCCCTCTTTTGCTCTCCGCCCTAATTCACTCCCCCTTCAGAGCTCTATCCCAACACACTCAGTGTGCGTCGCACTAATGAAACTCCTGCATCACATCAGGTTTGTCCAGTTGTTGTGTTCAGTTTTGTCTCATGTTTTTGTGTATTTATGGAGAATTGTCGTGTGGAGCCTGGGGGACGTAGACTTGTGGGCGGAGCCTCGTACAGACTCGTACTGTGGGAGCCTGGGGGACGTAGACTTGTGGGCGGAGCCTCGTACAGACTCATATTGTGGGAGCCTGGGGGACGTAGACTTGTGGGCGGAGCCTCGTACAGACTCGTACTGTGGGAGCCTGGGGGACGTAGACTTGTGGGCGGAGCCTCTTACAGACTCATACTGCTAACTGTAAGGAGGGTTTGAAAAGGGCCCGGGAGAGATTGAGAGATCTCTAGATTACTCAAACGTGCTTGGATGACTCTAAAACCTCTTCAGGCAGGTTTTTGATGAGCAACATTGTTAGAACATGAGAGAACGATACAAAAGACGATTTTGCAGAATTCCCCCTATTTGTTGTTGCCAAAGTTAAATTTATGTTTTTATATAATAACTAAAATAAGAGTTCAACATTTTGAGAATTCTACTTAAAGGTTAGTGGTACTGTTATAGGGTAATACTGAAAAATAAATAAATGCGTTATAGCAATGTTGTTGTTGTTTTTGTTTTTTTTTCCCACTTCTGAAAATGATGAAAGTTGGTAGTTAGATTCCAGTTCAAATCAAGCAAAATACAACTTTTAATTTCCCCAAAGCATCAAGGCTTAATTATTCTTCTTAATAAATGATGTTACTAATTGTTACACAGAACATTTTTTTAGCTGAAACAGAATTTTAAGTGCAAAAATATATCATTAGGTCATTTAAATGTTTAACAGTGTGTAAATGTGATTGACAGCTGCAGTGACCAATCATAATTCAGGATTCTTTTTCAGAAACATTTCATTCTGCTCATAAAATCTGTGTAACTTAGACCCAAGACCCAACCACGGCCAAACCAGGACTAAACCAGGTCTACGCCAAGTCTAAACCACATATAAACCGGGTTTAAGCCTAGACTAAACCAGGACTAGGGCAGTGATTGATGGACTTCAGTGTTGCAACGCTGGTTGAGAAAAACATCCAAATTTAAATTATGGTGTTTAAAATCTGTTTTTGCAAAAAAAAAACTGGTGGAAAAACATTTGTGGAAGGCACTGATCAAAAGTCCAGAGATTTCACCGCAGAATCTGGAAAATGTTTCTAAAAAGAGACAGAGCGAGGCCTCCTCCTGTAGCATCTGCCATCTCCGTCTGAGCCACATTATCATAAACTGTTTACAAATATTGGCCTGAAATATTCTGAAATCTCATTATTCTCCATTAGAACTCCAGCGATTAGACCGAGCCCGTATGCTGTGCAGCCGTTAGCGCGCGTTAGCCAAACACGGCGCCTCATTCAAACAGGTGCCGCACAAAAGGACACATTTGCTTCACAATTATCGGCGCCGCGGTAAAATAGCGGCTAATTAGGGCTTTGTGAGCGCACTCAGTTCCGCTCGTTACAAAGAGGTTTTTATCCCGGCCTTGTACAGACCTCGGACATTCCACTTTCACGTTTTTATTTAGTTTCGGTTTAAATTTGAGCAGATTTCTGAAAATGCTGCAGCACAAACTTGTTATTTCCTCAACAATCAAATGAAGCAGAAGAGGCTGTGATTGTTGTGTGGAGAGCTGCTGTAAATATGTGAACAGCTCAAGGATTTCTGTCGTCACCTCAAATAAAATAAAAAACATTGAAAATCCAGTTTTTATTCAGATTTCGTTTTGGTTCATTTTTTGTTTGAGATTTAAAAATATATTTGTGTTGCTAACGTGTTGTAGTGGCCTTGTGGAACACTTGAGGCTATTTCTGTTTCACTAAACCGTTTTTCACCGATTTTAATTTCACTGTTCTGGTCACACTCGTTTACTGTAAACCACAACAAAATCTGTGAAGTGATTCTGAACAACGGAATATTCTGTGGCTCAGTGCAGTAGACAAAAGTATTTGTCCATTAACCAAAGAGTCAGTGGTTCAGTCCTCTTCCCTGGGATGCACGATACACTATACCAGACCTTTCACCAAATTGTAATGGGAAGGGCATCTGGCACAAAAACCAGCGTAAGACTGAAAAACAAAAAAAGAAACAACCGGAAAATGTGGCCTGAAGAAAAAAAAAATTGTTGGGTTCAAATTTGAATATTATCATTTGCAATAAATTCATTCAGAATTGTCTCATCAATTTGGGTAAATCTGAGTGAATTCCACTGTCTTTTTTGTTTTTGATCAAATCTGTTTTCAATTGCCAATTCTTTTATTTATTTTTTTGTACATTTTGATCAAACTGAACATTTTTTGAGGGCGTAAAATCAAAATGGCGGAAGAAAATTTGAAAATTTGTAAAACTTTTGGCCAAACTTGAGCTTTGTCCAATACCAGAGTAACTCTGACTTGAGTAAAAGTTACTTCAAATTATACTTTTTCCGTTTACTTGAGTAACTTTTTGAACCACTACTTTGTACTTTTATTTGAATAATATTATTTTTTCCTCTTACTTCAGTAAAATGTTGGACGTTTCTACCTCCTCTGGTCATATTTGTCTCATGATATTTTTCTCTGTTTTCTGTCCCTGACGCCATCTTGAATCTGAGCCCTGGTTTTGGCAGATTTTGACTGAACCGGACGATTGTGAATTTGTGGAAATGTAAAACCCAAAAATTCCAAAGCTTTTCATTATTTTGATTTGATTTTCAGATGAATCCCTGTTGGGTGAGTGCAGGCGGGTGTCTCCATGGCAACTGGACAAAGCGGGTTTGTGGAGTGGTGAGCGTGTTTGGTTTAAACGACTTTGAGTTTGAACTCCTCGGACAGTTTCAGTTCCACAGCAGAACAGACACAGACACGAGAACATGAACAGAACCCTCTTCCTGTCCCAGAGTCCAGTTCTCCAGGGTCCAGGCCCCTAGGGTCAGACTGGGCTCAGGCCTTGGGTCCTTCTTGGGGTCATTCTGGGGTCAGTTTGGGGTCACTCTTGGCGTCAGTCAAGCCCCTTCTTGTCCCCCTCCTTCCCCGCCCCTCTGGAGTACGGCTCAAACGCAGACGAGCTCAGGTAACGCGCCGACAGCTCGTGGAGGTTTCCCGCCAAAGACAGAGGGGAGGAGATCCGAGAGGCCACGCCCCCCAGCAGCGAGGGCACGGGGAAACCGAACAGGCCGTGCGCTGTGGGCGGAGCCGAGGCCGAAGCTGGCCGCGGAGGACTGCCCCCTGCAGGAGAGTTAGAGCCGGTGTGGAGGGAGAGGGAGTGCTGCCGGAGCGCGGAGCCCACAGACGAGGCTCCACAGTGGGGCAGCAGGGCGGGGGTCAGCCCTGGGGTCAGTCCTGGGGTCAGAGCTGGGGTCAGCCCTGGGGTCAGCAGACGGCCCTGCTCCAGCAGACGCAGGACGCTGCAGGTCGCGGCAGTCTCTGACACTGACCTCAGCTCCGAGTCCTTCCCCTGGTCCTTCTTCTGCTTCGTCCGACGATTCTGGAACCAAACCTTCACCTGAAGAAACAGAGAGATCAGGACAGAGGCACTTTAAACTCACAATATACGTCTAATACATGTCACCTTATATGAAACAGTGAATTCAGCAGTGCAGAAGCACAGGGAATAACATGAACCACCTCATGACACCATCAGGTGGTGCTCCCCAAGTGCTCCTGTGTTTTTAAAGCCCACCCACCTTCACCACACTTATTCTGATCATCTCATCTCAGTTACCCTATCCGAAACCAAGACTAAACCCAGCCTAAACGCGGCCTGCAGACTCACCTGAGTCTCGGACAGGTTGAGCTGGCGGGCGAGCTCCGTGCGCTCTCGTCCCACCACGTACTGACACCTCTGGAACTCCATCTCCAGACGGTACAGCTGCTCTGCCGTGAAGGAGGTCCGAGTCCGCTTAGGCCGGTCCAGGTCCAGGCCTTTGGGCAGGATTATCTCACGGATCGAGCCCTTCGCATCTGCAAAAAGAGAAGAGTTATACAGGGAGAGGAGAGGAGAGGAGGAGGAGAGGAGTTATACAGACGGAGGAATGGAGGAGAAGAGGAGATAGGACTTGCACAGAAGGAGGAGACGGTCAGAGGATTCCCTAGACGTTGCAGGGAGTTTCTCATTTGGTTTCATGGTCGTTGTATTTAAATTATGCGCATAAATTAGAGGTATTTGTCAAAACAAGGCCACAGCCGCTCTGAAGGAGACTGCAGCTTTTACCGCCGAAAACTGTCACATCAAAGGCAAACTCGTTAAAACCGATTAGATCACCGCTAACGGAGGTACACTGAGCAGATTATGTGTAAGAACAAGATCTGGTTTAGTCTGGACCTGGTTCAGTCCTGGTTTAGTTCTGGTTCAGTCCTGGGTCAGTCCTGGTTTAGTCCTGGTTTAGTCCTGGTTCAGTCCTGGTTTAGTGTTGGTCTTGCAGATGAGTGGCTCTTGTATGTCCACTTTAAATAGGCCTTCAGCAAACAGAATGTTATGCTTGAATGCTCCAGCGCCGCTCAGATCTGTCCTCTTTGTGATGAATCTCCAACATCCTCACCACATGTGCGATTTTTTTATAATAATTTGACCCTAAAATCATAAACCCTCACAGACGTCTACTGTAATCTCCTTCCACTTTTATGCCAAACTAATCTAACATGTATTTTCATCGGGAGTTTGAGAAGAATACGGCTTTTTAAACGGTAAAAGTCCACACGTGCATAGATCTGTGCGATGGTGAAGGTCGAAATGACTGAAGCAAATATTGAATTCAAAATGTTTATATTTTAATAAATGAGCTGCTCGGGGGGAATTATTTTACAGGAAATACTGAAATTGAATTATTTCCAGAGATTATTTTCGAGTCAGAGCCGATGACCCTGTGAAATAGCTCTACAGTTTTTATTTGACCAAAACTATGATGACGTCACATTTTCTACAAACATTTCATTTAATCTGAGCCAAATTTCACATTTTATATTTTTTCTGTTAAGTTTTAGGGTTCAGTTTTTCTAAATGTGTCCGATTTTTCCTGAATTTTCTGAAGTCAAATGTTGTATCCGTGGTTACAGAATGATGAAAATTTAGCACTGTTGCCATAGCGATTAACAGAAAACAAACTATTATATCTTTTGGACAAAAGTCCTCAAAATGTCTCCTCTAACAGGAGCCTGAGTAGGCCTTGCTGTGTAGCTCAGTACACTAGAGTTAATACACTAGAGTTAATCCACTGGAGTTACTATCCTAGAGTTAATACACTGGAGTTAATATCCTAGAGTTAATACACTGGAGTTAATACACTGGAGTTGATATTCTAGAGTTAATACACTGGAGGTAATATTCTAGAGTTAATACACTGGAGTTAATACACTAGAGTTAATACACTGGAGTTAATACACTAGAGTTAATATTCTAGAGTTAATACACTGGAGTTACTAAACTAGAGTTACTACACTAGAGTTAATACACTAGAGTTAATACAATGGTGTTAATACATTGGCGTTACTACACTAGAGTTAATACAATGGTGTTAATACACTGGCGTTACTACACTAGAGTTAATACACTGGAGTTAATACACTGGAGTTAATACACTAGAGTTAATACACTGGAGTTAATACACTAGAGTTAATACACTGGTGTTACTACACTAGAGTTAATACACTAGAGTTAATACACTAGAGTTAATACACTGGTGTTACTACACCAGGTTATTGTACAAAGAGGTGTGTCAGCCTCACTCTCCAGGACGACCAATAAATATTTCACAAATATGAACTTTTGTAGCTGTTTTAAAATTTCAGTTTTTATTTTAAATGTAAACCTAGATTTAAATCAAATTGTGCCTAAAAATGTTCACAAATCATTTTAATCCCAGTTTTAGTCCTGGTTCAGACATGGTTTAGTCCTGGTTTAGTCCTGGTTCATCTTGAATATTCTGCAGTCACATGTTCTATCCATGGTTTGCAGAATGATGTTTCAAAAGCCATAGCGATTAAATAAAAATTAAAAACAAAATATGATGTTTTTTGAATGGGCAAAAGTCCTCAAGATGTCTCCTCTAACAGGAGGTTGAACAGGCCTTCAGAGCCCCACACAGTGTTCTAGGATTATCTTTCTAACCTGAACTATTGTGGTGAATGTTTTTGGTTTTAAATGAAAACATAAAAAAGTCTTAAATCAAATTGTGCGTAAACATTTGTGTAATATCTTTTTGTATTTTTCTGTGATTAAAGATGAAACTGAAAAGAGCTCTGACCTCGGACCAGGATGCGTCGGCAGTATTCCGGATCCACAGAGCTGCTGCTGTTCAAACCACGGTCCCGGTCCAGACCTGAGTCCAGACCTGAGTCCAGACCTGAGTCCAAACCGGGATCCAGACCAGGACTCTTCAAAGCCGGGTTCTTGGTCGGGTCTTTGGACTTGGACTTGAGCAGAACCGGGTCGAGATCCGAGCTGAACCTCATCTCCATCATGTAAGACTTTCACCTCCAAAATAAGTCCCAAAAACTGAAGGTTTGAAATCCACTTTTTCAGTGAATTTGTCAAAACATTTGTGATTTTAAACTATGTAGTTTTTCTGAGGAAATGTCAGTGAAAAATCTTCTACTTTTCATTTACAAAACACCAGTGTGATTCCAGATTCTCATTAAATAAAAACAATTTTCTTTATAAAAAATTATTTCAAGCCACAAAAAATCCCTTTTTTGGGCAAAACTGTGACAAACTCGTCCACTTAAGGCTTTAATTTCAAAACATAAACAGATTAGAAAATGAAGCCATCCTGACTTCCAGAGCTACAGATGGATCTAGTTTAGTCCTGGTTTAGACCTGGTTCAGACCTGGTTTGGTCCTGGTTTTGTCGTGATTCAGACCTGGTTTACACCTGGTTTAGACCTGGTTTAGTCCTGGTTCAGATCTGATTTAAACCTGGTTTAGACCTGGTTTTGTCCTGAGTCTTTTGTCTTGATCCAAATTTCCGTTTGGACTTTTGTTGCTCCTCGAGTTTCGTCAGGATTTTGGGGCTTGTTTGTTTAATTTTCAGTTCTTTGTCACACGAGACAAAAACTGCTCTAAAACCATCCAGAAACTCATCTCACTTCAGTTTTGTCTTTTTCAAATCCACATTTCAGATTTTTTTGCAGATTGTCAAATTCCACTTTTCCAGTTTTCCACTGTTTTAACTTTTTAACATTTACACCTTTCTGATTGTCTCCTCGCTTCTTTTTGCAGTGAGTTCTGTTGCTTTAGTCCTTGTTTTAGAAAAAAAAAAAAAATAATAATAATAATAATAATAATAATTTCCAAGCAGACTTTCTCAACTTTCAAATCTTCTCCCACTAGAAAAAAAAGGGGGGGAAAAAAAATCACAATTTTTTTAAAAAATTGGAATTCTGATTTTCCATAAGAATTCTTTCTCCAGAATTCTCCAGATCTTCGTTAGCTACAGTTTAATTGTTGAACATTTTCCAGACACAAGAAACAAAATTCCAAACTGTGAAACTCTTCATTAGACTTGAGCCGTGCGTCCGTCCTTTTGGTTTTCCGGTCACGTTCTCAGGTTTTAACGAGCTCCATGTTCCCACATGCTGCGTCTTTTCACAATCACATTTTAGATTTCAATTTCTTAAATCCTGAACTAGTCTCATATCTTAGGCGTCTGGATAAAAGCAAACTGAAATATTAAGAAATCAGTATAATTTTAAACGTGTCTAGATTCAAAAACAAAAAGTCTGAGAATTCTTGTTTTTCTTGTTTCTTTGCTTTTTTAAAATCCTGTGTCGTCTTCACTCTCCTCCATCCGCTCTCGTCATTTGAGCAAATCCAAAATTCTCAGAATGTCAAAACGAAAAATTTTCAAATGTAGTTTCAAAATTGTTACGCAGTAGTGGACAATTGAAATTCTTTTGCACGTTCTGGCTTCATTCACAAAGAAATGCCAAAAAATTCCACAAAATCTTTTTTGCCAAATGCTGTTTTGTACTTTTTAAAATCCAAACAGTGTTTATAATCTTAAATCTGTTTTATTTCACTTCAGTAATTATAGCTTTCAGGCTGAATAAATTAAATAATTGTCTTGTTTTGATCCGTGCAATCGGCAAATTGTCCAAAAAAACCTAAAAAAAAAACATAAATGTTTTTCAAAATTAAATCTGAAAATTCTTCAAATGTGAAAAAAATATAAAAATTTTATTAAAATCTGGTCTTCGGTCTCCTAAAAGCCCAGCAGGTTTGCTCTCGTGCCTCAGTCTCTCCTCCTCTCTTCTCTCCGTCTCTCTGTTCTTATTTTTCAAGCTCAGTTTTTGTCCAAAAGTTTCCCCAAAGTGGTCAGAACTCCTCAGGCTCCCTCCTCCGTGATCCTGGACTCATCTCCTCCACTTCGCTCCTGGTTTTCTGGTGTAAATCCGCAGAGTTTTCCGTATTCGTCGGAGTCTTTGGAGCGTGCGTGATGTTTCTCTGCAGTTTCAGTCTCATCTGAGCAAATCTAATCTTCACACAGAACCAAACCTCAAACCCTCCTCACTGTTATTTCACCACGAACGTCCGTCCATCGCTGTAGCTTCACTCACAGTTTTCACTTTAATCTCAATTTCTACCAGACTTTTTTCTTTGTTTTGTCCTTTTATACAAATTTCTGAAATAATTTTCTATTTTTTTCTAGACTTTAGTCCTACTTCTCCTTTTGAACAATACGCAAAATATGTAACTTCACTTTTTAGCACAAACGTTGGTCCATCTCTGTAGCTTCACTCACAATTTGTTGATTTATTTTTTCCCACAAATTTCTGAAATTATTTTGTATTTTTCCAGAATTCAATCCTGTTCCTTCTTTAATACCAATACACAAATTTTCAACTTTACTTTTTACCAAAAACATAGATTCATTGCTTTGGGTTTGCTCACACTTTTCACTATAAATTCCTACGATTTTTTTATTTTTAATTTTTTTTTTTTATTTTTGTACCAGTCTTTTCCATACATATGTGAAATAATGTTGTATTTTATCCAGACTTCTGCTTAATACGCAAACATTTGACTTTGCTTTAGATTTCTCAAAATTTCCACTTTACTGTAAATTATTCCCTTATTTATTTAGAATTATTATTATATATATATATATATTTTTTTTTTTTTTTGCGCAAATGTCTGAGTATATTTTCGTTTTTTCAGCTCAGACTTCAGTCCTGCTCCTCCTTTTTAACACTACGGAAATTCACTTTTTAGCACAAACATGGATCAGGTTCACATTATAATAACTGACTTCAAATTTCAATTTAAATTCTTACATTTTTGCATAATTGTCTGAAATTATTTTAAAATTCTGCTTTTGAACAACACACAGATCTGTCTTTTTAATCACAGCTATGGATCTGTCTCACACTGTTCTCTATTTATACTTTACATTTTTACAAAATTAATTTCATTACATTATTCAAACCTTGTCTTTTTATCTTTTTTTTTTTTCACAAGCCTCAACAATTATTATTATTTTTCTTTTACTGTTTAAAATTTTCTAAAATTTTAGTTTTTCCGTCTCAGATTTTCGCCCTGCTCCTGCTTTTAAACACTGAGTCAAATGTAAATGTGTATCTCTTTACGGTTAAAACTTTGCTATTTTAATTTCTGGAATTTTGGTGTTTAGAATTACAAATATTTGTCCTAAAATTTCCTGTTTTTACATCACACCACATTAAAAAGACTCAACGCTCAGAGACGTTTGATTACACTGACACTATTGGAGGTTTTTCAATTTTAACTTCACAGTTCTTTTTGTAAATACAGATTTTTTTACATAATTATCTGAAATATTATCATGTTTTTGCTGCAGAATCAGGCTCTGCTCCTTTTGGGCGACGCTCAGAACGGAGTCACTCAAAGTGGAGCTCTGTTTTTTCTGTTTAATTTAATTTTTATCACCCAATTTTTTTTTTCTCAAATTTTCAGAATTTTGAAATTTTCTGAACAATTTTAAACAGTTTTTTTAATTTTTGTTTTACAGATTTTTCAAGTTAGATTGGACCATTTCTAAATCCTAATTCTTACATTTTTTATCTAATCTGTGAAATATTAACTGCTTTTCAGCATTTTTTTTTTTTTTTTTTTAACAATTTGAATTGTATAACAATTTTGGCAGCTTTAAAATTCTCATGAAAATAATTTGTATATCCTTCATAAAAAACTGTAGCTAAAAAGTTAAACAAAATTGTCTTATTTTCACACCAAAATTATAATTTGCTTCTTAAAAATTCCTTTTTTCAGATTACTGATCTGTCCTTTGTTTATCCTTTCAGAGTCTTTGTAGAAATAATTAGATTTTTTAAAGCCTTCAAAAATAAAAATCTGAAAAGTTCCAAATTTCAGCTGCAGTTTCCTGGTCTCGTTCCGATGGCGTCGCCGCAGTTTTCCAAAAAAAGATAAAAATGTTTGATTCAAAAATATGTTTGAAAAGAGTCGAGAGAAGTGTGAACGGAGAGGCAGAAGTGAAGAGTCTGTGAAGGAAACACACTCGAGAGGAATCTGCTGCGGCCGCACAAAAGGAAGGAGGAGACAAGGAGCTAGGAGACAAGAGAGGAGGAGGTGAGTAGCTAGGAGACAAGAGAGGAGGACACAAGGCGTTAGGAGACAAGAGAGATGGAGACGAGGCTTTAGGAGACATGAGAGGTGGAGACGAGGCTTTAGGAGACATGAGAGGTGGAGACGAGGCTTTAGGAGACAGGAGAGACAAGAGATGAGGAGACGAGGAGCTAGGAGACGAGAAACGAGAGGAGGAGACGAGGAGCTAGGAGACAAGAGAGGAAGAGGCGAGGCGCTTGGAGACAAGAGAGGAGGAGGTGAGTAGCTAGGAGACGAGAGGAGGAGACAAGGCATTAAGACACGAGAGGAGGAGACGAGGAGCTAGAGGAGAAAGGAGGAGATGAGAGACAAGGCGATGAGGCATGAGACGAGAGACAGGAGGAATTTAATTTTAATTTCTTTATTTCACAAATGTATTTAATAAAGAGTGGGGGACCTGGGGTCCAGTCCTGGTCCAGACCTGCTGCAGTCCTGGTTCAGTCCTGGTTTAGTCCTGATTTTGTCCAGATTTAGTCCTGGTTCAGTCCTGGTTTAGTCCTGGCTCTGATCCTTTGAATCCCTGTGACTTGTCTCTTTGTGTCCTCATGTCCGGTCCCTCCCAAAAGCATGTCCCCATCTGACCTTTCACCTCTGACCTGCCCCAGTGCCCCCAAACCTGGACTGAACCAGGACTAAACCAGGATTGAACCAGGACTAAACCAGGACTAAATTAGGATTACATTGCTATTAAAAGGACAAAGCGTTTGTCTCCTGCTCTGTTGCTTTTGGTGCTTATGGGAAATCGTTCTTAAAGTTTTCAAATTCTTGAATTTTAGACAAAAAATATCAAATGAACTTGAGTTTAAACTGAGAGTTTACAAGAAGAAAACGTGGTCTAAACCTGGATTAAACCCGGTTTAAACTCAGTCTAAACCCGGTCTAACCCAGGCCTGGTGAGTCCTGGTGCAGACCTGGACCTCTGCGTGAGTCGGCTCTTGGTGCTAATTGTGCTAACGCTAATCCAATCATCCGTCCATTATTCCGACAAAGGCCCGAACGCTCCAGCGCCTCCGGACAAAAGACACGCTCAGGGGCCCGCACCACTCAAAACACCCCAAAAAGACCCCCCTGAGACCAGGACCACAGACCAGACCGGAGACCAGAGACCAGAGACCAGACCAGAGACCAGAGACCGGACCAGAGACCAGACCAGAGACCAGACCAGAGACCAGACCAGGACCTCCTCAGACCCGGCGTCTCCCCCCGGACACAGATTCACAGCTTTTGTCACAAAATGAAGCCTAAACGTGGCAATTACCTAATGAAGAGAAGTAACTACAAGAGTTTAACAAAAGAGAGGGAGGAGAGAGGGAGGACGGAGAGAGAAGAGGGGGGCGCGCAGGAGAGAGGGAGGACAGAGGGAGGACAGAGAGAGAGGGAGGACATTGAGAGAGGGAGGACGGAGAGAGAGGGAGGACAGAGAGAGAAGGAGGACAGAGAGAGAGGGAGGACGGAGAGAGAAGAGGGGGGCGCACAGGAGAGAGGGAGGACAGAGAGAGGGAGGATGGAGAGAGAGGGAGGATGGAGAGAGGGAGGACAGAGAGAGAGGGAGGACGGAGAGAGAGGGAGGACAGAGAGAGAGGGAGGACAGAGAGAGAGGGAGGACAGAGAGAGAGGGAGGACGGAGAGAGAAGAGGGGGGCGCGCAGGAGAGAGGGAGGAGAGAGGGGGGATGAGGCAGAAGAGAGACAGGGATGGAGAGAAAGAAACAGGATGGAGAGATAGAGAGGGAAGGGGAGAGAGGGAAGAGAGAGGAAAAGAGAGAGAGAGTGAGGGAGGTGTGTGAACTTTTCTTGTTCCTGTCGTAAAAGTAAAGCAGGAGCAGCGTAAACAAAGCGAGTGATTGGTCTGATGTGATGATGTCACGGGTTAGAGGCGGGTCCTCGGCTCATGTGGAGCGTGTGATTGGTCTGATGTGATGATGTCACGGGTTAGAGGCGGGTCCTCGGCTCATGTGGAGCGTGTGATTGGTCTGATGTGATGATGTCACGGGTTAGAGGCGGGTCCTCGGCTCATGTGGAGAGTGTGATTGGTCTGATGTGATGATGTCACGGGTTAGAGGCGGGTCCTCGGCTCATGTGGAGCGTGTGATTGGTCTGATGTGATGATGTCACAGGTTAGAGGCGGGTCCTTGGCTCATGTGGAGCGTGTGATTGGTCTGATGTGATGATGTCACAGGTTAGAGGCGGGTCCTTGGCTCATGTGGAGCGTGTGATTGGTCTGATGTGATGATGTCACGGGTTAGAGGCTGGTCCTCAGCTCGTGGAGCGTGTGAGAAAATCAAAGTTGAGAAAGAGATTTGTCACTGAAACAACTGCACCAAGAAAACAGGTTTAACTTTTATTCTGGAGCTTTGTAGAAGTCACCTGCTCTCTCCAGGATGAATATGAGTGAAATATGAAGTAAAAAGGAGCCAATGATTGGAGCGTTCAGACTCATACTTCGCTCTGATTGGTCGAAGTGTCACAACAGCGAAACAAGACGAAGAATCAAACTTTGTTTAAACCCAGTCGAGAGAAAAGCTCACAGATCTTCTCTCCACAGACGCTCACAGTTTCTCAAACTGAAATTCGTGTGTCGGCGCCGCCATGTTTGTTTTGGTTTGTTCAACACTGGCTCCACCCACAACACAGCGCTGCTCTGTGATTGGTCAGTCTGTCACAGGCAAACGCCTCAGCTGGAGCGGAACAAGACGGATTCTCAAGAGTTTGTGAACTCTTGGTCTTCCTGTGAAAGGCTCCTATAGAAGATGTCTGGGGTTAAAGGTCAGATGACAGGTAGAATATTAATTTTACTAGTGAACATCATCATATTTAAGGCTTTGTAAAAATGTACAACTTCGTTCCCAGTTTGGCCATTTTATAGGTTTCCAACTTCCTGTTTGGAAATATGACATCACGCTGGAGAATTCCATAACACACACCAGATCAAAACTCTTCTAATGCCACAGAGATTATTATATGACAACTTCAAATATAAAAAAACACCTTTATTTTGTTGAAATAATCTTAAAAGTATCAGAAGACACGTGTAAATTGTGCCGAACTTTTGGACAGAATTCTTCCAGTGTGACATCATCAGTGTGATGTCATCAGTGTGACGTCGTCAGTGTGACGTCATCAGTGTGACGTCATCAGTGTGACGTCGTCAGTGTGACGTCATCAGTGTGACGTCATCAGTGTGATGTCATCAATGTGATGTCATCAATGTGACATCATCAGTGTGACGTCGTCAGTGTGACATCGTCAGTGTGACGTCATCAGTGTGGGACTTTCTAAAACAGAACTCTTCACTTCCTGTGATTTTCAACATATTTTTCCACTTTTCTTCACAAATTGCTTCTTGATTTTTGTAAAACTATAATTTATATTTACAGCAGGTTTTATCACCAGATTGATTCAAAATTAAAGAATCGTTTTACGCACTTTAAAAGTCACTCTCATGTCTAGAATGTCATAGTTTCAGATGGTGGAGCAGCTGGAGGGAGGAAGTGTCTGGGGAGTGGGAAGTCTGGGAGTAGAACTATTGAACTCTTGGAGACTGAGTGTTGGCAGTAGCTCAGTTGGAAGAACGTTCCTCCACTGATCGGAAGGTGGGAGGTGTGATTCCAGCTCCCACAGAGGAACGCTGTTGTTGTGTCCTTGGGCAAGACACTTAACGGACCTCACCCCCAGAGTTTGTGTACAGTGTGTGAGTGAAAGTGTGAGTGGTTCCCTGTTGTAAAGCACTTTGAGCCTCGAAGTGGAAAAGCGCTGTATAAAAAGGTGAGCAAAGACATCTCCAGAAGTGTCCTCCTCAGATGTTTCTCCTTCTCGTTCAGCCCCACAAGCTTGTTCTCCTCGTTCTTTGTTCAGGATCAGCGCCACAAACTCATTCTCCTCGTTCTTTGGGATCAGCTCCACAAACTCGTTCTTCTCAGCTCCACAAACTCGTTCTCCTCGTTCTCTGTTTGGGATCAGTTCCACAAACTCGTTCTTCTCAGTTCGTTCTCCTCGTCCTCTGTTTGGGATCAACTCCACAAACTAGTTCTCCTCGTTCTCTGTTTTGGATCAGCTCCACAAACTCGTCACATTCATCTTCTGGTTCTTCTGGTCCTTCAGCTGAAACACTCTCGTCTTTGGGTCTGAATAATGGCTCCACTTTCTGAAGCGATTGTGAGAAAATCCTTTGACTTTAGTTCATTTCTTCATAAAGTCTCATTACGGAGCATTAGTGTCATGCTCACACTAAGAGCCTGGGTTTGTGTTTTGTCCCTGCGCAGCCTCCGTAGCGTTAGTGTGTTAGCATGTTAGCATGTTAGCGTGTTAGCGCGGCCTTGGGGAGTCATTAGATCGAGAGCCTCTCCACGTCAAATCAAAACATTTCAAATCTCCACAAGAAAAATGTAAGTTTGACTCGAGGCGTTTGAGGAGAAATCTCAGACTCAAGAAGTCCTTTTGTAACGCAGTTGAGAAGCACTCAGTAACACAGATGCCCTCCCGTCCTCCTGTATCCCCGTGTGTGTCAGATGCCCTCCCTGTGTGTCAGATGCCCTCCCTGTGTGTCAGATGCCCTCCCTGTGTGTCAGATGTTCTCCCCGTGTGTCAGATGCCCTCCCCGTGTGTCAGATGCCCTCCCCGTGTGTCAGATGTTGTGGGGTTGGGTAAATTGAACTCTTGCTCGTTGTTCTGTCTGTAGCAGGTCTGTCTCAGTCTGGGGTGTAATGTCTCCCTCTTGTGGCCGTCCTGCTGCTGTGATGTTAAAGTGGGACTAAAACATCTCAAATCCAGAGGTGAGTTTGAAATCCTTCAAGTCTTTACACCAAATAACAGACTTGAGCTCATATTTTTGCAGTTCATATCATTTTTGTAAAATATCTTGGCCCTGTATAGTAACATACAGTGCCTTTTTATTGCACTGAAAACCCTGTGTGCGCTCTGTGTGTGCTTGCTTCTCCACAAACCTGACTCTTGTTCTTTTCACTGTAATATTCCACAGTATGGCAGAACACGCATCTAACTCCATGGAGAATGTTCCCAAAGGTTTTAATTTTCTATGTTCAAGTAAAACTACAGGTGACACCTCCAGAAAGTTCCGTACTGTAGCTTTAAAAGAGTCTGGTCACAGATCAGGGACACGTGCAGTTTCTTCCTATGAAATGTTCCTGCGGTGGAAAAAGTGCTCAGTTTTGTTACTAAAGTTAAAGTACAGACTCTGGGGAAAAAATACACAAGTAAAAGTAAAAGTACCACATGAAAAAATCTACTTAAAGCTGCATTGTGTAACTTTTCTGGTGGAAGGTCCGTCAAATGCTTCTCTCAATGGAGATGTTATTGCTTTGTCTGGAATGTTCCACAGTATGGCATTAAACCTTTCTATCTCCATAGAGACCAAACCAGACCAAGTTTCAGGTCAGATCTGTGGAGAGGCGACCCTGCTCACAGTCAGAATGTCTGTTTTTCTAGGTATTTTTGAGCTCTAAAACCACCTGTAATTGAATAAATGTAAAGTAGAGCTGTTTAAAGTCACACTGTGGAACATTCCAGACAGAGCAGTGACGTATCCATAGAAACAAGCAGGAAAAGTTACACAGTGCACCTTCAAACTTTGTCATATGAATTTTTTATACTGTAAGCATCATTATGAGCTCATTTTCATTGTTTGTGCCTTGTCCCTGAAGAGCTCAGTATTTTTCACTAGGAGAAGCCTCTGAAGCCTCTGAAGCTCTTTATCTGTGTTTTTAAAAGTATTTTCATGATACTGAGACCTGCTGAAAAGGCCGAGGGTTTATTTTTAACATGTTCAGAGTTTGAGAAACACAAATGTACAAATAAAACTAAAATATACAAACAAAAACACCTGATTTAGTTGTTTCTACTCAACAAAACTGTATTAAAAACACCAAACTGAAGCCTCATTAGACCTCAAAATCTGCACCAAATACTTTTACTTTTGACTCTTGAAGTACTTTTTTAAACGGGTACTTTAATACTTTTACTTAAAGATGCACCTGCCTGTCTCCATGGAACTTTGGAATGTTCCATGGTATGACTTTAAACATATCCACCTTCAGGCATTTACATTACAGGTGTTTGTCGCTCAAAAATACAATAACTCCTACTGTGAACAGGGGCGCCTCTCCACAGATCTGACCTGTAATGTAGTGCAGTGCTGTGACCTGCTTGTCTCCCTTGTGATAGATCGGTTTAATCTATACTGTGGAATATTCTAGACAAAGCAATAACATTTCCATGGAGACAAAAAGGCGGCGGACCCTCCACTAGAAATGTTACACAGTGCACCTTAAAGTAGATTTTTTCATGTGATACTTTTACTTGAGTATTTTTTTTGCTCCAGTATCTGTACTTTTACTTAAATAACAAAAGTACTTGAGTACTTCTTCCCAGAACACAGTTGGATCTTTTGTGGATCTTTTGTCCATCACCTGCTTCTCTCAGTGAAAATTTTATTGCTTCACTTAGAATGTCCCGCAGTACGGCATTAAACTCCACGGAGACAAGCAGGCAGCACCCCCTGGCCAAGTCACAGACCAGATCTGTGGAATGGCAACTGCACTTACAGTCAGAGTGCGTGTTTTTCAAGGTATTTTTGAGCGATAAAAACACCTGTTAGGAAAGAAATATTTGATAATGCAATACTGTGGAACATTCCCAGCAAAGCAATCACATCTCCATGGAGACAAGCTGGTAGCATACCAGTAAAGTTACACAATGCACCTTTAGAGTCAAAGTATTGATATCGTGACAGAAAAAGCTGGATCGGTGCATTCCTGGTTTAAGGTGTTTTAACGTCACTGTCTGCTGTTCTTATTAGCATTAGCGTTAGCATTAGCAGTAGCATTAGCATTAGCATTAGCATTAGCATTAGCAGTACTCGTGTAAACTGTAAATCTGCAGTTCTGTGTCACTTTCATCTCCTGAGCGCAGGTGGATTTGTGCGGCGGCAGCTCCCTCTTGTGGACGCCTCTGTGAACCACACCCCGAATATTCAAACACATGCGCCTGCCTCCTGCTCTGATGCACGGATGCCCTCCCACTCAACCCTCTTTCGTCAGTGAGCTTTTGTACAAACATTTATCCTTCAAATCCTGGTCTTCCTGGTTTGGGACGTAAACGTGAATAGAGCCTATGGGTGATACTCATAGGTTTGGGCAGCGTCACGTCGTCGTTCTGGTCCAAATGTGAAAAAACGCTCTGCTCTAGTGCAGCTGTCCACAGGAGGGACCACAGCCTGGTTTAGTCCTGGATTAGTCCTGGATTAGTCCTGGTTTAGTCCTGGATTAGTTCTGGTTTAGTCCTGGTTTAGTCCTGGATTAGTCCTGGTTTGGTTCTATCCATAGGGGCCCATGCGACCCTTTGTTGTCATGACGTTTACGTCCACGTCAGCTCTACTGGACTCCGCAGTTTTCTAACGCTGAAGTCAGAGCAGTTGTTTCTTTCTGAAGTTGTTTTAGATCAAAATTGAGATTTAAAATGTCCAAAATTATAACAGAACGATCCACAGGGGTCAGAGGTCAGAGCTGTACAGATACACAGAAGTACTGCTCCAAACCCAGACAAACCAACGAGTCATTTTTACTTTTTGTATTTATTTATTTATTTATTATTATTATTATTATTATTATTATTATTATTATTATTATTATTATTATTTAAAGATTCAAAACCAAAGACAAAAGTTGGGGCTAAATCGGCTTTGGTAAAACTCTTCAGTCGTCATGGAGATGCACTTTATGTAGTGAACCTAAAGAGGCCGGTACAGACACGGATTTGGACACAAAAGGGATACGTATATTTCTATTTTAGACACATTTGGAGGTGGGAGGGCGGATGGCGCAGACTGGCCTCGCCTCTGTCAGTCTGTCCCAGGGCAGCTGTGGCTACAGTAGTGAGTGTAGAGTGAATGAACAATGCTTAAAGCTCTGTGGGTGCGTTCAAGAGGTATAAATGCAAGGATTTATGAATTAACTTTTACACATTTTCCCAGTGTGAAAGTGGCTTTGGCGTGTCGTGGCTCTTTAAAGCAGCTAATGTTGTGGCCTCATTTGAACTGCTCCTCTCCTCAGGCACCTCAGACAGAATCAGGTCTGCTCATTACAGTATTTTAAGTCTAGAGTATTTCTGAGTCCATCAGGCGTTAAGAATGAGAGGAATCCCGCCCCCTGCTGTTTCACACGGACACGCGCGTGTGGAGGTGGGTGGAGGTGGGGGTGGAGGTGGGAGTCTGTCCCTCGCGCCCCCTTCAGACTGAGTCTCGCACTTCCCCCGGACAGCTGCAGGGGGCGCCTCTCTGTAAACTCTGTCCCGTTACTCTGCGGAGGGAGGGTCCCGAAGTGTCCGACCGCAGCTCCAGGCTCTGCACCCCGGCCTCAGAGCTCTCTAACCCGGCCTCAGAGCTCCAGCAGCCCCGGCGCGTCCTCCTGCTCCCGGTACAGCCCCGGTACATCCCCGGCTCTGCCCCTGGTGCTCCCCGGTCCAGCGGTTCTTCCAGCGGCTCCTGAGCGGCTCGTCCCGGCGCCACGGCCGCCTGTGCGCCCCTCTGCAGCGGGAACATCGCGTGTTGCAGCTGCGGCGCGGAGCAGCGAGAGGAGGGCGACATGAGCGACACGGACAAGATCCTCCCAGGTACGGCCCGAACCAGACCGGAGCAGACCAGGACCAGACCAGGACCCGGGTCTGGTCCTGGTTTAGTCCCACTTTTCTCATCATTTAGCTCCGGCTGGTCCCGCTGGAGTTTGGGACGGTGTGTCCTTGGTACGATCCTGGTTTGGAGCCAAGTTTAGACCTGGTTTAGTTCTGTTTTAGTCCGGCTTTAGAGTTGGTCTGGTTTCGGTCTTGGCCTGGTTTAGACTCCACTAGTTTTTAACTTGTTTATGTCCCGCTGTGGTCCTGATTCGGCCCCACAGGTTTATGATGCCTTTGCAAGTTCTACTGTGCACCCCCTAAATCCTGGTTTAGTCCTGGATTAGTCCCGGTTCAATCCCGGTTCAGTCGTAGGTAAAGTACTTAGTTTTGGCTCTTTGGGTCGTAAGCGGAGGAGCGGACATTCCGCTACTTTCTGCGCTGCCTGAGTTTCCCGCAGTTTTGCCTGGTTTTGGGGCGTGTTTGTTGCGTCTTGCTCGCGTCTCCCTCGCGTGTCCGGGGCGTGTTTTGGTGCAGCGTGCGTGTGCGTGCCGTGCGTGAGAGTCCGCAGTGACGCGGCGGATCCAGAAAATGGCGATGCACGCGCGCGCACGCGAGGCCAGACCCCCGTGCGTGCGCATGTGCGCGGTCACGTGTCCCGGTGCAGACTGCGGTGTTCAGGTGCAGAGTACGGAAGCCCGGAGGAGCGTGACTCAGCGGGTCCAGGACCAGCGTGCGTCAGGACGTTTCAGAGAGAGAGAGGGAGAAAGAGAGGGAGAAAGAGAGGGAGATGGAGGGAGAAACATGAAGAGCGAGAGAGGAGGGAGTCAGCAAGTTCTATGATGAGCAGAAAACTGGAGGGGGAGGAGGATGGAGGAGGATGGAGGGGGTGTGGGACATGTGAGGTGATCCTTTGATGCTGAGCAGAGACAGGGCTGTGGCAGAGTGGTTAGCTCGCCTGTCACCATCACATTTTGAAACACGATAAAAGAAAAAACTCTGATAAACGCTAAAACTGAAAGTTTCTTTATGACACAAGAAAAATGAAACTGTTTAAAACAGACACTGAGGACGTTTGCATTTTTCCTCCATTAACATTAAACCTGCTCCTGACAGGACCGGGCTCGGACCTGCTCCTGACAGGGTGAAGGATGGGTCAAATGCAGAGGACATATTTTGTCAGAGTTTGATTGTGGTTTGGTGCTGTTCTTCTCCCTCTCACTCCTCTCCCTCTCACTCTCTCTTTTTTCCCTCTCTCTCTTTTCTTTCTCTCTGATTCCTCTGTTCATTCAGTGTGAAACATAAACTTGTTTGTTTCACTTCATCAATGTTAGCATTAGCATTAGCATTAACTCATGAACACGACCAGAGAATCGACTCTTTCAACACAACAAACAGCTCATTTAGTCCAGTCCTGGTTTAGTCCTGGTGTAGTCCTGGTTTAGTCCTGGTTTAGTTCTGGTTCAGTCCTGGTTTAGTCCTGGTTTAGTCCTGCTCCTATAACTGCTGGCCTCGATGAGCTTCACTTGGAGCTGAGCGCTGTGGGAGACGTCACACTCAGAACATTTCTTTACACAGTCTGTGAGCAAAACCCAATATGATGTCCTGGTCCTGATGGTTGTAGTTCTTGTGTGGTTGGAGCTGCAGATGTTTGGAGCTGTAGGTGTTTGGAGCTGTTGATGTTTGGAGCTGTAGGTGTTTGGAGCTGCAGGTGTTTGGAGCTGTAGGTGTTTGGAGCTGTTGATGTTTGGAGCTGCAGATTTTTGGAGCTGTAGGTGTTTGGAGCTGTAGGTGTTTGGAGCTGCAGGTGTTTGGAGCTGTCGATGTTTGGAGCTGTCGATGTTTGTAGCTGTAGATGTTTGTAGCTGTAGATGTTTGGAGCTGCAGATGTTTGGAGCTGCAGGTGTTTGGAGCTGTTGATGTTTGGAGCTGTTGATGTTTGGAGCTGTAGGTGTTTGGAGCTGTAGGTGTTTGGAGCTGTTGATGTTTGGAGCTGCAGGTGTTTGGAGCTGTAGGTGTTTGGAGCTGTAGGTGTTTAGAGCTGCAGATGTTTGGAGCTGCAGATGTTTGGAGCTGCAGGTGTTTGGAGCTGCAGATGTTTGGAGCTGTAGATGTTTGGATGTTCTCCTCATGGCTGTGTGAACGCGTCACCTTCACACATTGGAGCTCTCACTGCTCTGAGAAAACTCTGCTTCACACTGAGCCTCCAGGTTTAAAGAGGCCACATGACACTGTCCTCTGATCTGTGCTCATCACACACACACCTGGAGTTGTGTTTTGTTTCAAATCCTGCAGATTTAGTTCTTCTCTCCAACAGAAAACACTCTGTTCCAGTTTGTGATGTCATGTGGTGATACAGTCCACTCCGGTTCTGTCGTTAAACTGTGGGTTCTTGGCTCTAGAGTCTCGGGTTCCACATTTGTGATTTGACCTTTTGGAGATTTCATGGTGAAGTTCAATGTGATCAGTAGACCTGACCTCTGACCCCTGACCCCATCTGAGTGTGACATCATCACAGTCTACGATCGCCTGATACTGTGTGAGTGTGTTTCTCCAAAACTCCGCACAACAAAATAGGGCAAAAGCAAGGACTAAACCAGGACTAAACCAGGGCAAAAGCAAGGACTAAACCAGGACTAAACCAGGGCAAAAGCAAGGACTAAACCAGGACTAAACCAGGGCTAAACCCGGGCTAAACCCGGGCTAAACTAGGACTGAACCAGGACTGAACCAGGTCTAGTTCACAGTGACACAGTTTTAAAATGAGAGGAAACAGAGCGTTTCCTGTTTCCATATATAGCTCTGGCCCCTCCCACTCCCTGGTCTTCCTCAGGTCCTGCTCCAAAAACTGGATCAGTCCAAGACCTGCTCCGCTAAACTAATCCAAGAATCCCCTACCTCAGACCTGACACACAGGGAGGGCATCTGGCACATGTTTGTAGAGTCTAAACTTTTACACAGAATAAGACCCCATGGAGACACAGGAAGGGCATCTGACCTGGTTGTGGGTCTCTGGAGTGAATCGGAGGCAGATGTTTTCTTCACACCTCCTCATGAAAACTTCATTAGGCTCTGAGTGCTAATGCTAATGCTAATGCTAACCACACCCCTCCCCCTCTAAGGAGAGCCCCTGTTCCACCTTGTGACATCATTAGGTGTCCATCCACTTTCACCAGAGTCATAATGGTGATTTCAGATACTGTTTTAGCCTCATTCGAACTGCTTTCACTCCGCAGTCAGAGTGAATTAAGTTCACTTACACTTACACTTTTGGAAAACCATTTGGAGAGTTGTATTTTTGTTAGTCTTACTTATTATGATATTCTGTAAAATGTACTTTTTCTATCTTTGTCTCATGTTCTAATGTGCCTGAAGAGGTTCTAGAATCATCCATTCATGTTTGAGTAATCTAGTGATCTCTCCCAGGTCCTGTTCAAACCTCCTTACACTTAGCAGAACTTATGAAACATGTGAATCTGTTGGTGAATTTAACATTTTCAAAATAATAAAAGGAACATGGAGATCTGAATCTGTGACGTGTTACAGAGAAAACCCCACAGAAGTATAATACTCCCCACAGGTATAATACTCCCTCTTTAATACCCCACAGAAGTATAATACTCCCTCTTTAAGTATATTACTCCCTCTTTAATACCCCTCAGAAGTATAATACTCCCTCTTTCATACTCCACAGAAGTATAATACTCCCGCTTTAATATCCCACAGAAGTATAATACTCCCTCTTTAATACCCCACAGAAGTATAATACTCCCTCTTTAATACCCCACAGAAGTATAATACTCCCTCTTTAATACCCCACAGAAGTATAATACTCCCGCTTTAATACCCCACAGAAGTATAATACTCCCTCTTTAATACCCCACAGAAGTATAATACTCCCTAAGTATAATACTCCCTCTTTCATAATGACTCAAATACAGTTTTACAGACATTACTGATGTAAAATGCTGTAGTTGCTTTTTTTGGGCTCCAGTCTTTTTCTTTTGGGCTGTTTTTTAGAATTTATGATTAACATTTATTTTTACTCTTTGTTGTTATTTTTATTTTGTGATGTTTGAGCTGCTGTGTCCAAATCTGACAGTCCTGCTTTACTGCTTTAGTCGTGTGAGTCATGTAGATACACTCCTCTCTATCGCCCTCTGCCTGGTCAGATCTGTGGAATGGCACTTTAACCATCTGAACCTCTGACCTCTGACCTCTGACCCCTGTGGATCCTTCTGTTCTCACTATGACATTTTAAATCACAATATTGATCTAAAACAACTTCAGAAAGAAACAAGAACTCTGACTGAACCAGGACTAAACCAGGACTAAACCAGGACTAAACCAGGACTAAACCAGGACTAAAGGACTAGGCCAGGACTAAACCAGGACTAGACCAGGACTAGATCAGGACTAAACCAGGGCTAGACCAGGACTAAAACAGGACTAGCTGAAAATGGGGGGAGATCAACAAAATGAGATTAAAGATTCTCAAACATGAATCAGTCCAAATCCAACTTCAGCGGGTCAGAGAAGAAACGACTAGAACATGGAGGAACATCTGAGGAGAACAGTTTGGAGAAACATCTGAGGAGAACAGTTTGGAGAAACATCTGAGGAGGACAGTTTGGAGAAACATCTGAGGAGAACAGTTTGAGGAACATCTGAGGAGAACAGTTTGGAGAAACATCTGAGGAGGACAGTTTGGAGAAACATCTGAGGAGAACAGTTTGAGGAACATCTGAGGAGAACAGTTTGGAGAAACATCTGAGGAGAACAGTTTGGAGAAACATCTGAGGAGAACAGTTTAGAGAAACATCTGAGGAGGACAGTTTGGAGAAACATCTGAGGAGAACTAAAAATTAATGTGAAAGTTTTAGAATCGGAAATGTTCAAACTCGCTGATTTTGTTGTAACTGTTGAAACGTGCAGAGAAAAGAGCAGTTTGACCCTCAGCTCAAAGAATGTGGAGTTAAGGAAAAGCTCCAACAATGCACTTCCTTCCTCAGATGCCCTCCCATTCTCCTGTGTCAGACGCCCTCCCTGTGTGTCAGATGCCCTCCCTGTGTGTCAGACGCCCTCCCCGTGTGTCAGATGCCCTCCCATTCTCCTGTGTCAGACGCCCTCCCTGTGTGTCAGATGCCCTCCCTGTGTGTCAGATGCCCTCCCCGTGTGTCAGATGCCCTCCCCGTGTGCTGGGGTTCTTTTGGGGGAGTCTTGGCTCAGGTCCAAATCTCATGAAAAGACTTCAGTGAAAAGAGCTGAGAGAACCACATGCTGCTCTGTGGAATCTGAACAACAAGTCCTGGTTTAGTCCTGGTTTAGTCCTGGTTTAGACCTGGTTTCGTCTTGGTTTAGTCCTGGTTTAGTCCTGATTTAGACCTGGTTTCATCCTGGTTTAGTCCTGGTTCAGTCCTGGTTCAGTCCTGGTTCAGTCCTGGTTCAGTCCTGGTTTAGAGCTGGTTTAGAGCTGGTATATTTTGAGTTGGTGGGGAAACTAAACACAGGCAGAACATGCAAACTCCATTTATTGCTAAAGGAATACTAACAGAGAACCAACCAAACAACAGAAACAAAACCCGGTCTAAACCAGGTCTGAACCAGGTCTGAACCAGGTCTGAACCAGGTCTAAACCAGATCTAAACCGATACTAAACTAGGTCTAAACCAGGACTGAACCAGGTCTAAACCAGGTCTAAACCAGGTCTAAATCAGGTCTAAACCAGGTCTAAACCAGGTCTTGATCTTGACATTCATCGCCCTTTTATAAACCCAAACTTAACAAAGACGGAGGATGATTTTAAACGAGATAATTTATTTTAAATCTTCAGTAAAAAGCCTAATTCTGTCCCAAATGTTGTATTTGTGTAAAAGCGTCGTAAACACGGTGTGGCGATGGCGGCGGGCGAGCGGCAGACGAGGGGCAGTGGTGGCGTTTGGAGCGATGGCACGGCGGGCGGTCCCATTTGGGCGTCGTAATTACCCAGAATGCTTTTAAACGGCACTCATCCTCTCAGCAGGGGGCAGAGTCCCGCCGAGTTTATTATTGTCATTCTGAAAAGGAACCAGAAAGAAAGAGAGAGTAAACATTAAAAAAGACGATAAAAGACATTAACGACAAATCCAAATGTCACGCTTTAACTGACAGGTGTCCAGCACAAGAGACAGGAGTGGGGACAGGACCAACAGGAGTGAGAGACACAGACAGGACCAACAGGAGCGAGAGATACTAACAGGACCAACAGGACCGAGAGACACTGACAGGACCAACAGGAGCGAGAGACACAGACAGGAGCGGGGACAGGACCAACAGGAGCAAGAGACATGGACAGGACCAACAGGAGCGAGAGACACAGACAGGACCAACAGGAGCGAGAGATACTGACAGGACCAACAGGAGTGAGAGACACTGACAGGACCAACAGGAGCGAGAGACACGGACAGGACCAACAGGAGCGAGAGACACGGACAGGACCAACAGGAGCGAGAGACACGGACAGGACCAACAGGAGCGAGATATACTGACAGGACCAACAGGAGCAAGAGACACTGACAGGACCAACGGGAGCGAGAGACACAGACAGGACCAACAGGAGCGAGAGACACAGACAGGAGTAGGGACAGGACCAACAGGAGCGAGAGATACTGACAGGAGCGAGAGACACGGACAGGACCAACAGGAGCGAGAGACACGGACAGGACCAACAGGAGCGAGAGACACGGACAGGACCAACAGGAGCGAGAGACACATACAGGACCAACAGGAGCGGGAGACACAGACAGGACCAACAGGAGCGAGAGATACAGACAGGAGCAGGGACAGGACCAACAGGAGTGAGAGACACAGACAGGACCAACAGGAGCAAGAGACACGGACAGGACCAACAGGAGCGAGAGACACGTACAGGACCAACAGGAGCGAGAGACACAGACAGGACCAACAGGAGCGAGAGATACAGACAGGAGCAGGGACAGGACCAACAGGAGTGAGAGACACAGACAGGACCAACAGGAGCAAGAGACACAGACAGGAGCGAGAGACACAGACAGGACCAACAGGAGCGAGAGACACGGACAGGACCAACAGGAGCGAGAGACACAGACAGGACCAACAGGAGCGAGAGACACGGACAGGACCAACAGGAGCGAGAGATACTGACAGGACCAACGGGAGCGAGAGACACAGACAGGACCAACAGGAGCGAGAGACACGGACAGGACCAACAGGAGCGAGAGACACAGACAGGACCAACAGGAGCGAGAGATACAGACAGGAGCAGGGACAGGACCAACAGGAGTGAGAGACACAGACAGGACCAACAGGAGCAAGAGACACAGACAGGAGCGAGAGACACAGACAGGACCAACAGGAGCGAGAGACACGGACAGGACCAACAGGAGCGAGAGACACAGACAGGACCAACAGGAGCGAGAGACACGTACAGGACCAACAGGAGCGAGAGACACGGACAGGACCAACAGGAGCGAGAGACACGGACAGGACCAACAGGAGCGAGAGACACAGACAGGACCAACAGGAGCGAGAGACACAGACAGGACCAACAGGAGCGAGAGACACAGACAGGAGCGGAGACAGAGAAAGAGGAAAACAAAATAAAAAAACATTATCTATAAATCCAAATGTCACTTTTTAACTGACAGGTGTCCAACACAAGAGACAGGGCTGACAGGAGCAAGAGACAGGGCTGACAGGAGCATAGACGGGAGACAGGAAAAGAGACATATTCTAAGACATATTCTCCCAAGTGTACTTTTTTGGAGCTTTCTGTTCTCACGTCCTTTCATCCATGTATGTTTGAATAATCTAGTGATCTCTCCTGGGCCTATTCAAACCCTCCTTACAGTTAGCAGTATGAGCCTGTACGAGGCTCCGCCCACAAGTCTACGTCCCCCATGCTCCCACAGTACGAGTCTGTACGAGGCTCCGCCCACAAGTCTACGTCCCCCATGCTCCCACAGTACGAGTCTGTACGAGGCTCCGCCCACAAGTCTACGTCCCCCATGCTCCCACAGTACGAGTCTGTACGAGGCTCCGCCCACAAGTCTACGTCCCCCATGCTCCCACAGTACGAGTCTGTACGAGGCTCCGCCCACAAGTCTACATCCCCCAGGCTCCCACAGTACGAGTCTGTACGAGGCTCCGCCCACAAGTCTACGTCCCCCATGCTCCCACAGTACGAGTCTGTACGAGGCTTCGCCCACAAGTCTACGTCCCCCAGGCTCCACACAACTATTCTCATTTTCTGCCCTGAAGGTTTGATTCTAACCGCTGCTGTTGTGCTCTTAAGCAAGACACTTCACCCTCATGTGTTTTTCTGTTTCTTCAGATCCGATGGCGAATCCGTCTCCAGCGAAGAGCATCGGAGACCCAGGAATCACCCCCCTGTCCCCCACACACATACAGGTCTGAACCGGGACTATACCGGGACTAGACTGGGACTAAACCAGGACTAGCACAGGATTAAACCCGGACTAGACCGAGACTAACACAAAACTAAGACAGAACTTACCCAGGACTGAACTAGGTCTAAACCAGAACTTAACCAGGAGCTTGGTTTAGCTCAGCCCTGGTTTAGTCCTGGTTCAGATCCTCTCTGGGGCCTCTCTCTCTTTTGTCTCTGTCCGATTTGTGACGCAACTTTCACTGAACGAAAACAATCAGCTGCAGAAGGAATCTGAAATATGAGGCAAGATTAGACCAGGACTAAACCAGGACTAGACCAGGTCTGAACCACGACTGAACCAGGACTAAACCAGGACTAAACCAGGACTAGACCAGGTCTGAAGCAAGACTGAACCAGGACTAAGCCAGGTCTGAACCAGGACTGAACCAGGACTAGACCAGAACTGAATCAGGACTACATCAGGACTAGACCAGGGCAGAACCAGGACTGAACCAGGTCTAACTCTGGTCTTGTTTGGTCCAGAATGAGTCGGATCAGGTCCCAGACAGACCCTCCTTCGTTGTGGTCGTCGCCATCGATTTTGGAACAACGTCCAGTGGATACGCCTACGCCTTCACCAAAGAACCAGAGTGTATCCATACCATGAGGTAAGAACGAGAACGGAGGAGAGGAGAGAGGGAGGAGAGGAGAGAGGGAGGAGGAGAGGGGGAAAGGAGAGAGAGAGGGAGGAGAGGAAAGAGAGAGAGGAGGAGAGGGGGAAAGGAGAGAGAGAGGGAGGAGAGGAGAGAGAGAGGAGAGAGAGGGAGGAGGAGGAGAGAGGGAGGAGTGTGGGAGGAGAGGAGAGAGGGAGGAGGAGAGGGGGAAAGGAGAGAGAGGGAGGAGAGGAGAGAGAGAGGAGAGAGAGGGAGGAGGAGGAGAGAGGGAGGAGTGTGGGAGGAGAGGAGAGAGGGAGGAGAGAGGGAGGAGGAGAGGGGGAAAGGAGAGAGAGGGAGGAGAGAGAGAGAGTGGGAGGAGGAGGAGAGAGGGAGGAGGAGAGTGGGAGGAGGAGGAGAGAGGGAGGAGGAGAGGGGGAAAGGAGAGAGAGGGAGGAGAGAGAGAGAGAGGAGAGGAGAGAGTGGGAGGAGGAAAGGAGAGAGAGGAGAGGAGGAGGAGAGTGGGAGGAGGAGGAGAGAGGGAGGAGAGAGGGGGGAGGAGGAGGAGAGAGGGAGGAGAGAGAGAGGGAGGAGGAGGAGAGAGAGAGGAGAGAGGGAGGAGGAGAGAGGGAGGAGGAGAGGATAGATAGAGGAGGAATTAAGGGAGAGGTCAGAGGTTAATCATGAGATCAGTAGGAGTTCTGTAGCCTTATACAGAGTTGTACAGGGTTCTATAGAGTTGTATAGGCCCTGCCCTCCATAGACTCTGCAGAACTCTCTCAGTCCAGGTGTATTTTTAGAGCCTTTTTATTTCCCATCTGTGTGACAGACACAGACTACAACTCCCATGATGCACCTGTGTCTGTGTCTGAAGTACCTGCCCTCCATTTTCCTCTGCACAGTTTAATGAGCCTCATATTTCTCAACACGAACGTCTCAGAGACTACATGGTTTAGTCCTGGTTTAGTCCTGGTTTAGTCCTGGTTTAGTCCTGGTTTAGTCCTGGCTTAGTCCCAGTTTAGTCCTGGTTTAGTCCTGGTTTAGTCCTGGCTTAGTCCCAGTTAAGTTCTGGTTTAGTTCGTTTAATTACGGTTTAGTCCTGGTTTAGTCCCGGTTTGGTCCTCGTTTAGTTCCAGTTTAGTTCTGGTTTAGTCCTGGCCTAGTCCCAGTTTACTCCTGGTTTAAACCTGTTGCTCACAGGAGCGACCTCGGGGAAAGAAGGCGCCTGATTTGTTTATTTATATAATATTCACGTTCAGGATCTTGTAGACCGCATTAATACGAACATTTTAAGACCAAAATGGCGAGTCTGACATCAGTAGTTACAGAGAGCGGAGGAGTCGATGGAACTGGAAGCGCGCCCATGTTCACTTCCTGTTTGTATCGCAGCGGCTAGCGGGTTAGCTCTGTCCATTTACAGTGTATGTTCTGCCTCTGTGTCTCAGGCGCTGGGAGGGCGGAGACCCCGGCGTGTCCAACCAGAAGACGCCCACCACCATCCTCCTCACGCCGGACAGGAAGTTCCACAGCTTCGGGTACGCGGCGAGAGACTTCTACCACGACCTGGACCCCCAAGAGTCCAAACACTGGCTCTACCTCGAGAAGTTCAAGATGAAGCTCCACACCACCGCGGTGAGAACCAGGACCAGACCAGGACTGAACCAGGACCAGACCAGGACTGAACCAGGACTGAACCAGGACTAAACCGGAACATGATATTTTTAAGTCCAGTCTCAGGTCTTTCTGTCTTTGCTGCAGATGTTTCAGGCTCTGATCATTTTTCAGTCTGCAGCAGTGAAATTAACTCCTGTATCATCCCTCATTATCATTCTCTACCTCCTCCAGCCCCCTCCATCCTCTATCTCTCCCTCTCACCCTCCCTCCCTCTCCCTCCCTCTCTCCCTCTCTCTCTCCATCTCTCCCTACCCCTCCCCCTCCCTCTCTCGCTCTCCCTCTTCATCCCTCTCTCCCTCTCTCTCCCTACCTCTCGCCCTCCCTCTCTCTCCCTCCCTCACTCTCCCTCTCCTTCCCTCCCTCCCTCCCTCCCTCCCTTTCCCTACCTTCCTCCCTCCCTCTCTCCCTCCTTCTCTCTCCCCCCTTCTCCCTCTCTCCCTCTCTCCCTCATAAACCCTGACTCGGCTCTTCTCTGTTTGTTGCTATGGCGCTTGTGTTTTGGCTCAGACTACATTTCCCATGATCCCCTGCAGCCTCTTCCTCTGCACTGCAGCTAAAGACTGAAATCCAAATAAAAAAACAAAACAAAGAGGAAAAAAAAAAAAAAAAAGAATTTCTCTAGATTCATTCTTTTCAAAATCAGTTGTACACGCACTACTGCATTTTCAGTGCTCGTTGTGTCCTTGAGCAAGACACTTCCCCTCCCTGCCTGTGTAAATGTGTGGAGGTGCAGAGAACCCGCCACCTTTGCCCCAGGGCGGCTGTGGCAGGTCTGACTCACTTCCTGTCTCTGGTCCAATCAGAACCTGTCGATCGACACGGAGCTGCAGGCGGCCAATGGGAAGAGAGTGAAGGCGCTGGACATTTTCGCCTACGCCCTGGCCTTCTTCAGAGAACAGGCGCTCAAGGTAAAACAGAGACTCAGGTTCCACACTGAAAACAAACTGCAAATTTCTCTGATCTGGCCAAGATTTTAAAACTTACATCAGGTTATTCGTCTTGTTTTCACATTTATTATCGACTTATTAGTTCTGAATTGGATTACTACTTCTGGCGCTGGCGCTGCGCTAGCTGCCCGTCACAGCGCTCCCGCACTTTTCGTAACTTTTCTAACTTTTTGCCCTTAAATCTCCCCACTTTTGTAAATATTTTTCGCAACATTGATTGTTAAGCTTGGGCTGCACTCGACGCTGCATTTTTCCGCACTTTTGGGGGGATTATTTACCTGTCTCGGCTTAAAATGTGTACGGGACCCCGACGCCTCGTCTACACAATGGATCAGCTGATGGCGCTGCGCAGCGCTGTTGTGTTCCCCCGGGACAGGCATGTCATCCCCGAGGAGATTCTACGGACGACACGCCGTGGACGCCGCGCGGGGCGTAAACTCCGTGAAAAGAAGAGACGCTGCAGACCGGTTCTCCCCTCCGTCGTCACGGGGAACATGCGCTCCCTCGCCAACAAGACGGACGAGCTTGCGGCGCTCGTTAGATTCCAGCGGGAGTACAGGGACGCTAGCATCATTGTTTTTACGGAGACGTGGCTAACACCGCTAATCCCGGACTCTACCGTCACCGTGGACAACTTTCACCTGCTGCGCGCGGACAGGACGGAGGAGAGCGGGAAGAAGAAGGGAGGGGGACTAGCGCTGTTCGTGAACGAGAAATGGTGCAAATCTAGACACTGTACAGTGAAGGAGCAGATGTGTAATAAAGACATTGAACTGTTTGCTGTTAGCATGAGGCCATTCTACCTGCCCCGGGAGTTTTCACACGTCATCACACTGGCTGTGTATATTCCTCCCAGTGCTAACGCGGAGAATGCTTGTGACACTCTGCTCTCCTGCATCAGCTCTCTTCAGACTCAGCATCCACAGGCCCTCTTCCTCACCACCGGGGACTTCAACCATGCATCTCCCTCATCTGTCCTGCCGACATACACCCAGTATGTGACCTGCCCCACAAGAGACAATAAAACTTTGGACTTATTCTTTGCCAACGTCAAGGAGGCCTACATCTCATTACCCCCCCCCCCCCCCCCCCCCCCGGGAAGAGCAGACCACAACATCATCCATTTGAGGCCTGTGTACGAACCACTTGTGCAGGCAGCCTGTGGAGACCAAGGAGATGGTGGTGGACTTCCGCAGACGTCACTCTACTGCCCCCCCACCAGTGAACATCCAGGGAAGAGACATTGAGAGAGTGGACTCTTACAAGTACCTGGGTGTGCATCTGAACAATAAACTGGACTGGACTCATAACACAGATGCACTGTACAGGAAGGGCCAGAGTCGGCTCTATTGTCCTTTGGAGTGAGAGGGCCACTCCTGAGGACCTTCTATGACTCTGTGGTGGCATCAGCCATCCTGTACGGTGTGGTCTGCTGGAGCAGCAGCGTCACAGAGAGGGAGAAGAAGAAACTGGACAAGATCATCAAGAAGTCCAGCTCAGTCCTGGGCTGTCCTCTGGACTCGGTGCAGCAGGTGGGGGACAAGAGGGTCCTGGCTAAACTCATGTCTATGCTGGACCATGAGGGTCACCCCCTGCAGGACGCCCTGTCTGCTCTGGAGAGCAGCATCAGTGACAGACTGATTCACCCTCGCTGTGTAAAGGAGAGATTTCACAGGTCTTTCCTTCCTGCTGCTGTCAGACTGTATAATGAACAATGCTAGTCATGTGTCATCCCCATAGCAACCATGTGTCATCTCCATAGTAATAATAACAATGTGCAATATTATTTAAAGTCACTTTACCTGCTATTATTTATTTACCCACCGCTGTCCATCACTGCACTGTACACAATCATCTCAGAATCAAAAACACTTATTGTGCAATGTTCCTGTGCCTTTTAGCTTAGCTTACAGTGTTGTGTTTTTTAGTTGATTGTAAATACTTATTATTATTATTATTTATCTTGATTTTGATGCATGCTCTTATTTTCCTACTGTTTCTGTAACTTGTGTTGTGACACTGCAATTTCCCCATTGTGGGACAAATAAAGGATTATCTTATCTTAATTCTAGTCCAGAGGTGGTTTATTTTAAGAGAACTTCACGTCAAGTAAAATTATCTTGCTGCATGGACAGATCATTTCACTACTTTTAAGTCATTAAGTCATTAAAATCTTAAAAATTAAAATCTTAAAAATTAAAATCTATATCTTAAATTTTGGCCAAGCTTTTTTGCAGTGTACAGGGTGTGTTTTTAAAGAAGCAGTAGGTGTTTGGAACTCTAATAGTTTTAAGAAGCTTCTACAGTCACCTCTGAACCTGTGTCCCGAGAGCTTCACCTGCTCAGAGACACAGAGACACGTCCTGCGTTTGTCTCAGTCTCAGTTTATGGACAGGCTCATGTGAAGCTCAGAACCTCCAGAATTCCCTCCCTGAGCTGCAGAGGCTGCACTAGCACTGACTCTGGGGTTTAGGGAGTGACCGTTCAGATCAGAGAGACATTTTAGGTTTAAACACACTGGATTTCAGCTTTGAACCAGCAACCCACATGAGAGAGTCATGTGACCCTCATTCTGCGTTTTGATTGGATAAAGAACCAAAACACCAAATTATAAATACATAAATAAATTACATCATGTCCAATGTTTTTGTGATGAAGAATAAATCAGAATAAATCGTCCTGACAGTTGTGATCAGTAAAAGTGTATTTGTTTGATCTGAACACGTTTCCCTCGTCGTATGTGGGACACACAGAGTCACGTTTATGAAATGTAAATCTAAATCTTACTCCTCCTTTAATATTTACCCACGGCAGGAGCTGAGCGACCAGACCGGAGGAGAGTTCGACAACAACGACGTGCGATGGGTCATCACGGTGCCCGCCATCTGGAAAATGCCCGCCAAACAGTTCATGAGAGAGGCAGCCTATAAGGTACACGGGGAGGGCATCTGACACACAGGGAGGGCATCTGACACACGGGGAGGGCATCTGGCACACAGGGAGGGCATCTGACACACGGGGAGAACATCTGACACACGGGGAGGGCATCTGAGGCACAGGGAGGGCATCTGTAGCACAGGTCAGCTCAGGTCTTTCTGGTCAGGTTGTGTTTAAAGCCTCGAGTCACAGAGCTTTAGACAGAGCAGTGCTTCAGTTAGCATCCCCAGACAGTGTGGACGACGTCGGCTGCAGAGGATCGACACTCGTCTCTGGGCTCGTTTCAGTTTAAGACTCTGGACTGAAGCACGGAGAACGTGAGGGTGTGGCGTCTGCAGAGAGAGATGGAGGAGAGGAGGAGGAGAGGAGCGACAGATGAAGAGGAGAGAAAGAAAGAGGGATTACAGGCAGAGGCAGGAAAAGGAGAGGAGAGAGGGAAAGAGGAGAGAGTGATGGAGAGGAGAAGAGGGAGGGGCAGAGGAGAGAGGGAAAGAGAGAAGGGCGACAGAGGAGACAGACAAGAAGAGAAAGTGATGAAGAGGAGGGAGGGAGAGGAGGAGGAGAGGCAGAGGACAGGAGTGAAAGGAGGATGGGAGGAAGAGGAGAGAAAGAAAGAGGAGAGAGTGATGAAGAATAGAGGGGCAGAGGAGAGAGGGAAGAGCAGACAGACGAGAGGAGAGAGTGATGCAGAGGAGAAGAGGGAGGGAAAGAAGGATAGAGTGATGAAGAGGAGAGAGTGATGAAGAGGAGAAAGTGATGAAAAGGGGAAAGTGATGAAGAGGAGAAAGTAGAGAGTGATGAAGAGGAGAGAGTGATGAAGAGGACAGAGCAGGTCATACATTAAAGATGGCCGCTCCCAGAGGACAGTGAGGCTCAGAGCACGTCGTCGTCTTCTTACTTTACAGTTTAAACATTTATCCTTCCTTCATTTTTATCTTCCTTCAGTTTTGTCCTTCTTCAGTTTTGTCCTTTTTCAGTTTTGTCCTTTCTTCAGTTTTGTCCTTCTTCAGTTTTTAAAAGATGTTTTTTTTTTTTTTTTTTGTGGTCAAATCTTTTTTAAAATATAAAATGTCACAGAAAAGGAGGTGAGGAAAAGTTCAAACACTGAAATATTTAAAAAACTAAATAAAAAGTTTGAAGATCTCAGGTTTCTGTTTCTGTCTCTGTTTCTCTCTATCATCCATCTATTTCTCTATCTATCCATCCGTCTCTCTGTCTCTCTCTCTCTTTAATCCTCTCTTCTCTCCTTTCTCTCTTCTTCAGTCCGCTCCAGTCTCTCACTCCTCTCCTCTTTCCCTCTCGTCTTCAGTCAGGTCTGCTCTCTCACTCCTCTTTTCCTCTCTTCTTCAGTCCGGTCTGTTCTCTCACTCCTCTCCTCTTTTCCTCTCTTCTTCAGTCAGGTCTGATCTCTCACTCCTCTCCTCTTTTCCTCTCTTCTTCAGTCAGGTCTGTTCTCTCACTCCTCTCCTCTTTTCCTCTCTTCTTCAGTCAGGTCTGCTCTCTCACTCCTCTCCTCTTTTCCTCTCTTCTTCAGTCAGGTCTGTTCTCTCACTCCTCTCCTCTTTTCCTCTCTTCTTCAGTCAGGTCTGATCTCTCACTCCTCTCCTCTTTTCCTCTCTTCTTCAGTCAGGTCTGATCTCTCACTCCTCTCCTCTTTTCCTCTCTTCTTCAGTCAGGTCTGATCTCTCACTCCTCTCCTCTTTTCCTCTCTTCTTCAGTCAGGTCTGATCTCTCACTCCTCTCCTCTTTTCCTCTCTTCTTCAGTCCAGTCTGGTGTCTCGTGAAAACCCGGAGCAGTTGATCATCGCTCTGGAGCCTGAGGCGGCGTCCATTTACTGCAGGAAGCTGCGTCTGCATCAGATGGTCGACCTGAACGGGCAGAAGAGCGCCCAGAACGGCCTGAGCCCCACCGAGAGCCTGGGCACCACCATGGCACAAGGTACTGCCGCCTACATCACCACAGACATCCCATAATGCACCAGAGCCTGGCATCACCATGGAGAGCCTGGTACTCTCCATCTGCACCATCACATTTTAACACCAGAACTGTTGTCCCAAATCCAGAACTGAACAAGAACGGACCAATCAGGAGCCTTCTTTCCTCGAGGCCCCTCCCACTAGCGTTAGCAACAGGTTTGATTGACAGCGTTGTTAAGCGCCCGCTCCTTGCCAAACCAGTGGGAGGGGGCGTTACCTTCAACAGCCTCGCTCCTGATTGGCTCTTTGGTTGCTATGATACTAACGAATTCCAAATGATGACAATGACACTTGTGTCTCAGTCTCTGTGGTGTCGTCACACTCGGGACACTTGTCTCTGTGGTGTCACACTCAAGACACTTGTGTCTCAGTCTCTGTGGTGTCGTCACACTCAGGACACTTGTCTCTGTGGTGTCGTCACACTCGGGACACTTGTGTCTCTGGTGTTGTCACACTCAGGACACTTGTCTTTGTGGTGTCACACTCAAGATACTTGTGTCTCAGTCTCTGTGGTGTCGTCACACTCAGGACACTTGTCTCTGGTGTCGTCACACTCTGGACACTTGTGTCTCAGTCTCTGTGGTGTCGTCACACTCAGGACACTTGTCTCTGTGGTGTCGTCACACTCGGGACACTTGTGTCTCTGGTGTCGTCACACTCTGGACACTTGTGTCTCAGTCTCTGTGGTGTCGTCACACTCAGGACACTTGTCTCTGTGGTGTCGTCACACTCAGGACACTTGTCTCTGTGGTGTCGTCACACTCAGGACACTTGTCTCTGTGGTGTCGTCACACTCGGGACACTTGTGTCTCTGGTGTCGTCACACTCTGGACACTTGTGTCTCAGTCTCTGTGGTGTCATCACACTCTGGACACTTGTGTCTCTGGTCTTGTCACACTCTGGACACTTGTGTCTCTGGTGTCGTCACACTCTGGACACTTGTGTCTCAGTCTCTGTGGTGTCATCACACTCTGGACACTTGTGTCTCTGGTCTTGTCACACTCGGGACACTTGTGTCTCTGGTCTTGTCACACTCTGGACACTTGTGTCTCTGGTCTTGTCACACTCTGGACACTTGTGTTTCTGGTCTTGTCACACTCTGGACACTTGTGTCTCAGTCTCTGTGGTGTCGTCACACTCAGGACACTTGTGTCTCTGGTCTCGTCACACTCTGGACACTTGTGTCTCAGTCTCTGTGGTGTCGTCACACTCGGGACACTTGTGTCTCAGTCTTTGTGGTGTCGTCACACTCGGGACACTTGTCTCTGTGGTGTCATCACACTCGGGACACTTGTGTCTCTGGTCTTGTCACACTCTGGACACTTGTGTCTCTGGTCTTGTCACACTCTGGACACTTGTGTCTCTGTGGTGTCGTCACACTCTGGACACTTGTGTCTCTGGTCTTGTCACACTCTGGACACTTGTGTCTCTGGTGTTGTCACACTCAGGACACTTGTGTCTCAGTCTCTGTGGTGTCGTCACACTCAGGACACTTGTGTCTCTGGTGTCGTCACACTCTGGACACTTGTGTCTCAGTCTGTGGTGTCGTCACACTCGGGACACTTGTCTCTGTGGTGTCACACTCAAGACACTTGTGTCTCAGTCTCTGGTGTCGTCACACTCAGGACACTTGTCTCTGTGGTGTCGTCACACTCGGGACACTTGTGTCTCTGGTGTCGTCACACTCAGGACACTTGTCTCTGTGGTGTTGTCACACTCAGGACACTTGTCTCTGTGGTGTCGTCACACTCGGGACACTTGTGTCTCTGGTGTCGTCACACTCTGGACACTTGTGTCTCAGTCTCTGTGGTGTCATCACACTCTGGACACTTGTGTCTCTGGTCTTGTCACACTCTGGACACTTGTGTCTCTGGTCTTGTCACACTCTGGACACTTGTGTCTCTGGTGTCGTCACACTCTGGACACTTGTGTCTCTGGTCTTATCACACTCTGGACACTTGTGTCTCTGGTCTTGTCACACTCTGGACATTTGTGTCTCAGTCTCTGTGGGTCAGACTCTGAAATCAGGATTTTCTTTTTAACTTTAAAGTTTTTTGTTTTGTAACTGTGGCGTCTTTCTCTCGCCCTCGTCCTGTGAAGTGTCTCCAGGTAAAACTGAAACACAAACAGCATGACCCTTCACCTCTGTGACCTCTGACCTCTGTGTGACCTCTAACCTGTGCCCTCACACTCACCCCACATGCTCTGCTTCAGCTTCACTCCCTCTTTCTCTCTCTCTTCTCTCTGTCTGTTGCTGACCTCACCGCTCTCTCCCATCCCTCTTTATTCCCCATTTCTTTCACTTTTCATCTGTCTCTCTTCTGTCTCCTGTTGACTCCGTTTCTCTCTTTTTTCCTCTCATTTAACCCCTCTCTTCCCTTTCTCCTCGATCCCCCTTTCTCTCTCTCCCTCTATCTTCTAACCTCTTCCCCTCTTCTCTCTCTCCTCCTCCAGCGAAGGAGAGCGTTCGGAAGAACAGACAGAGTCGGACGTTTCTGGTGGAAAATGTGATCGGAGAACTGTGGTCCGAGCTCCAGGAAGGTACTGACCCAAGACCAGGACTAAACCAGGACCAGGACTAAACCAGGTCTAAACCAGGACTAAATCAGGTCTAAACCAGGACTGAACCAGGACTGAACCAGGACTAAACCAGGACTGAACCAGGACTGAACCAGGACCAGGACTAAACCAGGTCTAAACCAGGACTGAACCAGGACCAGGACTCAACCAGGACTAAACCAGGACCAGGACTGAACCAGGACTGAACCAGGACTGAACCAGGACCAGGACTAAACCAGGACTGAACCAGGATCAGGACTAAACCAGGACTAAACCAGGACCAGGGCTAAATCAGGTCTAAACCAGGACTGAACCAGGACTAAACCAGGACTGAACCAGGATCAGGACTAAACCAGGACTAAACCAGGACTGAACCAGGACTGAACCAGAACTGAACCAGGACTGAACCAGGACCAGGACTCAACCAGGACTAAACCAGGTCTAAACCAGGACTAAACCAGGACTGAACCAAGACCCTGACTGAACCAGGACTGAACCAGGACTAAACCACTACCAGGACTGAACCAAGATTGAACCAGGGCCAAGACTGAAGCAGGACTAGATTCAGCTGAGACCAGACTAGGAGTAAACTTTTACCTGGACCGGGGTTAGACCTGAGACTAGACCACTCTGCTCCTTTTCAAGACAAGACCAGGTTTAGTCCAGTTTTAATCCATGTTTAGTCCAAGTTTAATCCAGGTTTAGTCCAGGTTTAGTCCAGGTTTAGTCCCGGTTTAGTCCCGGTTTAGTCCCAGTTTAGTCCCGGTTTAGTCCCGGTTTAGTCCCGGTTTAGTCCAGGTTTAGTCCAGGTTTAGTCCAGGTTTAGTCCAGGTTTAGTCCCAGTCCTCTCTCAGATCTCTGCTCTGCTTTGGCTGCTCCTTCCTGTTTCTCTTTGGTGTGAATTTAACTCTGCAAAACCTTTTAGCTGCATCAGAGACTAAAACGTGTTTGAGGGTTTCCATGGCGACCTTAAATTAATATGGGATTATTTTAATATTTCTTCATATATTTGTGTTATAATTGTGTTGTATTTGTTCATATATTTGTGTTATAATTGTGTTGTATTTCTTCATATATTTGTGTTATAATTGTGTTGTATTTCTTCATATATTTGTGTTATAATTGTGTTGTATTTCTTCATATATTTGTGTTATAATTGTGTTGTATTTCTTCATATATTTGTGTTATAATTGTGTTGTATTTCTTCATATATTTGTGTTATAATTGTGTTGTATTTCTTCATATATTTGTGTTATAATTGTGTTGTATTTGTTCATATTTTGTTAGGGGACAGGTATGTGGTGGTGGACTGTGGAGGAGGGACAGTGGACCTCACAGTTCATCAGATCAGACTCCCTGAAGGTCACCTGAAGGAGCTCTACAAGGCCTCAGGTAAGACCACGCACCTGTCATCACCTGTCATTCACACCTGTCAATCAGGTCAAATGCACCTGTCTGTGTTCCTCCTAAACATGTTCAAAACAAATACGACTTTTACTCATAACAATTCTAATGCTGATTTATTCTTAATCACAAAAACATTGGACATGTCTCGTTCTAATTTGGTGTTTTGGTTCTTTATCCAATCAAAACGCAGAATGAGCGTCACATGACTCTCTCATGTGGGTTGCTGGTTCAAAGCTGAAATCCAGTGTGTTTAAACCTAAAATGTCTCTCTCTGATCTGAACGGTCACTCCCTAAACCCCCGAGTCAGTGCTAGTGCAGCCTCTGCAGCTCAGGGAGGGAATTCTGGAGGTTCTGAGCTTCACATGAGCCTGTCCATAAACTGAGACTGAGACAAACACAGGACGTGTCTCTGTGTCTCTGTGCAGGTGAAGGATCTGGGGACACAGGGTCAGATGTGATTGTAGAAACTTTTTCTGTAAGAGTTCAGGACACAGACGGCTCCTTTAAAGTTCTGATGTTCCTCCTCAAAAACAGAGCTGGAGTTGTGTTTGTTTCATTCACATGTTTGAGGAACTCTTTATTATTAGTCTGTCTACATCTCCAACGCTCCAAACGCTCTGTTCCACCTCCTTTTACAGCTCCACAGCTCCTTTTACCTTTAGTTCAGTAGAGATGGAATGATTCTAGGCGTCTGCAGTGTAAAAACACAAGGTGGAACAGAGTGTTTTCAGTTTGAGGAAGAGCTCAGCCTAAATCTACAGGTTTGTGTGTTAAACATGTGAATGAAACAAACACAACTCCAGGTGTGTGTGTGACATAGATCATCATCATATTGGCTCTTTAAGTAAATCTAAGTAAAACTAAAATGTCCGCCTGTCTCTCCTGTGTGTATGTGTGTGTGTGTGTGTGCGTGTGTGTGTTCACTCTGGTGTTTCTGGTGTTTCTGGTGTTTTGCAGGAGGTCCGTACGGCTCCATTGGGATAGATTATGAGTTTGAGAAGCTCCTGTGTCGTATCTTCGGTCAGGACTTCATCGATCAGTTTAAGGTGAAGCGTCCGGCGGCGTGGGTGGACCTCATGATCGCCTTCGAGTCCCGAAAACGAGCAGCCGCCCCCGACCGCACCAACCCCCTCAACATCAACCTGCCCTTCTCCTTCATCGACTATTACAAGAAGTACAGAGGCCACAGTGTGGAGCACGCCCTGCGCAAGAGCAGGTCAGACCTGCTCACACCGAGATAGACTGGGGATAGACCGGGGTTAGACCGGGGTTAGACCGGGGTTAGACCGGGGTTAGACCGGAGATAGACCGGGTTTAGACCGGGGTTAGACCGGGGATAGACCGGGGTTAGACTGGGGTTAGACCGGTGATAGACCGGAGATAGACCGGGGATAGACCGGACATAGACCGGGGTTAGACCGGGGATAGACAGGGGTTAGACCGGGGTTAGACCGGTGATAGACCGGAGATAGACCGGGGTTAGACCGGGGTTAGACCGGTGATAGACCGGAGATAGACCGGGGATAGACCGGGGTTAGACCGGGGATAGACCGGGGTTAGACCGGAGATAGACCGGGTTTAGACTGGGGTTAGACCGGGATAGACAGGGGTTAGAACGGGGATAGACCGGAGTTAGACCGGGGATAGACCGGAGATAGACCGGAGATAGACCGGGTTTAGACCGGGGTTAGACCGGGGTTAGACCGGGGATAGACCGGGGTTAGACCGGGGTTAGACCGGGGATAGACCGGGGATAGACCGGAGATAGACCGGGGTTAGACCGGGGATAGACCGGGGTTAGACCGGGTTTAGACCGGGGATAGACCAGGGTTAGACCGGGGTTAGACCGGAGATAGACCGGAGATAGACCGGAGATAGACCGGGGATAGACCGGGGATAGACCAAGGATTGACCGGGTTTAGACTGGGTTTAGACCGGGGATAGACCGGGGTTAGACCGAGGATAGACCGGGGATAGTCCGGGGATAGACCGGGCTTAGAATGGGACTCCGGTTAGAAAGGGTTTAGTCTTGGGACAGACTTGGTTTAGTCCTGTTTTAGTCCCAGGATAGACCTGGTTTAGCCCTGGTTTAGCCCTGCTTTAGCCCTGCTTTAGTCCTGGTTTAGTCCCAGGATAAACCTGGTTTAGTCCTGCTTTAGTCCTGCTGCAGTCTTGATTCAGTCCTGGTTTAGACTTTGTTTGGAGCTTTGGTTCTGGTGTAGTCCTTGCTTGGTTTAAACTTGGTTAGACCTGATCCTGGTCCTGGTTTGGTCCTGTTTCAGTCCTGGTTTGGTCCTGGTTTAATCCTGTTTCTCTCTCTCTCCTTCCCTCTCTCTTTCTCTCCTCTCATCTCTCCATCTCATGTCTTTATAAACCCTCTGTTCCTCTAATGTTCCTCTAATGTCTCCTGTCGTCTTTCACTGGAGCCTTGGAGCGATAGACTCACTAACCCTGCACCACTCCTCCGTCTGTGCACAGCTCTCCATCCTTCTCTCTCTCCTCTCATCTCTCCATCTGTTTTTATAAAGTCTAATGTCTCTTTAATGTCTCCTCTGCTCCTCAGACCAGACTCCACCTTAATCATTCCTCTGTCAGATCACTTCATATCCCTCCATCTCTCTCTTTCTCTCTCTCCTCTCTCCTCCCTCTTCCTCTCTTTCTCTCTCTCCTCTCACCCCTCTCTCCTTCCTCTTTCTCTCTCTCCTCTCACCCCTCACCCCTCTCTCCTTCCTCTCTTTAGTCTCTTCTGTTCTTTTTTCTGGTGAGTCTCTGTGGAGACGTAAAGTGATTTATGTTGAAACTGGAGTCTCCTCACAGATCAATACAGACCAGAGAAGTCCTGGTTTAGTCCTGCTTTAGTCCTGCTTTAGTCCTGGTTTAGTCCTGGTTCAGTCCTGCTTTAGTCCTGCTTTAGTCCTGCTTTAGTCCTGGTTCAGTCCTGGTTTAGTCCTGCTTTAGTCCTGGTTCAGTCCTGCTTTAGTCCTGGTTTAGTCCTGGTTTAGTCCTGCTTTAGTCCTGCTTTAGTCCTGGTTTAGTCCTGCTTTAGTCCTGGTTTAGTCCTGCTTTAGTCCTGGTTTAGTCCTGGTTTAGTCCTGCTTTAGTCCTGCTTTAGTCCTGGTTTAGTCCTGCTTTAGTCCTGGTTCAGTCCTGCTTTAGTCCTGGTTTAGTCCTGGTTTAGTCCTGCTTTAGTCCTGCTTTAGTCCTGGTTTAGTCCTGCTTTAGTCCTGGTTTAGTCCTGCTTTAGTCCTGGTTTAGTCCTGGTTTAGTCGTGGTTCAGTCCTTTGTTGGTTTGTCTCTGGTTCATTTTTTATTTAAATGTTTTATGAAACATGAGACTGGAACTTACCTCTCCCCCTCCTCCTTCCCTCCTTCCGTCCTTGCCTCCTTTCCTTCTTGCCTCCTTCCCTCCTTGCCTCCTTCCCTCCTTCCCTCCTTGCCTCCTTGCCTCCTTCCCTCCTTCCGTCCTCAGTGTGGACTTTGTGAAGTGGTCTTCTCAGGGGATGCTGAGGATGAGTCCAGACGCCATGAACTCTCTGTTCAAACCCACTATAGACCACATCATCCAACACCTGCGTAAGTACTATAAATACTGCAAATACTACTACAAATACTACTACTACTACTATTCCTCTCTCCTCTCCTCTCTTCTCTCCTTACTCATCCCTCTCTCCTCTCCTCTTCTCTCCAGAGGAGCTCTTCTCGAAGCCTGAGGTGTCAGATATAAAGTTCTTGTTCCTGGTTGGAGGATTCGCAGAGTCTCCTCTGCTTCAGGCCGCCGTCCAGGAAATGCTTGAGGGGCGGAGCCGGATCATCATCCCGCACGACGTGGGCCTGACCATCCTGAAGGGGGCGGTGCTGTTCGGCCTGGACCCCAGCGTCATTAAAGTGCGGCGTTCACCTTTGACCTACGGCGTGGGCGTGCTGAACCGCTTTGTGGAGGGAAAGCACCCGTCGGAGAAGCTGCTGGTGAAAGAGGGAACGCGCTGGTGCACAGACGTGTTTGACACTTTTATCAGCGCCGACCAGTCGGTGGCGCTGGGCGAGGCCGTCAAACGCAGCTACACGCCCGCCAAACCCAACCAGCAGGTCATCGTCATCCACGTGTACTGCGCCGAGAAGGAGTGCGTGGCCTTCATCAGCGAGCCCGGCGTCAGGAAGTGCGGCACGCTAAAGCTGGACGTGAGCGGCACAGAGAGCAGCGCCCCCCGCAGGGAGATTCAGACACTGCTGCAGTTTGGAGACACGGAGATCAGAGCCATGGCCATCGACGTGAGCACCGGGCGCACCGTGAGGGCCAGCATCGACTTCCTCAGCCACTAGAAAACGCTCGAGATCCACCACGAGAAAATCCACGAGGATCAAGTACTAGAATATAATATTATAATACCAGACATGTATAAATACGCCGCAAACACGCCATAAACACGTCATAAATACGCCGTAAACACGCCAAACTCTTAATGATCTGAGTTTAAAACACTCTCTGCTCCACCTTGTGACATCATCAGGTGGTAATCCCGTTCTCCTCTGTGTTTTGAAAGTCCACTCCAGACTCCAAACACTGTCACTGCTCATGAGGCTAAAGCTATCGTCTTTAGCCTCATTCGCACTGCTCCTGATCACTGCAGACACAGAGCTGTGAGTTTTTACACAAACTCCTCACGTGAAGAGTCGCAACACACCTCAACACACTTTAACACACCTCAACACACCTCAACACTTCTCAACACACCTCAACACACCTCAACACACCTCAGCACTTCTCAACACTTCTCAACACACCTCAACACACCTCAGCACTTCTCAACACACCTCAACACACCTCAACACACCTCAGCACTTCTCAACACTTCTCAACACACCTCAACACGCCTCAACACGCCTCAACACGCCTCAACACTCCATCACCGCCCGCCTCTCATCCTTCTGAATCATGCGGCGCTTGTAGCAGCGTCTGTCTTTTCTTTTACTTTTCTGTTGTTGTGGATAAGCGACAGATTTACAGATTTCTCGTTTCTCTTGGCGTTTTGTTCAGAGCCAAATGAAGTTTGAATCTCGTTTCGAAGCTGCACAAAGCGTTTGTCATGACCCCGGTGCTGTTTTTGGCTGTGACGAATCTGCAAAAGTGGCTTTTCTAAACATCGTCTCATTCAGATTTAAAAACACAAATTTTTAGCTTGGCTCAAACTGTAAACTGCTTCAAAAATGTCTTAAAAAATCATTACGTTTCGCCTCAAATGAACAAATCTGTGCAAAAGTGAATGTGAAACGCCATTTTGTTTTTTTTAAAGAGGGAGTATTCTCCAAAATCAACTTTTTGGAGTTTTCTCTTGTGTTCTAACGCTGTTTTAATGATCTCTCATCAAAAACACGTCTGAAACGCCCCCTCTTTAAGGATCATTTCATGTTTATTTTAAATGTTTGAATGTTTTTGTTTTTTTTTTAATCATGTTCATTTTGCATTTTTTTTTTTTATTTTTTTTTTACATTTGTTTGAAAATCTTTGATCTCAATCCAGGATTTTTTTCATTTAGATTCTTATTTTTATATTTTATTTTTTTCATATTTTTAATATTTTTTGTTCCTGATTTGGCAGTGACTGGACGAGGAGTGAGTGGTGCGGTGTAAATAATATTTAACTGTACAGATTTTTAGCGCCTAGCTGTTAGCATTGGCTCGTAGTCGTTAGCGCGTAGCCATTAGCATTAGCGCTCACTTTGTGCTTCAGATTTGGCTTCCACATCACCAGCGTTCGCTTCAGTTTCCCCGCTTCACTTCACTGTTATTTTGACCTAAAATTATTCATAATATCCTTCGACAGCAGATCTTCCTCTAGACAGAAACCTACAAACATCTGTTAGCGCGCCGCTAATAATCCCCACAGCGACCAGCAGAGGGCGCCAGGCACAAAACCCAAGTGTTGAAAGTGAAAGTAAAAGTCTTGTAAAAGTCAGATGTGGAGTATAAACTGGAAAAATATGAATAGTGCGTTTAAGTGCGTCCGTCACAGTGGGCGCGTACCGGAGGAGCTGGAAACAGGAGAGCGACAAAACGGGAAAACGGTGTCTTAAAGATAAGCAAATAAAGATTCCTCAAACGTAAAAAGGGACACTTCTAGAATCTTTAGTTTTCTCTCAAAACATAAACTCACATTTTCCAACTATTTTTATTATTTTAAACGTTTTTATTCTGTGTTTTAGGAGCCAAACTGTGATATAATGATCTATAATATTGTTTCCTTGTGGCTCCTGAAGCTGCTTCCCTGAAACGGCCCCGGGGCCCGAGCAGCTCCGTCTCCGTAGCGATGTGTTAGCGACGTGTGCTTTGACAAACTACAATATTTAAGCCATTTTAAAGGGAATTTTCTTTGTTTTCCGCACTTTTCCTGCACGTTTTCAGAAGCATGCTGTGGCTCCTGCCGTCGGAATGACGTGGTCCAAACTTAACCTGCGCTCCTCGGAAAAAACACAGGAAAAAATACAAAACTTACTGGAAAAATGTAGGAATTTTGAACTTTTGAAATGGAATTCTTGTGTTTACATTTGATTTTTGGTGAAACTTGAACAAAAATGTGATTCTGAAAAATGTTTGCAGCTTTTTACCTCAGCTGTGTCTCAGTTTACCAACTTTAAAATAGTGTCAGATGCCCTCCCACCCTCCTGCATCCCTGTGTGTCAGATGCCCTCCCAGATGTGGAGATGTGGTGGTGTGTCAGATGCCCTCCCTGATGTGGTGGTGTGTCAGATGCCCTCCCTGATGTGGTGTGGTTGGAGTTTGGATTTTGTCACTGACAGAAACGACCAGGAGAGAAAAAAACATAATTGGATTTGACTTTTGGAAGTTTCTTGAATCGTTTGTGACCTGAGACTCGGCTGAGCTTCTGTTCAAATATAAATCTAACAATATTACAAATGAAGCAGCATAAAAACAATAAAAACTGTAATAAAAACTGTAATGTGAAGAGCAGGAGCTGTGATCTGCTTCCTGACGCCACAGATAAATGAGAGAATAATGTTTCTTTATAAACGTTTGTGCAGATGTTTAATGTTTAATGTTTATTTTGATGAGTTTAATGTTTTATTCATCAGTGTCTCCAATAAAACCTGTGGATTTCAAACCCATGGCTCCGGCTCAGTTTCTGTTTGTCTTTCCTCGCTCAGGTTTTACTTCACTGCAAATTTCTCTGATCTGGCCAAGATTATTGACTTACTACTACTACTACTACTACTACTACTACTACTACTACTACTACTACTACTTACTAGTTCTGGTTGTATTGGTAGTTTATTTTAAGAGAACTTGTCAAGTAAAGTAATAATTTCTCTACTTTTAAGTCATTTTCTGATAGATTTAAATGTTTATATCTTAAATTTAGGTTTTTTGCAGCGTGAGAGACAGGATACACGCAGCTCCTTTAAAGCTTCACTGCGCAACTTTTCTGGACTTTTCACCTGCTTGTCTCCATGGAGATGTTATTGCTTTGCCTGGAATGTTCCGTGGTATGACTTTAAACAGATCTATCCAGCGTTTATTCATTCCAGGCGTCTCTGTTGCTTAAAAACAGAATAATTCTCTCTGTGAACCGGGCACCTCTCCACAGATCTGACCTGTAACGTAGCCTATAGTTGTCTCCCTTGAAATAGACAGGTTTAATCTCTACTATGGAACATTCTCGACAAAGGAATAATATCTCCATGGAGACAAGCAGGTGACGGACCCTCCACCAGTAAAGTTACACAGTGCAGCTTTAAATGTTCAGAACCAAAAGTGGAAAGATTCGTTTGTTTGGTTTAAAAAAAAAATTTTAAGTAAATTTCTGATAAAAAAAACATCAGAAAAGTCATGTAACAGAGTTTATTTGAGTCTCAGAGGACGAGTGACTTTAATGTCCCGCGTGTCCAGTGTTTGACTCGTCCTTCAGCGTCACAGGGTTACACCTGTCAGGAGCAGGGGCGTGACAGGGGCGTGTTCACAGGGGACAGGGCAGCACAGACTGAACTTTATTCTCCTCGACGTTCTCAGTGCCACAGAAATGCATCCTGGGAAACACAAACACAGGTGAAAGGTCATCAGGAAATACAGAAGCATGAAGACTGTACCGCCCCCTGCTGCCCACGCGCCACATGACAGCTACTAAACCAGGACTAGACCAGGACTAGACCAGGACTAGACTAGGACTAAACCACGTCTAAACCAGGGCTAAACTGGGACTAAACCAGGACTAAACCAGGGCTAAACCAGGACTAAACCAGGTCTAAACCAGGTCTAAACCAGGACTAAACCAGGACTAAACATGTTGGTCTGACCCTCTACATGACCCAAATGTCCCAAATCCAGATCTCAACATTAAGAACCGACCAATCAGACGCCTTCTTTCCCCAAGGCTCCTCCCACTAGCAACAGGTTTGATTGACAGCGTTGCTAAGTGCCCTCCCCCTGTTAAAACAGTGATGTGGACAGGAAGGGGCGTGACCTTCACCAGCCTCGCTCCTGATTGGCTCTTTGGTTTTCTATGATACTCGCGGTTGGAAGTCCAAATTCACCACTGCTGGCCTTGATGAACTTCATTTGGAGCAGACGCTGTGGGTGACGTCACTCAGAACACTTCTGCTTCTGTCTGCTCCTGTCTCTGCTCCTGTCAGCTCCTGTCATACTCACTTCTTCTTGTCTTTTCCTCGGACCAGCTCCACGGTGGAGGCTCCGTACTTCTCGTTGATCGGGTTCGGGATGTGATTGTTCCACCTGAAGTTCACCTCCGTCACGTCGCCCACGTCCACCTCAGCGTGAAGCAACATCTCATAACTCCAGCCAGGAACCAGAGAGCCCCTGCACACAGAGGTCAGAGGTCAGAGAGGAAACAGAGAGCCCCTGCACACAGAGGTCAGAGGTCAGCCTGGTTCCTCCGCTCTGGACGGAGGTTGTGGGTTAGATCCCTGTTCTCTGAGCAGAGGTTGTGGGTTAGATTCTTACACATGGAGCTGGTATTCTTGGGTCGTGTCTCTGTCTCCGACCAGAGCCACGTACATGAAGCCGGGGTTTGGCCACATGGGGCCGTCCAGCGTCAGGCGGACGTGGTACGTGTAACCTGCAACGAGAAGAAAAGAACGTGAACATCACATGACATCACAAGGTGGAACAGAGCGTTTGGAGCTTTGGAGATGTAGACAGACTAATAATAAAGAGTTACTCAAACATGTGAATGAAACAAACACAACTCCAGGTCTGTTTTTGAGGAGGAAACAACATTAGAACAAAACTTAAAGCTCAGAGTCATTTCAGGAGGCATTTTATTTTGACACTCTCGTCCAAAGGGGGTGGAGTCTCTGATCAGGTAGTATTTTATTTTGAAGGAGCAGTCTATAGCTTTGTGTTTTGTTTTGAAGGAGTAGTTTGGGGTTGGTGTTTTAGTTTGAAGCAGTACTCTGTAACTTGGATTTTAATTTGAAACATACATCATGTAAACAGGAAGTGGACCTCCCTTTGAAAGTAAGTGTGTTTTATTTTGAAGGAGCAGTCTTTGAGCTTTGTTTTGAAGGACGTCTTATAAGAGGACGCTGATTCAGAGGGTAGACTATGTGAATTGTGTTTTACTTTGAAGGGGTAGTTTGGGGTTGGGGTTTTATTTTGAAAGGGCCTCACTCACGTCCAAAGGGGGTGGAGTCTCCGGTGCTCAGGAAGTACTTCCCTCCGTTGGCGGCCAGTTTGTAGGAGTGATGTCCCATCTGTGGACACGTGTCCTCTGTGCACGGGAAGCACTTACCCTGAGACAGGGACAGACAGGGACAGACAGGGACAATAAGAGACACAGAGAGAGGGCGACAGGTGTTATGATGACACACAGTTTGATAAACTGATTCTTTCTTTTCTCTCGTACTTGGTCGAAGTCGGTTTTGTCGGCGCAGGGAAACCCGATGAAGCCCTGAGGTTTGACGATGCTCTCGGTGTAAAACTCGTACGCACGAACGTGATTACAGAAGTCAAACTTCACTGAGCCTGGAACACACAGGACTGTTAGAACCGGGTTAGTCCTGGTTTAGTCCTGATTCAGTCCTGGTTTAGTGCTGGTTCAGTCCTGGTTCAGTCCTGGTTCAGTCCTGGTTTAGTCCTGGTTCAGTCCTGGTTTAGTCCTGGTCTTGGACCTTGCCACATGGCGTCCAGGTCGGTGGGTTTTCCTTTGTTGGCGCTGCACCCGGGCATCTTCTCTCCTCCGTTTGGGTAAAAGTCCACGTGGCCCATGGGCTCCGACGCACCCAGACCTGAGGGTCAGAGAGAGGTCACACAGGGGACAGAGGAGGTCAGGAGGGGTCAGGAGAGGTCAGGAGGGGTCAGAGGAGGTCAGGAGGGGTCAGGAGAGGTCAGGAGAGGTCACACAGGGGTCAGGAGGGGTCACACAGGGGTCAGGAGGGGTCAACAGAAGGTCAGGAGGGTCAGCAGAAGGTCAGGAGGTCACTGTCTCACAGACAGTCCTGCAGTACCCAGATTGGAGCTGAAGGGGGCACCATCGGTGTGAATGACGTCCACAAATGTGGCGTCGGTCGGGTCCAGTCGGAGCTCAGCGTCTGTGCCCTGGAAGTACGGCTCCGTGGGGTCCAGACCTGAGACAGAGAGGAGAGTCATGATGTCCACAAAGTTCCACACTGTTTCTTTAAATGCCCCCTGAAGCAGATACCTGTGATCCGGAGGATCCCTCGGAGCCTGTGCCCCACGTCTCCGGCCGCGTGCGCCCCCAAACTGTGACCAATCAGATGGAAGCGATCGGCCTTCTGCCAGAACTTGCTCTGAACGACACAGGAACATGTGACCGGCCGTATCCATGGAGACCTGACTAATGCTACACTGTGGAATATTAGAACTACAAGAACAACATCTCCATGGAAACAAAGACGCACTGTGTCACTTTGCAGGTGGAGGATCTGCCACCTGCTCGTCTCCATGGAGATGTTAATGCTTTGCCTGGAATATTCCACACTATAGCATTAAACATATCTAAGCAAGTGACTCCACCAGGCCAAGCTGCGGGTCAGATCTGTGGAGAGGCGAGCCCACTGACGCATGTTTCCCAGGGTCATTTTGAGAAACTAAAACACCTGTATTTGAATAAATGTGACTGAATGTAAAGTTTAATGCCGTTACTGTGGAACATCTCCATGGAAACAAGAAGGTAACAGCTTCTCCACTGTTCGCACAAAGTTGAACTTTCAAATTCGATGCCAATACCAAGGAACAGACTCGATACTCGATACTGATTCTGATTCCACGATGAAAATAAAAACCCTCTTTGTTTAGACGAGATCCTGTGATTTTCCACATTAAATGGAAGAACTTTCTTTTCTGTTCCCATGTGTCCTTATGTCTTTGGAATCCCTCAGTGGTCCAGGTCTAAACCAGGTCTAAACCAGGTCTAAACCAGGTCCATGGGTGTATTCTAGTCTCTCTGCTCTTAGACTTGTTCTGATCCAGGTCCAGTTTGTTCTAAACACATTCAGGTTCTTCTCTGTCCTGAAAATGGGACTTTTTAGGATCGATACCTGTGAAAAATGAAGATCTATTTTCAATACCAGTTTTAGTATGGATTAGGATGTGATTTTCGATACTGAGTCCCTGATAATTCTACTACAGTTAAACTAGAGGATATAAGAACTATCATCATTTTTATTTTGGCCTCATTTTGTCGAGTTAAATTTAGCGAATCACAAATGCTGCAGTTTCTGAAGAATCAGAATTTCCTACAAAAACTACAAACTCTTTTATTCTGTATAAAATCTTCTCTCCCTGTAGTTTAGATCTGCACAAACCTGTTCTGAAATGTGATTCTTGTATTACTTTGTCAGTTCAGATTTCAGTCTTTTGGTCAGTTCTTCTGGACATGTTTAAAGGTGCACTGCGTAACTTTTCTGGTACTACGTGCTTGTCTCCATGGAGATGTGAGAAGGTGTGAAGACCTGAGAAAAATGAGGATCTATTTTCAATTCCAGATTTAGTATTGATTAGACCTGAGAAAACCACCGCTGTTCGGAGACGACACACGGTTTTGAACAGAATTATCAGTGAAATATTCAAAGTAAAACAGACAAAATCTCCACAAGATTTTGGCGAGATTTTGACGTTATCTCTGATATCTACATTTTGTGATTCAGTCTCCAATTTTGGCCTAATATTTTTGTTTAAATTCAAGGATTGCTCTTTGGAACTACAGTATAAGATGTAATTGTCCAAAACTCTTTTTTGTCAAATCCAAATGTCATTTTTCTCATGTGGAACTTTTGTCCCTGGAGATCTTGTCCCGTCCCTGAAACGGCGTCTCACCATGAGGAAGGAGACCATCTGAGCGACCTGCGCCCCCAGAACTCGCACGTTATTGGCCGCCTGAGCGTACGACGTCTGCACCCCCGACTTCCACTCCACCACAATGCAGTTCACGCTCTCCCAGGTCAGCATGGTCTGCAACAGAGAGGGGAATCAAACCGGCAACCACCTCAGCCACATCGACAACTCAACCACCTCAACCGCTTCAACCACGTCAACACCTCAACATCTCAGCCACATCAACATCTCAACCACCTCAACCACCTCAACCACCTCAACTACCTCAGCTACATTGACAACTCAACCACCTCAACCGCTTCAACCATGTCAACACCTCAACATCTCAGCCACATCAACCACCTCAACCACCTCAGCCACATTGACAACTCAACCACCTCAACACTTCAACTACTTCAACATCTCAACACCTCAGCACCTCACCGGGGGGAAGCACAGACTCACTCCACTCAGAGATCAGGAGTCAAACCCACAACCTCCTGGTGAGAGGGAGGAAACAGACTAACCACTCTGCCACAGTAACACAGGGAGGACATGTACACCTGCCCTCCCTCTCCCCAGACGCCTCACCCTGCCCTCCCTTACCCCAGACGCCTCCCCCTGCCCTCCCTCACCCCAGACGCCTCCCCCTGCCCTCCCTCTTCCCAGACGCCTCACCCTGCAGGTCTCTTGGGCCCAGTCCTCGTCTCCTTTCCTCAGATACCCCGGGATGATGAATCGCGTCATCTTTTTGCCGTTGTAGTTTGAGGCCGAGATGGAGCTGTCAGATTTGATCTCCTGAAACACAAAACGCAGTCACTCGTCGTCCTCTCCTCCTCTCCTCCTCTTCCTCTTCTCTCCTCCTCTCTCCTCTCCTCTCTCCTCCTCTCTCCTCTCCTCCTCTTCCTCTTCTCTCCTCCTCTCTCCTCCTCTCCTCTCCCCTTCCTCTTCTCTCCTCCTCCTCCTCTCCTCTCTCCTCCTCTCTCCTCCTCTCCTCTCTCCTCCTCTCCTCTCTTCTCTCTCCTCCTCCTCCTCTCTCCTCTCCTCTCCTCTCCTCTCTCCTCCTCTCTCCTCTCCTCTCCTCTCTCCTCCTCTCTCCTCTCTCCTCCTCTCTCCTCTCCTCTCTCCTCCTCCTCCTCTCCTCTCCTCTCCTCTCTCCTCCTCCTCCTCTCCTCTCCTCTCCTCTCCTCTCTCCTCCTCCTCCTCTCCTCTCTCCTCTCCTCTCCTCTCCTCTCCTCTCCTCTCCTCTCTCTTCTCTCCTCCTCTCCTCCTCTGTACCTGGTAGTACTTGTTCTTCTGGGTGAAGAGCAGAAATCTGGTGCCTAAAGCCTCGGGGCCCCAGGGGAGGACAGAGGCCGGTCTCTGCGCGGTGCCTCCCCAGGGCGGCAGATCTGAGAAGCAGCCGAGGTCCCCGATACACACCTCCCCTCCTGGAGACACACAACACACACACACACACACACACACAGACACACACAGCTCCGGTCAGACATAAACCGGCCCTATAGTGTCTCTGTGTGTGTCTGACCTCTGACCTCTGACCCCTGTGGATTCTTCGGTTCTAATGATTGTGATAAGAAACAAGAGCTCTGACTTCAGCTTTAGAAAACTGTGGAGCTGAACCAAACCAGGACTAAACCAGGACTAAACCAGGACTAAACCAGGACTAAACCAGGACTGAACCAGGACTAAACCAGGACTGAACCAGGACTAAACCAGGACTAAACCAGGACTAAACCAGGCTGTGGGCCCCTCCTGTGGACAGCTGCACTTCACACTGGAGCAGTTAGAATCTTGTGTTTTCAAGTTCAAAAATAAATTTTGCTGAAAACAAAAATAAATATGAGAATTGTAACTGACCGTAGGAGGCGCCGAAGAGCGCGCACAGCAGCAGAGCCAAACTCCACATCTGTCACACAAACAATTCGTGAGGATCATACGAGTAACACACATGTAGTGAGGCGTGTGGCGTGTTCTTACCGTGAGGAGACGTGCCGCACTCAGACCGGAGCCTTTAAATACGACGCCGTGGGACAGCGCCATCTGCACCTCTGCCCAAGGACCCGGGTTAATGTTTAAAGGAAATGACACACTTCATGATATAGGACATGATATAGGACATGATATGAGACATGTTATGGGACATGTTATGGGACATTATAGAACATGTGAAGGACATACTACACTGACACATGTGACCGGCGTCTAGATCATCAGACAGAATGTTCCCTCAGACTGTGTAGCATTCATTCTGTGCTGTTTTTATAAGTAACATACAAAAGGAAAATCCATGGATGGGAGGGCATTTGACACACAGGGATATATGCAGGAGGATGGGAGGGCATCTGACACACAGGGATATATGCAGGAGGATGGGAGGGCATCTGACACACAGGGATATATGCAGGAGGATGGGAGGGCATCTGACACACAGGGATATATGCAGGAGGATGGGAGGGCATCTGACACACAGGGATATATGCAGGAGGATGGGAGGGCATCTGAGACACAGGGATATATGCAGGAGGATGGGAGGGCATCTGACACTACAGAACTCTTTTATTGCTCAAAGACTTTCCAAACATTTTTTAAGCAAGCAAAGTTTTCTAATAATAAATTCTGTGTGTTTCTGTAATCAGACCAGGAGAGCTCCATCCGATCAAAGAGGTGGTTGAAGCTGGGGTCGAACCGTGAACCATCCAGTTACAGGGCCACTGCTGAGCTCCTGAGCCACTGCTGCAACAGAACAAATGTTTGTTTAGTTTTTTAATAGAGCCAGAGGAGACTGCAGTGTTCTGTTCTGTCCACTAGAGGTCAGCGTCAGCACAGCTCCTCCTCTGCAGTGACGTCACACGTTATGACGTTTTCTCAGGTGGATCTTTTCAAATTATTCATCAGCTCGAAGTATTATGTGTTTTAATGTGGAAATAATATTAGTTTATAATGTTTAGACCTAAATCAGGGCTAAACCAGAAGTAAATCAGAATTAAACTAAGACTAAACCAGGACTGAAACAGGAATAAAACACAAATAAACCACAATTAAACTAGAACTAAACCAGGACTAAACCAGGATTGAACCAGGACTAAAGCAAGACTGAACCAGGACTGTAAAAGTCCTGTAAAATCATAAAATCATTGACGTTTTCACGTTATAACGTGAACGTATCATTATATCATGAAATAACATGATAAATTCATATAATGTACTAAGGTGATATTTATCATGTTATAATGTGAAACTTTTCACATAATTACATGATATTGAGCTGAAATATTTTTTTTATTTGACAGCAATACGCCACCGTAGAAAACAAACAAATGTTTAAAAAAGGTTCACGTTTTTCTCCTAATGCTGTCCACATTATTATTTCACACACTCTGAGTCAGTGTTTGTGAGTTTAGTTCTTAATTTCTCTTTAGCCTGGTTAGCTTCCCCTTATTAACATGGTTAGCTTAACAGTAGCTAATTTAAGTCTAGTTGCAGTAGATTTGCATTTTTAACTGAAAATTGACATAAAATATATATTCCTGCTGTTTTTGTCCATTTTCCTTTGAGTTATGTTAAAGATCTGTGGATTGGAGGTCTTAAAAATGTACGTTTCAGTCATGTTAGTCGATAGTTTGAATATGATGTCAGTTAGCAGGATGCTTCATAAGTCAGCGAGCTAACTGCGCTAACTGCTAATTCTCCACAACCTGAACTTGTCTTTTTTTTTAGAAGCTCATCAAACCTTCTCCTACAAAGTGCACGTAAGTATTTAATCAGAAGTAGGTGGTTGATGTTTTAAAGAAGTTATTTTTATACAAACATGTCTGTTAAAACTTCACTACAGTTAAAGTGAGTTCCTTCCTCACATATTTTCTCTAGACTTTGTATTAAATTTGTTTAGTCCTGCTGCTCCGGATGGAACACTGTATGAAGTCATTTAAAGTTAATATTGTGATTTAAAATGTCCATATTATGACAAAATGTGCATATTCTGAGATTATAACCACAGACTCTTCAGATAAATGAACAGAGCTAACGCGTTAGCCGCCGCTTTCCAAACAGGAAGTTCGCATGCAGCCTGCATGCGAACTTCCTGCAGGCACTTCCGGCTCCTCCTCAGTCACTTCCGTTGGAATATTGTGGCTCTTCCCTCTGTTCCTGCTGCTGTGGCCTCGGTATTTTGCTCTTGAAATGTTCGTATTAACCCGCGCTACAAAAACACAATTTCTCATTTAGAGCCTGGCCCCAAATTCACTCCTGTAGCCGTTAGCATCGCGAGCTTCATTTTTATTTATTTATGTATTTATTTAATTATTTATTTATTCATTTGACGTCACACTCACTTCGCCCACTTCTTCATACAGTTTGTGAGTAAAAAAAATAAAATAAAATACAGTCTGTGATTATATAACTAACGCTATAACAGATCAGACACAAGTATTTATAACATGTCTTCTGTCTTCAGAAGAAACATCACGATGCTTCCAGTTTTCCATAAAAATCTCACTATTTTAAAACTCGGTGAAAAATGGGACAAAGGGACAGGCTCAGGACTGTGTCCACCAGAGGACGCTGTCTGACAGAAAACAGAGACAGAGGCGACCACGTGTTTTATATTTAAATCAAGTTTAAAATACAATTATTCTCCTCTTTTATTATTATTATTTTATTGCATATATACATACAAATTATTATAGATAAACATACAAGAAAACAGACAAACAATAATAATATGCAGAAAGATTAAATTAAATTGTGTAATTAAATGATTCAGAGTTTTGTTTTTTTAATCAAGATTAATATCAAAATAGTAACTCAAAAAAAAAACTTTCCGATTTCAGTCACTGAGAATTAATGTAAATTCTGATAAACAGTTTGGAATTTTTCAAATTTGACGAATTTAAAGAAATATAAATATAAAATTATATATAAAATTACCATTACTTAATATTATGGTAAAAGTATATTATTATTATTATTATTATTTTTTTTTTTATTATTATTACTGTAAATGTAATTTATTTACTTATTTTAAATGTGTAATAATGTATTTCAGACCAATTCAACCCTTTTGGTGCAGTTCATAACTTTTTAATGGATAATCGCTTTAGTCCTGATTTAATCCTTGTTTAGTCCTGGTTTGGTCCTGGTTTGGTCCTGATTCGGACCTGGTTCGGTCCTGGTTCAGTCCTGGTTTGATTTAGTTTGGTCCTGATTCGGTCCTGGTTTGTTCCTGGTTTGGTCCTGGTTTGGTTTGTTCCTGGTTTGGTCCTGGTTTGGTCCTGGTTTGGTTTGGTCCTGTTGCTTCTGAAGGATCCTGAGTTGATCTGGAGCCGCATCAGAACAAGTATAAGAGCACAGAGACCAGGGACTAAACCAGGACTAAACCAGGACTAAACCAGGACTAAACCAGGGATTCTACAGGTATCAGGACACATGAAATAGAACAGAAAGTTCTTCCATTTAATGTGGAAAATCACAGGATCTCGTCTAAAGAAAGAGTTTTATTTTCATGGTGGGATCAGAATCGGTATCAAGTATCGAGTTTAATTTTTATTTGAATTCTGTGACACCAGTTTGTCTCCTCTCTGTTTTTAAAGCCCCCAGATGTGATGTGGACCCAACACCACACGGGGGCAGTACTGAGCCATTGAAAGAGTCACTGTTTAAAAAGACTCAGTTCAAATCTACAATTTCCCCCTGATCATTTCTGTCAGTGACAATCTCCAACCACACCACAACATCTGGGAGGGCATCTGACACACCACAACATCTGGGAGGGCATCTGACATACAGGGATATTAGAGGAAGGGAGGGCATCTGACACAGGCTCTGCCCCTTCCCCTTGGCCCCTCCCCCTGGTCCCTCTCAGAGCTCAAGATCCTTCAGAAGCAACAGTCTGATCCTCAGCATCACCACAGAGAGACCGAACCAGGACCAAACCAGGACCGAACCAGGACCGAACCAGGACCACACCAGGACCGAACCAGGACCGAACCAGGACTAAACCAGGACCAAACCAGGACCGAACCAGGACCGAACCAGGACCACACCAGGACCGAACCAGGACCACACCAGGACCGAACCAGGACCGAACCAGGGCTAAACCAGGACCAAACCAGGACCGAACCACGACCAAACCAAACCAAGCTAGGACCAAACGAGAACTAAAACAGTATTAAATCAGGTCTAAAACAGGAATACAATAGGACTCAAGTCTAAACCAGGACTGTACTAGGTTTAAACCAGGACTAAACCAGGATTAAAGCAGGACTAAACCAAGTTTAAGACAAGACTAAATCAGGACTCATCCAGGACTAAACCTGGACCAAACCAGGACTAGAGCAAGTCTAAGCCAAGATTAAAACAGGACCAAACCAGGTCTAAACCAGGTCTAAACCAGGTTTAAAGCAGGTATTACCAAGACTAAACCTGGGGTTGAACCAGGACTAACCCAGGACTGAACCAGGTCCAAACCAGGTCTAATCCAGGAGTACATCAGGACTTAATCAGGTCTAAACCAGGACTAAAGTGGGTCTGAACTGTGGACATCTGAGGACTAAAGAAGGTCTGAACCAGGACTAAAGAAGGTCTGAACCAGGACTAAAGAAGGTCTGAACCAGGACTAACCGCCACGTTTTCATTTTATTAATTGAACTTTTCCCCAGAATCTTTGGAACGTTTTTGGACATTTTAGATTTTTGTTGAACCCTTTGGACATTTTTCCTCAGAATTCAGTGTTTTTGGAGTTTTTGGACATTTTCCTCCCAGTTTTCCTCAGGTCTGGGTGCGTTCCGGTGCGTTCCGGTGCGTTTGGGAGCGTTCGGTCACCATGGCGCTGGAGTCGCTGTGTTTTCTTCGTCAGTGGCTTCGTGAGGAGCACAGATCCAGAAAACTCATCCTCTTCATCGTGTTTGTGGCTCTGCTCCTGGACAACATGCTCATGACCGTCGTGGGTGAGTAAAGCCACACTCTGGAGCTTTTCTCAGATTTAAAGGCTCCATATTCCTCGTCACACACAGACCTGGAGTTGTGTTTTGTTTCATTCACACAAGTTTAACACACAAACCTTGAGTTCTTCTCTCATACTGAAAACACCCTGTTAAAGTTCACAAGAGTCCGTTTTGTTTCTATAGAACCTTTAACCTGGAGGGGTCCACAGTGAGGGACAGGTCTGATATTGATCACAACGTTTTTATTCAGTTTTATGTCATTAGAAAAACAGAATATTGTGGAACATTCAGGCATCTCCATGGAGACGGCAAGTTCTGGATCCTCCACCCAAATCCTTTAAAGGTCCAGTATTACACAAACCTGACTCTTGTGACTTTTAATGTTGTTCCTCCTCAAAAACAGAGCTGGAGTTGTGTTTGTTTCATTCACATGTTTGAGGAACTCTTTATTATTAGTCTGTCTACATCTCCAAAGCTCCAAACGCTCTGTTCCACCTTGTGATGTCATCAAGTGGTAGTTTTCAAGTGAATAGCTCCTTTTACCTTTAGTTCAGTAGAGATTGAAATTATCCAAATGATTCTAGTGAAGGTGTGTGGAGTTTAAAAACACAGTGGAGCACTTCCTGTATCACCACATGATGACATCACAAGGTGGAACAGAGTGTTTTCTGTTTGAGAGAAGAACTTGTGTTAAATCTGCAGAGTTTGTGTGTTAAACATGTGAATGAAACAAAACACAACTCCAGGTGTGACGAGGAAACGACTAAACCAGGTCTGAACTTGGTCTGAACTAGAACTAATCCAGGACTGAACCAGAACTAAACCAGGACTAAAGTCTAATCCAAGACTAGAACAGGTTTTGGGGCATGTTTCCTGGTCTCCACCCTCTGAACACCTGAATGAGTCTGAGCTGTGACCAGGGTCTGGATCTAAACCAGGTCTCAGGTCTGGACCAGGACTCAGGTCTGGACTAGGACTCTGGTCTAGACCAGGACTCAGGCCTGGACCAGGACTCCAGTCTAGACCAGGACTCGGGTCTGGACCAGGACTCGGGTCTGGACCAGGACTCGGGTCTGGACCAGGACTCGGGTCTAGACCAGGACTCGGGTCTGGACCAGGACTCGGGTCTGGACCAGGACTCAGGTCTGGACCAGGATCACAGACTCTCTGATCTTATCTTGGTTCCAGTGTTTGTTCAGCCTGAGGTCATAATCCCATTAAACACAAAGTACCTCCTGAGTACTGCAATACTGCACCTGCTACTACCAATAGTATTTATACTACTGCTATTACTACTACTACTATTTATACTACTGCTATTACTACTATTACTACTATTTATACTACTGCTATTACTACTACTATAGGATTTGGAGCTTGGCATTAAACATCTATACATCTATATCCATGGAGAATTAGTCCTGGTTCAGCCCTGATTTAGTCCTGGTTTAGTCCTGGTTTAGACCTGGTTCAGTCCTGGTTTAGTCCTGGTTCAGTCCTGGTTCAGTCCTGGTTTAGTCCCAGTTCAGTCCCGGTTTAGTCCTGGTTTAGTCCTGGTTTAGTCCCGGTTCAGTCCTCTTTTAGTCCTGGTTTCTATCTCCATGGAGAATGTGCCAAAGTACGGTTTTAACTTTGTTTCCATGGAGTCATGCAGGCGCCTCCTCCACAAAGTTCCGCAGTGTTTCTTTACATGGTTCTGTGTCTGAGTGAGACACCTGCTCGTACATAAGATGGCGTCTGCTCTGACCTGCCCCAGGGCAGACGCCACTAACATGGCTGCCGTCTGATCCAATCTCTGTAATCACATTACTCCCTCAGTGAGACTTTGAACAGGACTGAACCGGGACTAAACCAGGACTAAACCGGGACTAAAACAGTCCCGGTTTAGTCCTGGTTCAGTCCTGGTTTAGTCCCGGTTTAGTCCCGGTTTAGTCCTGTTTTAGTCCTGGTTTAGTCCTGTTTTAGTCCTGTTTTAGTCCTGGTTTAGTCCTGGTTTAGTCCTGGTTTAGTCCTGGTTTAGTCCTGACTCTTCTCTCTGGTCTCCACAGTTCCTATAATCCCAAACTACTTGTACCAGTTGGACAAACCCGTGACGCCTCCTCAGAACCTCAGCTCCTCCAGCTCTTTTCAGAACATCGTGTCTCTGTACGACAACTCCATCAAGATCTCCTCCACCACCACGGCCTCCGCACAGGTCTCCACCAGTCCCGATCCCAGTCCCAGTCCCGATCCCAGTCCTGGTCCTGGTCTAGTCCGGGCCAACTCCTCGGACTGCCCCTCCTCCAAGTCCAGTCTGGTGAACGAGAACGTCAAAGTGGGGCTCCTCTTCGCCTCCAAAGCCACGGTGCAGCTCATCACCAACCCCTTCATCGGACCCCTGACCAACAGGTGAGACAGACAGGTGAGACAGGTACAGACAGGTGAGACAGGGACAGACAGGTGAGACAAAGTTTTTATTAGAGGACATTATTTCAGAGTGTACCTGTGTTCCCACCTCAGAACCTGTTCCCTGCTCATTTGTTTAGAAGACAAAATCTGTTTGGCTTTTTTAGATGTAAATAAATAAAATAAAATAAAATAAGTAAAAAAAAAATATATATATATAAAAAGAGAGAAAGAGTCTTGTGAACGGCTCTGCTCTAATGTCGATTCCACATCACACACCTGCAGATTTAACACAAGTTCTTCTCTCAAACAGAAAACACTCTGTTCCACCTTGTGATGTCATCATGTGGTGATACAGGAAGTGCTCCACTGTGTTTTTAAACTCCACACACCTTCACTAGAATCATTTGGATCATTTCAATCTCTACTGAACTAAAGGTAAAAGGAGCTGTTCACTTGAAAACTACCACTTGATGACATCACAAGGTGGAACAGAGCGTTTGGAGCTTTGGAGATGTAGACAGACTAATAATAAAGAGTTCCTCAAACATGTGAATGAAACAAACACAACTCCAGCTGTTTTTGAGGAGGAACAACATTAAAAGTCACAAGAGTCAGGTTTGTGTAATACTGGACCTTTAAAGGATTTGGGTGGAGGATCCAGAACTTGCCGTCTCCATGGAGATGCCTGAATGTTCCACAATATTCTGTTTTTCTAATGACATAAAACTGAATAAAAACGTTGTGATCAATATCAGACCTGTCCCTCACTGTGGACCCCTCCAGGTTAAAGGTTCTATAGAAACAAAACGGACTCTTGTGAACTTTAAGTCGTGTTCTGATGTTCTTATCTCCTCAGAAACAGACCTGGAGTTGGGTTTTGTTTCATTTGTTTCATTTGTTTCATTTGTTTCAGCTTTTTTGACCTTTAGTTCAAGAGAGATTGGAAATTCCAGAGATTAAATTATCCAAATGATTCTAGTGAAGGTGTGAAACAAAACACAACTCCAGGTCTGTTTTTGAGGAGGAAACTCCATCAGAACAGAGTTTAAAGAGTTTGATTCAGGAGCTTTAAACCTGAACGATTCTGTTTCTTTAAACACCTCATCTGCCCCTCGAACGACCTTCTGTGAGCCACACGGGAAAACATCAAACTGAGACCAGGGAAACCACGGGGAGGGCATCTGAGGCACTGGGAGGGCATCTGACACACGGGGAGGGCATCTGAGGCACTGGGAGGGCATCTGTTGTAGTTGGCTGCATGTCTTGTTTGCTCGTGTGATTTGATGCATACGACAGGAGCAGGAAGTGCGCTGTTTGGTTTAAACCACATTAAAGTCATTTCACCGTCCGCCGCTCGTTTGTGTCTCTGCTGAACGACTGACACCATCCATCCAAGAAAAGAGGAGAGGAGACAGGGAACGACTGACACCATCCAAGAAAAGAGGAGAGGAGAGAGAGAACGACTGACACATCCATCCAAGAAAAGAGGAGAGGAGAGAGGGAACGACTGACACCATCCATCCAAGAAAAGAGGAGAGGAGAGAGGGAGGAGAGGAGAGAGGGAACGACTGAGACCATCCATCTAGGAAAAGAGGAGAGGAGAGAGGGAACGACTGACACCATCCATCCAAGAAAAGAGGAGAGGAGAGAGGGAACGACTGACACCATCCATCCAAGAAAAGAGGAGAGGAGAGAGGGAGGAGAGGAGAGAGGGAACGACTGAGACCATCCATCTAGGAAAAGAGGAGAGGAGAGAGGGAACGACTGACACCATCCAAGAAAAGAGGAGAGGAGAGAGAGAACGACTGACACCATCCAAGAAAAGAGGAGAGGAGAGAGAGAATGACTGACACATCTATCCAAGAAAAGAGGAGAGGAGAGAGAGAACGACTGACACCATCCAAGAAAAGAGGAGAGGAGAGAGAGAACGACTGACACCATCCATCCAGGAAAAGAGGAGAGAAGAGAGAGAACGACTGACACCATCCATCCAAGAAAAGAGGAGAGGAGAGAGAGAACGACTGACACCATCCATCCAAGAAAAGAGGAGAGGAGAGAGAGAACGACTGACACCATCCATCCAGGAAAAGAGGAGAGGAGAGAGGGAACGACTGACACCATCCATCCAGGAAAAGAGGAGAGGAGAGAGGGAACGACTGACACCATCCATCCAGGAAAAGAGGAGAGGAGAGAGGGAACGACTGACACCATCCATCCAAGAAAAGAGGAGAGGAGAGAGAGAACGACTGACACCATCCATCCAAGAAAAGAGGAGAGGAGAGAGGGAACGACTGACACCATCCATCCAGGAAAAGAGGAGAGGAGAGAGGGAACGACTGACACCATCCATCCAAGAAAAGAGGAGAGGAGAGAGAGAACGACTGACACCATCCATCCAGGAAAAGAGGAGAGGAGAGAGGGAACGACTGACACCATCCATCCAGGAAAAGAGAGGAGAGAGAGAACGACTGACACCATCCATCCAAGAAAAGAGAGGAGAGAGAGAACGACTTACACCATCCATCCAAGAAAAGAGGAGAGGAGAGAGAGAACGACTGACACCATCCAAGAAAAGAGGAGAGGAGAGAGAGAACGACTGACACCATCCATCCAAGAAAAGAGGAGAGAGAGAACGACTGACACATCCATCCAAGAAAAGAGGAGAGGAGAGAGGGAGGAGAGGAGAGAGGGAACGACTGAGACCATCCATCTAGGAAAAGAGCAAAGGAGAGAGAGAACGACAGGAGAGAGAAGACATCCGACATCAGTCCAACGCTCCTGAAGAGAGAGAGGGAGAGGAGAGAGGGATGAGATGGAGGGAGGTATGGAGGAGATGGAGGAGAGAGGGAGGAGATGGAGGAGAGAGGGATGAGATGGAGGGAGGTTTGGAGGAGATGGAGGAGAAGAGGCTGTCTGTCAAACTCAGTCACAGAGAAACTAAACATGTGTCCTCCATCTTTGTCTGAACATTTGAGTTTATCACATTAAACCCAAACTGATCCGTTTAAACCTCAGACCAGAGGTTGAGTTGATGGTTCAATTCCCGTCCAAAAGCAAAGCAGAGGAGCCGGAACCAAACACAACCAGTGAGTTTTTTTTGTTTTTTAGAGAGAGTTTGTTTGTTTGTTTTTTTAGAGAGATGAAGGTTTGGTGTTTTTTTTTTAGTGTTTCTCTGTAAAAAGTCAAATTAAACTCATGATTCCATGTGTCTTTATATAAAAACTCTATTTCCTCGTCCTTTTTTCTGCATAAATTGACACTTCACATGTCATCCACATTCTCCGGGGGTGTAATTGGAGGCACTGCTCTGTCTGAGACTTTAATCTGAGTTTTGTTTTATCCCAGTCTGACCAGAATGACCCGACTGACCTGAGCTGTTAAACAAGTCCTTCTAAAATAAAACTACAGCCACGTGTCAAAATGAAAATGTTCTTTAAATCTCTTATTTGTTGTATTTTTTCTTGAGTTTTCAGACTTTCAAAACATTCCACAGTGTTCGCTAATGTGTGCGTTCTATCGCCACGGTAACTGCTGAACATTAACGGTATTCAAAATGGACATCGGCCATCTGAGTGCGCTAGTTAAACTTTGAAACACATACATGTAGAACACCCCCAGCGTCACGTCACTGCAGAGTATGAATTGTACTTTTTGCTGTAGTGCCCCCTGCAGGTGTAGCCTTGTGAGTGCAGTTTGGGTTTGGAGGCTTTGGCCATGCCCCTGTTTTTAGTCGACCAATTGTTTGAGTCCAGAATATTGCCTTTTTAAAAAATTTTCCGTTTCTCTCACTCTCCGTTGTGTGTGTTTCAGGATCGGGTACCAGATCCCCATCTTCGCCGGGTTCTGCATCATGTTCCTCTCCACCATCAGTCAGTGTCTCCTTTATTTTCACTTTTAAACGACCTGAATTCTCCGCTCTGCTCTAATGTCATTTCCTCGTCACAAACAAACCTGGAGCTGTGTTTTGTTTCGTTCTCAAAAGGAGCTGTTCACTTGAAAACTTGATGACATCACAAGGTGGAACAGAGCGTTTGGAGCTTTGGAGATGTAGACAGACTAATAATAAAGAGTTCCTCAAGCATGTGAATGAAACAAACACAACTCCAGGTGTTTTGAGGAGGAACATCTGAACATGTTTTAAAGCTCAGTCGGTTCAGTTTCTTTTAGGAGTTTTAAAAACATCTTTTCTTCGTGATCTTCTTTAAATGTTTTTGTTTTTCAGTGTTTGCGTTTTCCTCCAGTTACGCTCTGCTCTTCGTCGCTCGATCTCTCCAGGGAGTCGGCTCCTCCTGCTCCTCAGTCGCAGGTAAAAGTATCACCTGTCTGCTCCTGTCTGCTCCTCTGGCTCTGCTCCTCTGGCTCTGCTCCTCTGCTTCTGCTCCTCTGGCTCTGCTCCTCTGCTTCTGCTCCTCTGGCTCTGCTCCTCTGCTTCTGCTCCTCTGGCTCTGCTCCTCTGGCTCTGTTGGGCTGAGGACCTTCATCTTCATCTCTGTTTGTGGTTTTAATGCTCCGTTTCGTTGTGTTTCAGGTATGGGGATGTTGGCGAGCGTGTACACAGACGACGAGGAGCGAGGCCACGCCATTGGGATCGCGCTGGGAGGACTGGCCATGGGCGTGCTCGGTCAGTGCACCTGCCATTTTGAAAAGTGACACTTTACAACTAGCATGCTAACATTATTTATCTATAATAAAAACAATACCGACTAGTGGCCGCTCCAGGTACTGCAGCTCCGGGAGCTCCAGCCCAGACAGAATTCTCTCATAGAGTGCAATGCATTCTGGGAATTCAAACTGCCCGTGTTCTGACACTCTCTCCTCTCTCCTCCTTCTCTCCCTCCCTCCTCTCCTCTCTCTCTCTCCTCTCCTCCTCTCTCCTCCTCTCTCCTCCCTCCTATCCTCTCTCTCTCCTCTCTCCTCCTCTCTCCTCCCTCCTCTCCTCCTCTCTCCTCCTCTCTCCTCCCTCCTCTCCTCTCTCTCTCTCCTCTCTCCTCCCCTCTCCTCCCTCCTCTCTCTTCCCTCCTCTACTCCTCTCTCCTCCTCTCTCCTCCCTCCTCTCCTCTCTCTCTCTCCTCTCCTCCTCTCTCCTCCTCTCTCCTCCTCTCTCCTCCCTCCTATCCTCTCTCTCTCCTCTCTCCTCTCTCTCTCCTCTCCTCTCTCCTCCCTCCTCTACTCCTCTCTCCTCCTCTCTCCTCCCTCCTCTCCTCTCTCTCTCTCCTCTCCTCCTCTCTCCTCCTCTCTCCTCCCTCCTATCCTCTCTCTCTCCTCTCTCCTCCTCTCTCCTCCCTCCTCTCCTCCTCTCTCCTCCTCTCTCCTCCCTCCTCTCCTCTCTCTCTCTCCTCTCTCCTCCCCTCTCCTCCCTCCTCTCTCTTCCCTCCTCTCCTCTCTCTCTCTCCTCTCTCCTCCTCTCTCCTCCCTCCTCTCCTCTCTCTCTCTCCTCTCTCCTCCTCTCTCCTCCCTCCTCTCCTCCTCTCTCCTCCTCTCTCCTCCCTCCTCTCCTCTCTCTCTCCTCTCTCCTCCCTCCTCTCCTCTCTCTCTCCTCTCTCCTCCCTCCTCTCCTCCTCTCTCCTCCCTCCTCTCCTCTCTCCTCCCTCCTCTCCTCCTCTCTCCTCCTCTCTCCTCCCTCCTCTCCTCTCTCTCTCTCCTCTCTCCTCCTCTCTCCTCTCCTCCTCTCTCCTCCTCTCTCCTCCCTCCTCTCCTCTCTCTCTCCTCCTCTCCTCTCTCCTCTCTCCTCTCCTCTCTCCTCCCTCCTCTCCTCCTCTCTCCTCCCTCTCTCCTCTCCTCTCTCCTCCTCTCTCCTCCTCTCCTCCCTCCTTCTCTCTCTTCAGTGGGTCCTCCGTTCGGGAGCGTCTTGTACGAGTTTGTGGGGAAAACGGCTCCGTTCCTGATTCTGGCTTTTATCGCCCTGTTCGATGGAGGTACGGCTCCTCGTGTCACCAGGAGGTTGTGGGTTAGACTCCTGATCTCTGTCAGTGCAGTGTGTTACTGTGGCAGAGTGGTTAGCCCACAGACTGTATAAAGTGGACTTCAGTCTAATGAAGCTCATTGAGGCTAGCAGTTATAGAGGCGAATTTGGAGCAGAGTTCCAGATTTGGAATTCTGACCGTTTCATAGCAACCAAAGAGCCAATCAGGAGTCAGGCTGCAGAAGGTCACGCCCCTTCCTGCACAGCTTGTTTAGCAGGGGGCGGAGCTTAGGGGCGCGGTTTGATTAACGCTGTCAATCAAACCTGTTTCTAACGGAAAGAAGGCGTCTGATTGGTCTGTTATTCATGTTCAGATCTGGATTTAGGGGCAAAATAGTGAAATAAAACCTCAGGATGATGAAGAACAGGTTCATACGAACATTTAAGACCAAAATGAGTCTGACAGCAGCAGGTACAGAGACAGGAGACACAGTTTTTTAATACAAAGTGAATTGGAGCCAGAGTCGATGGAGCCAAAAGCGCCCTCATGCTCACTTCCTGTTTGGAACCAGGCGGCTAGTGCATTAGCTCTGTCCGTTTATACAGTCTGTCAGTCATCTGCTTCCTCCTGTTAGTGCGGGAGTTGTGGGTTAGACTCCTGATGTTTGCCTTTGTGCCTTTTAGCTCTGCAGCTGTTTGTTCTGCAGCCGACCAAAGTGGAGCCGGAGGTGAGTCCGAGTTAAACCTGATTAAAGACGATGTTGGAACAACATATATTTAATATTTACACAGTGTCACAGAATGTGGACTGAGCCACAGCTGCGCCCATAAGAAAGACAATTACACTGATAAACAAACGAGTCTGCGCCAGTCCTGGTTTAGTCCTGCTCTAGTCCTGACTCAGTCCTGGTTCAGTCCTGCTCCAGTCCTGACTCAGTCCTGCTCCAGTCCTGCTCCAGTCTTGACTCAGTTCTGACTCAGTCCTGACTCAGTCCTCATTTAGTCCTCCTCCAGTCCTGACTCAGTCCTGACTCAGTCCTCGTTTAGTCCTCCTCCAGTCCTGACTCAGTCCTGACTCAGTCCTCGTTTAGTCCTCCTCCAGTCCTGACTCAGTCCTGACTCAGTCCTGACTCAGTCCCCGTTTAGTCCTGCTCTAGTCCTGACTCAGTCCTGGTTCAGTCCTGCTCCAGTCCTGACTCAGTCCTGCTCCAGTCCTGACTCAGTCCCCGTTTAGTCCTCCTCCAGTCCTGACTCAGTCCTGACTCAGTCCTGCTCCAGTCCTGACTCAGTCCCAGTTCAGTCCTGCTCCAGTCCTGACTCAGTCCTGACTCAGTCCCCGTTTAGTCCTGCTCCAGTCCTGACTCAGTCCTGCGCCAGTCCTGACTAAGTCCTGACTCAGTCCTGACTCAGTCTCCGTTTAGTCCTCCTCCAGTCCTGACTCAGTCCTGCTCCAGTCCTGACTCAGTCCCAGTTCAGTCCTGCTCCAGTCCTGACTCAGTCCCCATTTAGTCCTGCTCCAGTCCTGACTCAGTCCCAGTTCAGTCCTGCTCCAGTCCTGACTCAGTCCCCATTTAGTCCTGCTCCAGTCCTGACTCAGTCCCGGTTTAGTCCTGATCTAGTCCTGTTTTAGGCCTGGTTTAATTCTGATTTAGTTCTGGTTTAGTCCTTGCCTAGTCCTGTTTTTGGCCTGGTTTAGTCTCGATTTAGACCCTGTTTTAGTTGCAGTTAGACCCTCTTTTAGTCCAGTTTTAGTTCTGTTTTACCTTGATTAGTCTTGGTTTAGTCCCGTGGCGTTTAAAGGGATTGCTCCAGTGTTTTCTATTGGCCCCGCTCTCTTAAAGGGGAAGTTGTTTTTTGATAAGAGCGACTCAAATCTCCACAGACACATTTTTGTTGAGTCTAAAGGAAGTGTGTATTTCCTCTGGAGGTGTGGTTTGTTCCATGTTCAGGTCATTTCTGTCACAGGCCACCGTTTCTGAAGGACGCTCATTTTCACGCACACGCCAACAGTTTGTGAAGTGCACATGGGCGTGATTGACAGGTGGATCAGCCAATCAGGGACACTCATGGTTCATCTGTTTATGAGGAAAGAAACGATCACAGGACTGAAGCAAATCACTAAACTCGATTTTGTTTGTTAATGACGGCGACCAATGAGCTCCTTTGTCTCAGACGAGTCACTGAAATAAACAAATCTGATTGGACGGCCGTGTTTGAGCCTAATAATGATTTCCTCCACAAACAACAAACTCTCCGGTGTTATTCTTCTTAAAACCTGCTAACCCTGGACCTGGACCCTGGATCCTATTTCTTCACTGCGATGAGTTTATTAGAGCTTATTTTAGCATGCTAACCTGTACTTCCTGATGATCTAACAACAATACACTTTTATAACAGATGCAGACAGAACACAGAGGACTTATTTTGACCTCAAGTGCTGCTTATACCATAGATCTGTACTGGGGCGAGACATGAACCTAAGTCACATCCCGTTCTTAATCCATAGGGTTTAATCTGACGTCGGTCCTTTGCAGCTGTAACAGCTCTAACTGTTCTGGGAAATCTGTCCACAAGGTGTGTTTATGGGAATTTTGGACCGCTCTTCCAGAAGTGCATTTGTGAGGTCACACACTGATGTTGGACGAGAAGGTCTGGCTCTCAGTCTCCGCTCTAATTCATCCCAAAGGTGTTCTATCGGGCTGAGGTCAGGACTCTGTGCAGGCCAGTCAAGTTCATCCACACCAAACTCTCTCATCCAGGTCTTTATGGACGTTGCTTTGTGCACTGGTGCACAGTCATGTTGAAGAGGAAGGGGCCATCTCCAAACTGTTCCACAAAGTTGGGATCATGGAATTGTCCAGAATCTCTTGGTGCTGAAGCATTCAGAGTTCCTTTCACTGGAACTAAGGGTCCAACCCCACACCATAATCCCCCCTCCACCAAACTTTACACTCGGCACAGTTCAGTCAGACAAGTACCGTTCCCCCGGCAACCGCCAAATCCAGACTCATCCATCAGATTGAAGATGGAGAAGTGTGATTCTTCACTCCAGAGAACGTGTCTCCACTGCTCTAGAGTCCAGTGGCGGCGCTTTACACCACTGCATCCGACGCTTTGCACTTGGTGATGTTTGTCCTGGATGCAGCTGCTCGGCCATGGAAACCCATTTCATGAAGCTCTACGCACTGTTCTGGAGCTAATCTGAAGGACACATGAAGTTTGGAGGTCTGTAGAGATTGACTCTGCAGAAAGTTGGCGACCTCTGTGCACTATGCTCCTCAACATGTCCTGACCTGCCCCGTCAGTTTACGTGGACTAACACTTCGTGGCTGAGTTCCTGTCGTTCCCAGTCACTTCCACTTTGTTATAATCCCACTGACAGTCGACTGTGGAACATTTAGGAGTGAGGAAACTTCCCGACTGGACTTGTTGCACAGGTTCATCCTGTCACAGCACCACGCTGGAATTCACTGAGCTCCTGAGAGCGACTCATTCTTTACAAATGTTTGTAGAAACATCTGCAGGTCCAGGGGTTTGATTTTATTCACCTGTGGCCCTGGAAGTGACTGGAACACCTGAGTTTGATTATTTGGATGAGTGAAAACTTTTGGCAAAAATAAATAGTGAACATGTATATACAGTATAAATAGTGAACATGTATATACAGTATAAATAGTGAACATGTATATACAGTATCAATAGTGAACATGTATATACAGTATCAATAGTGAACATGTATATACAGTATAAATAGTGAACATGTCAAAAAATCAGGTTTAATTTAATAATAATAATAATAATAATAATGCATCAGTTTTATATAGCGCTTTTCAGGACACTCAAAGACGCTTTACAGAGCATTATTCATTCATTCCAGACTTGGTGATGGTAAGCTACTACTGTAGCCACAGCTGCCCTGGGGCAGACTGACGGAAGCGAGGCTGCCAATCTGCGCCATCGGCCCCTCCGACCACCACCATCACTCACGCACACACCACTTTCATACTAGGCAATGTGGGTGCCTTGCCTAAGAACACAACGACAGCTTTTTTGACTGGCGCCCCACTGTGGCACCTGATTTTCCCAGTGGTCTCCCATCCAAGTACTAACCAGGCCCGGCCTTGCTTAGCTTCTGAGATCTGACGGGATCAGGCTTTGACAAGCTGGTATGGCCAACACAAGACCTCCTAAAGGTGACTAAACTGCATTAGGCCGGGGTCAAAGGTCGCTCTTGTTTATTGCTTATTGACTCCTCCACGCTCATTATATTCAAGTGGCGTCACGGCTTTAAGGGACTCGAAGGACTGTCCTCTTCGTGACCAGGACTAGACCAGGACTAAACCAGGACCAGCCGAGAACTAAACCAGGACTGACATAATGAAAGGTCACAAGGGGTCAGCAGAGAATGAACCCAAGAATCAGGTTTGACATCACGACATTTGGAGGAGCGACTGTGAATATGGAACAGAGGAGGAGGAGAGGAGAGGAGCAGAGGAGAGGAGGAGGAGAGCAGAGGAGATGGTCAGAGGAGCAGAGAGGGTCAGAGGAGCAGAGATGGTCAGAGGAGCATTGTTTCATAATGAGACCACAGCAAACTCCTTTGTCCAGCTCACTCATTATCTTTGTGGTTCAGACCAGGACTATAACCAGACTAACGGGATAACGGGTCTTTTCTCAGGTCCAGGTGATTAGACCTGGTTTAACAAGGCCCTTCAGGACATAAAAGGATCATAATAAGAAAGAAATGAACATCACAACAGAGAAGATCCAACAGAGGAACTCAACCAGGGTTAGGGTTAGGGTTAGTTAGTCCTGTTTTAGTCCTGGTTTAGTCCTGTTTTAGTCCTGTTTTAGTCCTGGTTTAGTCCTGTTTTAGTCCTGGTTCAGTCCTGCTTTAGTCCTGTTTTAGTCCTGCTTTAGTCCTGTTTTAGTCCTGCTTTAGTCCTGGTTTAGTCCTGCTTTAGTCCTGCTTTAGTCCTGTTTTAGTCCTGGTTTAGTCCTGTTTTAGTCCTGGTTTAGTCCTGTTTTAGTCCTGCTTTAGTCCTGGTTCAGTCCTGCTTTAGTCCTGCTTTAGTCCTGGTTTAGTCCTGGTTTAGTCCTGTTTTAGTCCTGCTTTAGTCCTGCTTTAGTCCTGGTTTAGTCCTGCTTTAGTCCTGTTTTAGTCCTGGTTTAGTCCTGGTTTAGTCCTGGTTTAGTCCTGCTTTAGTCCTGTTTTAGTCCTGTTTTAGTCCTGGTTTAGTCCTGTTTTAGTCCTGTTTTAGTCCTGTTTTAGTCCTGTTTTAGTCCTGGTTTAGTCCTGGTTTAGTCCTGTTTTAGTCCTGCTTTAGTCCTGCTTTAGTCCTGTTTTAGTCCTGCTTTAGTCCTGGTTTAGTCCTGCTTTAGTCCTGTTTTAGTCCTGTTTTAGTCCTGGTTTAGTCCTGGTTTAGTCCTGTTTTAGTCCTGTTTTAGTCCTGGTTTAGTCCTGGTTTAGTCCTGCTTTAGTCCTGGTTTAGTCCTGTTTTAGTCCTGGTTTAGTCCTGCTTTAGTCCTGTTTTAGTCCTGTTTTAGTCCTGGTTTAGTCCTGCTTTAGTCCTGTTTTAGTCCTGTTTTAGTCCTGGTTTAGTCCTGGTTTAGTCCTGCTTTAGTCCTGCTTTAGTCCTGGTTTAGTCCTGTTTTAGTCCTGTTTTAGTCCTGTTTTAGTCCTGGTTTAGTCCTGCTTTAGTCCTGCTTTAGTCCTGGTTTAGTCCTGTTTTAGTCCTGGTTTAGTCCTGGTTTAGTCCTGCTTTAGTCCTGCTTTAGTCCTGTTTTAGTCCTGTTTTAGTCCTGTTTTAGTCCTGTTTTAGTCCTGGTTTAGTCCTGCTTTAGTCCTGCTTTAGTCCTGTTTTAGTCCTGTTTTAGTCCTGTTTTAGTCCTGCTTTAGTCCTGCTTTAGTCCTGGTTTAGTCCTGTTTTAGTCCTGTTTTAGTCCTGTTTTAGTCCTGTTTTAGTCCTGGTTTAGTCCTGGTTTAGTCCTGCTTTAGTCCTGGTTTAGTCCTGCTTTAGTCCTGCTTTAGTCCTGGTTTAGTCCTGTTTTAGTCCTGGTTTAATGGTGGATCTATTGCACATTCTCCATTTCTTGTCTGTTCTTTGAAAAGACACTTAAACCATCAACTGAATCTGACCTTTAAAAAAAAAAAAAAGTTGTTTCTTTTTATATCGCCACCTTTCTAATGACATCACACGTTCTACCGTCCAATCAGATCTAACAGGAGCCGCTCACATGACTCTGGTTCAGATGCAGATTTGTGTTGTGTTACTGTGGGCTCTTGGCTCTAGACACTAAGGCAAAGTGAGTTTATTTATACACACAGTCATTCACATAATTCACAGACTTTACGGGAAAAGAAGTGCATTAAAATCACAAACAAATCAACATAAATAATCATCAGAGTCTCGCATAGAAATGATCAGGTTCAACATTTGTGAATTGACCTTTTGGAGATTTCATGGTGAAGCACAGTGTGATCAAGAGAACTGTCTGTGACCTCTGACCCCTGACATTCTGTGTGTGTGTGTGTGCGTGTGTGAATTCTGTTTGTATATTTATCTGACCTGTGTGTGTGTTTCAGAGTCAGAAGGGAACTCCTCTGCTCACACTGATGAAGGACCCGTACATCATCATCGCTGCAGGTAAAAACCTGCTCCCACCGGGCACAAGAACCGGGTCAGAACCAGGTCTATGCAAAAGCCATAAAATGATCCAGGACTCCAACCTGAGACCTTCTGAAGACCTGCTACTGCGTCTCAAAGCGTCTCTGTGCTTTGGCCTTTATTCTCCTGTCCTCATCCATCACATGGAGGAAACAGAAACATGCATCACTCGTTTTTATTGTAAACGACATTATTCTCCTCATATAGCCCTGGTTTAGCCCTGGTTTAGTCCTGGTTTAGCCCTGGTTTAGCCCTGGTTTAGTCCTGGTTTAGTCCTGGTTTAGCCCTGGTTTAGCCCTGGTTTAGTCCTGGTTTAGCCCTGGTTTAGCCCTGGTTTTACCTCTGGTTTATCTCTGGTTTGTCCCTGTTTTACCCTGTTTTTTCCCTGGTTTTTATCCCTTTTTTATCCCTGGTTTGTTCCTGTTTTCTTCTCGTCTGTTCCAGGGGCGATCTGCTTCGGGAACATGGGCATAGCGATGTTGGAGCCGACTTTGCCGATCTGGATGATGGAGACAATGTGTGCGGCCAAATGGCAACTGGGTAAGAACCAATAATATAGAAACTTTCCTAAAATCAGTCCACAGTCAGGACGCGTTTTTCACTGTGACAAAAGCAAAACTAAAAACATATTTACTGTGGATGTGCTTAGAGACAGAGACACATAAGTTTGTCTCATTCTCAGGATAAGGACAGGAAACTCAAATGAGAGACACCTGACACACAGAGATACAGGGGGACGGGAGGGCATCTGACACACAGGTTGTATACTCCCTCTCCGCTCCGCACACTGGGAGTCTGCATTATGAGCTCCATTCGTCTTGGCGTAGGGATATTTGTGTAATCTGCCTGCTAGAGCACTGATACGAAGAATGGGTCGTGATAAGGCTCAGCGGCGCCACAGGAAATTGCACCCTCGCCTCAGAGACAGGTGCAGGAGCCGCGCGGGATAAGATCAGATTTAATGACAGACCTGTGTTTGTGAGAGACGGATACAACACAGACAAATAAGAAAGAGAGGACTGGGACTAAAGCAGGATTAAAACAGGACTGAAGACGGACTGAACCAGGACTAAAACAGGACTAAAGAAGGACTGAGGCGGGACTAAAACAGGACTGAACCAGGACTAAAACAGGACTAAAGAACGACTGAGGCAGGACTAAAACAGGACTAAAACAGGACTAAAGAAAGACTGAACCAGGACTGAACTGGGACTAAAACAGGACTAAAGAAAGACTGAACCAGGACTGAACTGGGACTAAAGCAGGATTAAAACAGGACTGAAGAAGGACTGAACCAGGACTAAAACAGGATTAAAACAGAACTAAAACAGGACTAAAGAAGGACTGAAGCAGGACTGAAGCAGGACTGAAGTACCTTTTCTGGTGCAGTATCCTCCACCTGCTTGATGTTATTGCTTTACCTGGAATGTTCCACAGTATAGCATTAAACATATCCAAACAAACACCACCGGGCCTAGTTACAGGTCGGATCTGTGGAGAGGTGACTGCACTCGCAGTATGTTTGAACAATAAAAATATATATAAACGCTACATAGACAGGTTTAATACTACACTGTGGAACATTTCCAGGCAATGCAATAATGTCTCCATGGTGACAAGCAGGTAACAGACCCCCCACCAGAAAAGTTATGTAGTGCACCTTTAACACCAGACCAGAGTGAACCAGGAAAAACCGAGACTCACCCAGGACTTAAGGAGGAAGCAGGTCTAAACTCAGACTGAGGATTAAACCAGATCCAGGGGTCTGAACATTAAGATCCGACCAATCAGACGCCTCCTTTCCTCGAGGCCCCTCCCACTGGCGTTAGCAACAGGTTTGATTGACAGCGTTGCTAAACTCCGCCTCCTGTTAAACCAGCAGTGTGGCAGCCTCGCTCCTGATTGGCTCTTTGGTCGCTTTGATACTCGTGGTGGGAATTCCAAATATGGACATGTGCTCCAGACGAGCCGCTGTAACTGCTGGCCTCGATGAGCTTCATTTGGAGCAGACGCTGTGGCGACGTCGCTCAGAACACGTCTGATACAGACTGAAGAAAACCACTGCAAACGAGCTGTAACACCTCCCTCTGTTCCCTCTGTTCTCTCTCTTCCCTCTGTTCTCTCTGTTCTCTCTATTCTCTCTCTTCCCCTTGTTCTCTCTCTTCCCTCTGTTCTCTCTCTCTTCCCTCTGTTCCCTCTGTTCTCTCTGTTCTCTCTCTTCTCTCTCTTCTCTCTCTTCTCTCTCTTCTCTCTTCTCTTTCAGGTGTGGCCTTCCTTCCCGCCTCGATCTCTTACCTCATCGGAACCAACATCTTTGGAACTCTGGCTCACCGCATGGGCAGGTCAGACCAGAACTGAACCAGGACTGAACCAGGACTAAACCAGGACTGAACCAGGACTAAACCAGGACTAAAGAAGGACTGAACCAGGACTGAACCAGGACTAAACCAGGACTAAACCAGGACTAAAGAAGGACTGAACCAGGACTGAACCAGGACTAAACCAGGACTAAACCAGGACTAAAGAAGGACTGAACCAGGACTAAACCAGAACTAAACCAGGACTGAACCAGGACTAAACCAGGACTGAACCATGACTGAACCAGGACTAAACCAAGACTGAACCAGGACTGAACAAGGACTAAAGTCTGGCTCTCAGAGGGCGGGTCTGTATCTGCAGATCTCGTCGCTTTTATTAAATCTTTATCTGTTTTTTCATAAGACGCTTTTGTGTCTCTGTTTTTTATCCCTTTCCTGAAATCAGCAATAACCAGAGACCTCCACCAAGGCCCTCTGCTACAACACGCAACTACACACAACCACACACAACCAGAGACCTCCACCAAGGCCCTCTGCTACAACACGCAACTACACACAACCACACACAACCAGAGACCTCCACCAAGGCCCTCTGCTACAACACGCAACTACACACAACCACACACAACCAGAGACCTCCACCAAGGCCCTCTGCTACAACACGCAACTACACACAACCACACACAACCAGAGACCTCCACCAAGGCCCTCTGCTACAACACGCAACTACACACAACCACACACAACCAGAGACCTCCACCAAGGCCTGCGACTGAACACGAAACTACAACTACACAACTACAACCACACACAACCACACAACCCAGAGACCTGCTGATACCCGCTGGTGTCATCCACATTCCCTCAGGCTGTGATGTTAGCTCTAAGCACTGCTCTGTCTGAGGCTCTGTTACACTTTAATCTGAGCTTTGTTCTTCACAATCCGACCAGAAAGAACCGACAGACTTTAGTGTCAAATCAAACTCCTGAACAGGACCCTGAATGCTCGGACCACAGGGACATGAAAATATGTTCTTCACCCCAGACACTTTCTCCTGCTCCTCCAGGGCGACCCTGAGGAGATCCCAGGGCGCAGAGACATGGTCCTGGGCCCTGGGCCCCAGGGCCTCCTCCTGGGGGGAACACCTCCAGGAGGCTTTTTTTAAACACTCTAAAATGTTTTTGACAGAAAATGTCAGGACTAAACCAGGACCAGACCAGGACTAGACCAGGGCTAGACCAGGACCTAGGACTAGACCAGGATTTAGGACTAGACCAGGACCTAGGACTAGACCAGAACTAGACCAGGACTAGACCAGGACTAGACCAGGACTAAACCGGTCTTTCATTGGCCAGTCCCAGGCTGTTGTTTGTAATGATGTTTTAGTTCTGTTTTAACACTTGTGGCTGGTGTTTGTGTTTTCATCAGACTCACTGTAGCTACACTTCAGGACATATATTTTGTTTATTTCATATTTATTTGTGTGTTTTCTGTGTGTGTGTTTGTGTATGTGTGTTTGTTTGTGTGTGTGTGTTTTGCAGGTGGCTGTGCGCTCTCATCGGGATGATTCTGGTCGGAGTCAGTGTCATCTGTGTGAGTCACATTTACATCTCTACTGCCCCCCCCACTGCCCCCCTCTGCTGCCCCCCCCTCTGCTGCCCCCCCCCACTGCCCCCCTCTGCTGCCCCCCCCCACTGCCCCCCTCTAATGCCCCCCCCCCCCCCAGGGTCACGCGCCTCTGATTTCATTACTCTGTGTTTTAATGTGATCTGAGGCTTTAAACTGCTGCCTCTGGTCCGGCTCCTGTTTCTGCGCCGCCTTTATCACTTTAAAGCTCCACTAAGGAACATTTCATGGTGAAATTATAGCTGTGATTTTAAAAACCCGGAGGATCACTTCTGGATCACCCCCCGATGATGTCATAAGGTGTAACAGAGTGTCGAGCTGTGCAGAGTGAGGACTGAAACATGTGAATGAAACAAACCCAGCTCCAGGGGTGTTTCTGAGGAGAGCACTACATTAGAACAGGGATAAAGCTCCACTGCGGAACATTTCATACTGATGATCAGATTTTGAGTGCTGATATGTTCCTCGTGTTCGGCAGGTGCCTTTTGCCAGTAACATTTATGGCCTCATCCTCCCAAACTTCGGAGTGGGATTCGCAATCGGTGAGTTTCACTTTTTATTTATGTGAACCACAGACTGATTCAGTGTTCTGAGTGTGACGCCACCACAGTTCAGCTCCAAATGAAGCTCATCGAGGCCAGCAGTTATAGTGGCGAATCTGAAATCAGGGGCCATATTTGGAAATTAGATGGCGTATCATAGCAACCAAAAAGCCAATCAGGAGCGGGGGCGTGAGGACAAAGCGCGTGCACCGCTGGCTTAGCAGGGAGCGGGCGCTTTGCAACGCTGTTAATCAAACCTATCGCTAGCGGGAGGGACCTCGGGGAAAGAAGACATCTGATTGGTCTGTTATTAATGTACAGATCTTGATTTAGGACAAAATGTTGGAATAAAACCCCCAGGATCATGTAGAGCGGGTTAATATGAACATTTTAAGACCAAAATGAGTCTGACACCAGCTGTTACAGAGAGAGGGGCCACGGATTTTCAATAGAAAGTGAATTGAAGCCAGAGTCGATGGAGCTGGAAGCATGGCCATGCTCACGTCCTGTTTGGAGCATGTCCATCTGTACAGTCTATGGTTTGGATAATGTCTCATATCAGTATTATGACGTCCTTTTGGTTGAATCACACTTATGTCCTCAGGGATGGTGGACTCCTCGATGATGCCGATCATGGGGTACCTGGTGGACCTGAGACACGTGTCGGTTTATGGGAGCGTTTACGCCATCGCCGACGTGGCCTTCTGCATGGGCTTCGCTCTGGGTCAGAACTTTGAGCACTCACACGGTTCTTCTGCTTCATCTGAGTCCAGGAGCAGTTTAGAATCAAAGGAAGTCTGAGAACATGAACCTGAGGCCCACAGGGAGAGAGTGGCTTTGGTTCAGCCGGGTCAGAGGGTCGGGTCAGAGGGTCGGGTTAGAGGGTCGGGTCACTACAGAGTGTCGGGTCAGAGGGTCGGGTCAGGAAGGACACAAGTGATCAAGTTTAGAAACAGGGTTATTTTAAAGTTTGGTTCACCAGCAAGAACCTCGACACGACAACGAAATATGATAAAGAGATTTACAGACGGTGGGTGGATGTGACGGGGGAGACTCAGGGTGGGGCTCCGTCTCCAAAATCAAAGTGGCCCCCAGCTGATTCAGAACCCCCCTCCTTAAAGATGATGTCTTCAGGCTGAAGGACAAGAAACACGGGGTTAGGGTCAAGAGGGCGGAGACAGACAGACAGGAGACAGACGGACAGAGAGGAGACAGACGGACAGAGAGGAGACAGACGGTGTTGTCGGGATGGTCGCATAAATGGGGCTTCTGGGTAATTGAAGGTGTGGTTGAGTTGAGCTGTGATTGGCTGAGATGAGGTTGAGCCATGGAGTTAATCATATTAACTCCACATATTAACACCACATATTAACTCCACTTAAGGTAAAGGTTTGAGTTTGGGTCAGGCAAGTGCAATATGTCTATACACAAAATATAATACAATATATATAAACATGTCCTCTCTCCTCCTCCTCTCTTCCTCTCCTCCTCCTCTCCTCCCTCTCCTCCTCCTCCTCCTCCCTCTCCTCCTCCTCTCTTCCTCTCCTCTCCTCCTCTCCTCTCCTCCTCCTCTCTTCCTCTCCTCTCCTCCTCCTCTCTTCCTCTCCTCTCCTCCTCTCCTCCCTCTCCAGGTCCCTCCATCGGTGGCTCCATCGCTCAGAGTATTGGTTTCCCGTGGCTCATGACGCTCATTGGTCTGGTGGACATCGTCTTTGCTCCTCTGTGTTTGTTCCTGCGCAGTCCCCCCGGCAACGAGGAGAAGATTGTAAGAACATGACAGCATCATCTGAGTGTGTGTGTGTGTGTGTGTGTGTGTGTGTGTGTGAGACCAGCCCAAGTTTCCTCACAAACACCTGGAGTTGTGTTTGTTTCATTCACATGTTTAACACACAAACCTGCAGATTTAACACAAGTTCTTCTCTCAAACTGAAAACACTCTGTTCCACCTTGTGATGTCATCACGTGGTGATACAGGAAGTGCTCCACTGTGTTTTTAAACTCCACACACCTTCACTAGAATCATTTGGATCATTTCAGTCCTGGAATTGCCGATCTCTACTGAACTAAAGGTAAAAGGAGCTGTTCACTTAAAAACTACCACTTGATGACATCACAAGGTGGAACAGAGCGTTTGGAGCTTTGGAGATGTAGACAGACGAATAATAAAGAGTTCCTCAAACATGTGAATGAAACAAACACAACTCCAGGAGTGTTTTTGAGGAGGAACATCAGGATGTAGGACCTTTAAGGTTTGGATCAGTCTCCAGGAAATGTCCCCTGATGCATGACACTCCATCACGCTCCTGAACGCACCACCCTTCTGCTCCTGAACGCACCACCCTTCTGCTCCTGAACGCACCACCCTTCTGCTCCTGAACGCACCACCATCACGCTCCTGAACGCACCACCCTTCTGCTCCTGAACGCACCACCATCACGCTCCTGAACGCACCACCCTTCTGCTCCTGAACGCACCACCCTTCTGCTCCTGAACGCACCACCATCACGCTCCTGAACGCACCACCCTTCTGCTCCTGAACGCACCACCCTTCTGCTCCTGAACGCACCACCATCACGCTCCTGAACGCACCACCCTTCTGCTCCTGAACGCACCACCATCACGCTCCTGAACGCACCACCCTTCTGCTCCTGAACGCACCACCCTTCTGCTCCTGAACGCACCACCATCACGCTCCTGAACGCACCACCCTTCTGCTCCTGAACGCACCACCCTTCTGCTCCTGAACGCACCACCATCACGCTCCTGAACGCACCACCCTTCTGCTCCTGAACGCACCACCATCACGCTCCTGAACGCACCACCCTTCTGCTCCTGAACGCACCACCATCACGCTCCTGAACGCACCACCCTTCTGCTCCTGAACGCACCACCATCACGCTCCTGAACGCACCACCCTTCTGCTCCTGAACGCACCACCCTTCTGCTCCTGAACGCACCACCATCACGCTCCTGAACGCACCACCCTTCTGCTCCTGAACGCACCACCATCACGCTCCTGAACGCACCACCCTTCTGCTCCTGAACGCACCACCATCACGCTCCTGAACGCACCACCCTTCTGCTCCTGAACGCACCACCATCACGCTCCTGAACGCACCACCCTTCTGCTCCTCCTCCTCCCTCTGCTCCTCCTCCCTCTGCTCTTCTGCTCCATCACAGCATGAAAGTGTGAAGAGAAAACGGATTCAGACGGCGTTCCATTGCATGCCTGCCTCCTGCACGCACGATCACGCCAACCCGCCCCTGTGTTGACCGTATTTGGTGTTTCCTGTTAGGCTCTGCCCCCGTGTTGACCGTATTTGGTGTTTCCTGTTAGGCTCCGCCCCTGTGTTGACTGTATTTGGTGTTTCCTGTTAGGCTCCGCCCCTGTGTTGACCGTATTTGGTGTTTCCTGTTAGGCTCCGCCCCTGTGTTGACCGTATTTGGTGTTTCCTGTTAGGCTCCGCCCCCGTGTTGACCGTATTTGGCGTTTCCTTGCAGGCGATTCTGATGGAGTCGAACTGCAACATGAAGACCCGGACCTACTCGACTCAGGACCCGTACCAGAGCCAAGACCCGGACCTGGATCTGGACCAGGACTACGACGAGGACTACGATTAACCTCACACCCTGCGCAGAGATCTATTTTGTTGTAAAAAAACTGAACAAACAAAAAATGTCTAAAAAAATCGGAGGTTTTTCTGGTGAATGTTGTGCGTTGTGTCTGTAGTCTCAGAGAGGAGGGGCAGGGGCGGAGTTTACTCTAAACGAGACTTAAAGAGGGAGTATTCTACTAAATCCATTTTTTTTAATCTTTCTCCCATGTTCTAATGCTGTTCCTCATCAAAAACCTGCCTGAAAAGGTTTTAGAGTCATCCCCCCACGCCCGCACGACAATTCTCCATAAATACACAAAAACATGAGACAAAACTGAACACAACAACTTCACAAACCTGATGTGACGTGCAGGAGTTTCATTAGTGCGACGCTCTGAAGGGGGAGGGAGTTAGCACAGGGAGCAATGGCAGAGAGTTAAAGACAGTGTCAAAAACTTAGTGAAACTTATGACGTCGTTTTGGGTGAATATTTGGGTGACATTTTCAAAGGTCACGCGGTGATTTAAACGTTACGGTAAAACCGCACAGACGTATAATACTCCCTCTTTAAGTGAACAAAAATGTGACGGTGGAAGTTTAGGTCCAGTTTTGGTGCAGAAAGTCAAATATAAAAATGGTTTAACACCAGGACGCTGCAGGGGCCACAAGGGGACAGTACGCTCCGGAGGGACGCTCTGCTCTGATTGGTCAAAGTGACGAGGAACAGGGTTAGAGGTGGTTAGGGTCAGGGTCATGGTTATGGTTATGGTTAGGGTCAGAGTCATGGTTATGGTCAGGGTCATGGTTATGGTTAGGGTCATGGTTATGGTTAGGGTCATGGTTATGGTTATGGTCATGGTTAGGGTCATGGTTATGGTCAGGGTCATGGTTATGGTTATGGTCATGGTTAGGGTCATGGTTATGGTTATGGTCATGGTTATGGTTATGGTCATGGTTAGGGTCATGGTTATGGTCAGGGTCATGGTTATGGTTATGGTCATGGTTAGGGTCATGGTTATGGTTATGGTCATGGTTAGTGTCATGGTTATGGTCAGGGTCATGGTTATGGTTAGGGTTATGGTCATGGTTATGGTTAGGGTTAGAGCTGAGGATGCACCGATCTGATACTCGTACCGAATATTGGCACTGATCCAAATATCGGTCCAGTCGATATCCTGGTTGACCGTTTCCTGACCGTAGAAAGTCTCATGTTTGAACTTTTATTGAGATAAAGATTTGTCGTTACTTAAGAGACAAAGAACAGCTCCATCGCACGTTTGGGTCGTTTAGTCTGGATTTATTTTTTGTTTAAAGGAAATTAATGCTGTTTTCACTCTCTGGTATCGGTTGGTGTCAGGTATCGAGCCACAGTATCGAAATCGGTATTGTAACTGAGAAAGCGGGATGGGTGCGTCCCTCATCAGGGTGAGGTTGTGTTCCAGGTCGTGTTTCAGGTCAGTTCAGGAACACTTGAGGCAGTTTTAGGGCAGAGGTCATCAGGGTCAAACCGTGACCTCGAGCCTTTTCTCGTCCGTAAATAAAAAATAAAACAGTCAGACGTTTTCGTGGATTTCAACTTTTGACAATATGGCGACGGTGCTGGATTTCCATCAGTCTGAAACCCTTGGGTAACAGTTTTAAGCCTGTTCGTAGCCACAGAAGTTTACACGTTACCATGGCAACCAGAGCTACATCATCGCATCCGTCCCTCCGGAGGCGACTATCACAAACCACAAACTGATGAGGAAATGAAAAGCCTTATCTACAGTCTCAAAATGGCCGCCACGTGCACAGCCGCGGGGGGAGGGTTCACGAGTCCCTCTAGAATTACAAAACAAACATCTGCACAAATTTGGACCATTTTATGTTATTTTGGACCAAGTTTATTTAGTTTTAAGTTATATATTTATTTATTTATTTCAAATGTACAGTCCCTGACAAAAGTCTTGTCGCTTATCCATTTTGTAGAAACAAAAGCTTATAACCTGACTTTAAATTAATCGATTGGTTTTAGAAATGTCTCATATGAAAGCTAAAACCCTCCCAAATTATGCTCAATATACTAAAATAAATTTGCTTCACTGAAGAAAGATTGATCATTTAATGAACACAGAAAGGTCAGATTTTGGCAAGACAAAAGTCTTGTCGCCTACAGAAAATTGAACAAATAATTTACTTCAAATACAAAAATATGTTGCATAACGTCAATGAATTAAGTAGTGGTGCTGTGAGATCCATATTTAATATCTTGTATGACTTCCATGAGCTTGAAGGACTGCATCCATGCGGTTCGACAATGATTCATACAATTTGTTGATGAAGTCATCAGGAATAGCAAAGAAAGCAGTCTTACATGCCTCCCAGAGTTCATCAAGATTCTTTGGTTTTGCCTTCCATGCTTCCTCTTTCATTCTACCCCAGACATGCTCAATGATGTTCATGTCTGGTGACTGGGCTGGCCAGTCCTGGAGCACCTTGATCTTCTTCGCCTTGAGGAACTTTGATGTAGAGATAGAAGTATGCGATGGAGCACCATCCTGCTGCAAAATTTGACCCCTTTTATGGTTGGGAATGTAAGCGGTAGCTAATACTTCTTGATATTTTAGGCTATTGATATTGCCTTCCACCCTGCAAATGTCTCGCACACCCCCATACTGGATGTAACCCCAGACCATGATTTTTCCGCCACCAAACTTAACTGTTTTCTGGGTGAATCTTGGATCCATGCGGGCTCCAGTAGGTCTCCTGCAATATTTGCGGCGGCTGTGATGTAATTCAACCGAGAATTCATCTGAGAAATCCACCTTCTGCCACTTTTCCAGTGTCCATCCTTTTAGCAGGCTGTGGGCCTTGGCAAATGCCACACGGTTTTTTAATTGCCTTTTGTTTAGTGCTGGTTTCTGTGCACTGATTCGACCATGGAGGCCATTTCGAGACAGAATTCTACAAACTGTTGTGGTTGACACAGGGACTTGAGGTGACCAGGCCTGGTGGAGCTCTGCTGCAGTGGAAAAGGGGCTGGCCTTGGATTTTCGAATCAACAAACGGTCCTCCCGAGCAGTTGTCTTGCGGGGTCTGCCGGACCTGGGCTTGTCAAAAACATCTCCAGTCTTTTCAGATCTTTTTCTTATTCTTTGTACTTGACGCTGAGACACATTGAAGGTGTCAGCCACCTCAGCAGTGGATCTGGTCTTCAGCCTCTTGATAATTAACGCTTTGGTCTCAGGGTGGATCTTAGGCATGTTGTCAGAGGTCAAGTTGCAGTTGATGTGAAGGTCTGGTGTGCTGGGGTTCTTTTTATACACACCCACTAATTGATTGATCAGTAACTGATCACAGGTGAGGCTGTAATCTAGGATTGGGTGCATCATATGACAAGGCGACAAGACTTTTGTCTTGCCAAAATCTGACCTTTCTGTGTTCATTAAATGATCAATCTTTCTTCAGTGAAGCAAATTTATTTTAGTATATTGAGCATAATTTGGGAGGGTTTTAGCTTTCATATGAGACATTTCTAAAAACCAATCGATTAATTTAAAGTCAGGTTATAAGCTTTTGTTTCTACATAATGGATAAGCGACAAGACTTTTGTCAGGGACTGTACAAAGTCAAAGATATTTTGGATTATAATGATTTATTTTTCATTAAAGAGGGAGTTTTATGTTTTTCCCATGTTCTAAAGTCGTTCCTCATCATCAGCTTGAAACGGTTTGAGTGTCCTCTATGTTTGAGTCATCTAGAGATCTCTCCTAGGCCCTATTCAAACCCTCCTTATGGTTAGCAGTATGAGCCTGTACGAGGCTCCGCCCACAAGTCTACGTCCCCCATGCTCCCACAGTACGAGTCTGTACGAGGCTCCGCCCACAAGTCTACGTCCCCCAGGCTCCACACGACAATTCTCCATAAAAACACAAAAACATGAGACAAAACTGAACACAACAACTGGACAAACCTGATGTGATGTGACAGTGCTCTGAAGGGGGAGTGACTTAGCATGGAGAGCCAAGGGAGGGGAGATAAATAAAAACTGGAACTAACTAAACATGTGAATCGGTTGTTTTGGGCAAATATAACATTTTCAAAACAAAAGAAACACGGAGAGCTGAATCTGTGTTACAGTTAATCCCCCTCAGTAGTATAATACTCCCTCTTTAATCTGTGTTAAAAGCCGGGTGTCACCTTGTGATGTCACAGGTGTGTTTGTGGCCCCTCCTCTCTCGTGTGTCGGAGCCCAGAGCCTTACGAGCCTCAAGTGTTTTATTCTGAAAAGTCCTGTGTCTGTGCTTTTATTTTGAAGTGTGTTTGTCCTGCGTGTGGTCCGTGTCACATGACCTGCTTCTGTCACATGATCTGATGATTTAAACTCTGTCAGTGCCTTAACCCGCCTCCGACTCCTTTATTAGAACGGTTTTATAATGTTACAGAGATGACCATGTGTTTCAGAATGTTACAGGGAGGACCGTGCGTTTCAGAATGTTACAGAGATGACCATGTGTTTCAGAATGTTACAGGGAGGACCGTGTGTTTCAGAATGTTACAGAGAGGACCGTGCGTTTCAGACTGTTACAGGGAGGACCGTGCGTTTCAGAATGTTACGGGGAGGACCGTGCGTTTCAGAATGTTACGGGGAGGACCGTGCGTTTCAGAATGTTACGGGGAGGACCGTGCGTTTCAGAATGTTACGGGGAGGACCGTGTGTTTCCGAATGTTACAGAGAGGACCGTGTGTTTCCGAATGTTACAGAGAGGACCGTGTGTTTCAGAATGTTACAGGGAGGACCGTGCGTTTCCGAATGTTACAAAGAGGACCGTGCGTTTCAGAATGTTACAAAGAGGACCGTGCGTTTCAGAATGTTACAGGGAGGACCGTGCGTTTCAGAATGTTACAGGGAGGACCGTGCGTTTCAGAATGTTACAGGGAGGACCGTGCGTTTCAGACTGTTACAGGGAGGACTGTGCGTTTCAGACTGTTACAGGGAGGACCGTGCGTTTCAGAATGTTACAGGGAGGACCGTGCGTTTCAGACTGTTACAGGGAGGACCGTGCGTTTCAGACTGTTACAGGGAGGACCGTGCGTTTCAGAATGTTACGGGGAGGACCGTGCGTTTCAGAATGTTACGGGGAGGACCGTGCGTTTCAGAATGTTACGGGGAGGACCGTGCGTTTCAGAATGTTACAGAGAGGACCGTGCGTTTCAGAATGTTACGGAGAGGACCGTGCGTTTCAGAATGTTACAGGGAGGACCGTGCGTTTCAGAATGTTACAGGGAGGACCGTGCGTTTCAGAATGTTACAGGGAGGACCGTGCGTTTCAGAATGTTATGGAGAGGACCATGTGTTTTAAGAGGTGCTGGTGGGACTTTACCTGAGCTTCAGTGTCTTCTTCGTCCTGTAGAATCAGAAGTTTGTGATTGGACCATAGAAACAAACCTCCGTCCAATCACAGCGCTGCATTCGTGTCACAAAATAAGAGTCTGGAACTTCTGTTGAGCTCCATTTTAAAGCAACAGTCTGTAACTTTCTGGAGGTGGCACATCTATGGAAGATCATTTGTTCCATCAGATTTTGATTTTCTCGCTTTGAATTTTTTAACTCTGAAAAAGATGCTTGAATTATTTTTATTCTGAATTTTAGTTGCTGAAATTTTAAAATCATTAAAATTTCACCTTTTAAATATTCAGCACAAATATTTTCAAGTCCTCAAATTCAACAGTGAAAATTCAGAGTAAAATTCACCGCAAAGATCCAAGACGCCAAGGCAGAATCAGTCGATCCTGTGTAAGTGAGGAGGACAGAGGCTGTTTCCTAATGGTTCTCATGTGTGGGCGGGGTTTACACTTAACAAATAAAAGAGATGAGGTTTTGATGAGGCGAATTCTGACCAATCAGATCGCTTCACTGCACCATTTCCTGTTTGTTACTAAGTTCGATTGGATCACACAGGATCGATTGATTCTGCCTTGGCATCTTGGATCTTTGCTGAGAATTTTACTCTGAATTTTGACTGTTGAATTTGAGGCTTGAAAATATTTGTGCTGAATATTTAAAAGGTGATTTAAAAAAAATAATTTTAATAATTTTTGCTTTAAAAATGCACACTTAAAATTTCTTAAAATTTCACTAACTGCCATTCAGAATAAAAATAATTCAAACATGTTTTTTCAGAGTTAAAAAATTCGAAGTGAGAAATTCAGCGGCGTTTAAATTTCAAAATCTGATGGAACATATTATCTTCCGTACACATCACCTGCAAAATTCCATGGAAACAGAAAGTTAAAGCCATACTTTGGAACATTCTCCTTGGACATAGAAATGTTTTATGCCATACTGTAGAATATTACAGCTAAAGAAACTGCATTTCCATGGAAACAAGCCAAATAAGAGTCAGGTTTGTGGAGATGCGAGCCCACTCACAGCAAAGACACACGTTAGGAAATTGCACGTTTATTTAGAATAATGAGAGTTTAAAAGTGCAAAGGTGCAGGTGGAGATGTTATTGTTTTGTCTGAAATGTTTCACAGTATGGCATTAAACCTTTCTATCTTCATGAAGACCAAACCAGACCAAGTTCCAGGTCAGATCTGTGGAGAGGCGACCCCGCTCACAGTCAGAATGTCTGTTTTTCTAGGTATTTTTGAGCTCTAAACCCACCTGTAATTGAATAAATGTAAAGTAGAGCTGTTTAAAGTCACACTGTGGAACATTCCAGACAGATCAGTGACGTATCCATAGAAACAAAAAGCTGATAGACTCTCCAACAGAAAAGTTACACAATGCACCTTTAAACTTAAAACACAGACTCGTTTCAGCTTCAGACTCTTGTGTTTCCCAGTTCCTCCTTCACTGTTTTCTGGGGCTGAAGCTTTGACACGTCTGATTATTTTAGACATTCAGAAGAACCAATCAGAGCGTCAGGACGGAGCGTTAGACCCGCCTCTTTTCACACACCGGCCTATGATTGGTCAAAGAACTGAAACGGCAAACGCGATTTTCATTTCAAAATCCTGACAGAAATATTGGGCTGGATTTGATCAGCTTCATTTCACCTTCACACCTCTGACGATTCCACTCTCTCTATCCCTCTCTCCTCCTTCACTCAGGTACAGCAGGAGATGAGGTTTAAAATGTCCTCTAAAACGTCTTTCTCTCCGTCCTTCCCTCCCCCCTTCCCTTTATTGGTTTCTTTCTCTCTCTCAATTCGTCTTTCTCAAGTGGCTCAGGGATGAATTTAGGCCATTCCCCCGCTCTTTTTCTTTCTCTCTCTCAGGGATGGAGTGATATGACCCCCTCCCCTCTTCTCTCTCTCAGGTATCTAAAGGCTTTCACTTCTCTCTCTCTCCTCCCCTCTTCTCTCTCAGGTATCTAAAGGCTTTCACTTCTCTCTCTCTCTCCTCCCCTCTTCTCTCTCTCTCTCCTCCCCTCTTCTCTCTCTCAGGTATCTAAAGGCTTTCACTTCTCTCTCTCTCTCTCTCAGGTATCTAAAGGCTTTCACTTTCTCTCTCTCTCTCAGGTATCTAAAGGCTTTCACTTTCACTCCCTCTCCTCTCCTCTTCTCTCTCCCTCTCTCGGGTATCTAAAGGCTTTCACTTCTCTCTCTCTCTCCTCCCCTCTTCTCTCTCTCAGGTATCTAAAGGCTTTCACTTCTCTCTCTCTCTCCTCCCCTCTTCTCTCTCAGGTATCTAAAGGCTTTCACTTTCTCTCTCTCTCCTCCCCTCTTCTCTTCTCTCTCTCTCTCTCTCTCTCAGGTATCTAAAGGCTTTCACTTCTCTCTCCCTCTCAGTTCTCCTTCGCGGACGTGCAGAGTGACAGGCTGTAATCTAAGTGTCCATCTCTGCTCTTTCATCAACTCAGGCTCCACACAAATCTGCAAACAGAAAACACTCTGTTCCACCTTGTGATGTCATCATGTGGTGATACAGGAAGTGCTCCACTGTGTTTTTAAACTCCACACACCTTCACTAGAATCATTTGGATCATTTCAGTCCTGGAGTTGCCGATCTCGACTGAACTAAAGGTAAAAGGAGCTGTTCACTTGAAAACTACCACTTGATGACATCACAAGGTGGAAAAGAGTTGGAGGATGATCTCTGTGCCTGATTTTTATCATCTTGAAAACATAAAAAACAGAATTAGTTCATTGTAAACAGTTGTTCCTCTCTTCCCTTCTGCGTTCAGAGTCCTCATTTCTCACCAGGATGAGTTTAGAAGAGGCCAGAGATAACAACAACTAGCATGCTAACACACACTTCCTGATTCTCGGACAATAAAACTCTTTATAATCAGAGACAGAACACAGGATTTATTTTGACCTCAGAGCCGTTTATATAATCCAACCGGGGAGAGGCACGTTTCAGGGTTTTTAAAGGTTCAAATAAAACGCCGCAGAAACTTTCGTTTGTCTTTATTAAATATTTACACCGAAGAACAGGCTTTTTCCAACCGCCACGATCCCAAAAACACATCCACATCTGGAGCGGTGCTACCCGGTGGACAGCTCCGGAAGTGCAATTTTTTTTAAACGTAAGTAACAAGTTTATTTGATTTGATTTGATTTCCAGGACAAAAGCGCGAAGAGTCCAGTGGAAGTGCACAAGGAAACAGCAGCGAAGCTCCAGAAACGTGGTCCCAAAAATAAAACGGATCAAAAACAGAAGAAACAAACAGAAACGAGGATTCCAACTCAGACATGCACCAGGAAAATGATTCTTTACACTCAGGCTGATTCACGAGCTCACAGGTCACATGTTTTACAGAACCGATCACTTAGACGCCAAGTTGAGAGTTTGATTCCCACTTCAGGCATTGCATACTGCTGTTGTGTCCTTAAGCAAGACACTTCCCTGTTCGTCTGGTGTTTATGAATCGTACCAAGACGTGTATTAGTATTACTGGACGCTCGTGTCTGCCCCCTGCTGGAGGAGACACTGGGCGTTTGCCACTGGCCCAGGGAGTTGAACCCTGAACCTTTCTCTGTAAAACATCAGATTAAACTCAAGATTCACAAGTTTCATCTGCCTTTATACAAATACAGTTTCCTCGTCCTTTTTTCAGCATAAACTGTAGTTTCGGATGAGCGCCCCCTGCAGGTGGAGTCGGTGAGTGCAGTTTTGGGTCAGAGACACTGAGACACTAGCCACGTCTCATTTCTCTTTCCTCACTTCCTCCTCCTTCATTCCTCTCCTCGATTCCTCTCCTCAATTCTGCAGGAAATGGGTGAGGAAGTCCCACCCACAGAGGAGACACAGGGAGGAGAGAGGATCTAAACTCCTCCTGAGACCAAGAAAGTTTGTTTCTTTCCTCTGGTGTTGCTCCTGAAGCCTCTTCAGGTTTCCTCCTTCACTCTGTGGTTTTTCTTTGGGACAAGGAAGGAGAAGGAAGCGAGGAAAGAGAAATGAGACGGGGCCACACTGAAGAGTTAGTCGGCCAATCGCTGAAGCGCACGTCTTTAGTCCTAAACAAATCGTACCATCGCAACATCTGTGGGATTTTTTGTTTTTCTGTTCCAAATGTTTCGTCCAAAAAGTGTCGGATGCTGATTGGAGTTTCGTGGTCACATGTTTGAGCGTCGTGGAACAGCCTGAAGGAAAGAGCCGCTTTAAAAACACTGAAACAACAAAATAAAAACAAAAAAAAAAACAAAAAAAAACAACGAACCAAACTCGGACTGTTACAGAAAACCTCTCCTCCCTCAGACTCTGGGATCCGGAGTTTCATGAGATCAACTTTTAGAATCACGTTTTGGTCTCGACGTTCCACTGAAACACTTTGAGTTTAGATGAAAAATCAGACGAAACTGAAGCTGGAAATGTTGTAAATGCTGCTGGACTGAAACGTTTCACATTTAAAGCTATACTACGTCACTTTCTGTAGGAGCACGTCACCTGCATGATTCCACGGAAACAGAAAGTTAAAGCCATGCTTCCGAACATTCTCCTTGGAGACAAGCACATTTTAGGCCATACTGTGGAATATTATAACCAAAAGAACATCTCCATGGAAACAAGCGAGACGAGGCACTCCTTCAGACCAAGTTAGAGTCAGGTTTGTGGAGATGCGAGCTCACGGTAAAGACACAGGTTTTTCAGTGCAATAAAGGCATCCAAAATGAAAAACGACAACGACAACAACAGCATGCTTCTAAGAGTCTATTTTTGGTCTGAAAAGTGACGTACTGTGGCTTTAACTTTGCTTTGGTTCCTACGGTTTGGAAAATGACATTCTGGAATTTAACGGAAATCCCTGGAAGTTTAAAGAGGAGGTATTTACTTCTCTGGGGTTTTAAAGAAGGAGTATTACACTTTGGATTCAAATGTTTTATAAGTTTCCCTTTCGTTTTTGTCACCGAGTCTCTCCTCCCTTTGCTCCTTGTGCTAACTCCCTCCCCCTTCAGAGCTCTATCCCAACACACTCAGTGTGCGTCGCACTAATGAAACTCCTGCATCACATCAGGTTTGTCCAGTTGTTGTGTTCAGTTTTGTCTCATGTTTTTGTGTATTTATGGAGAATTGTCGTGTGGAGCCTGGGGGACGTAGACTTGTGGGCGGAGCCTCGTACAGGGCCCAGGAGAGATCTCTAGATTGCTCAATCATGACTCTAAAACCTCTTCCAGGTTTGTGACGAGGAACAGCGTTAGAACGTGGCAGAAAGCAGAACACCCCCTCTTTAAATGTGCGGTTTGAGCGTTCGGCTGCAGGTGGTTCTATTTTTAGCTCCGTAATTGTAGATTTCTGACAAAGCGGAATCTTCGGACACGTTTTATTTTTAGAAATCCATCAAACCGGATCCGACGCAGCCTCTTCAGACCCGGGAACGTGTAGAGACATACCAACGGCCCATTTAGACATGAGGAAACAGCGTTCACTCTTTCCCTCGGCACGCAGCTCGTCTGAGGGAGGCGGAGTCACTGTAACGGCCGCCGGAGCTGAGACCTTTACCGGAAAATAAAACGGTAAAAAAAAAACATCTGAACCAAAAACAAGACAAAAACGAGAAACAATTTGCACAAAATTCACAAATAAAATAACAGAAATTACACAAAAAAGCACGAAAATACAAAGAGGTGGTTTTGATTTGAAGGAGGGACGAGTTTAAATCTGAATCTGAGGTAAAACGGTTCTCAACGAGTCCTGGTCCAGTGTTGGTCCAGTCCTGGTCCAGTCCTAGTCCAGTCCTGATCTAGTCCTGGTTTGTTTCTGATCTAGTCCTAGTGCAGTCCTGGTTGTGGACCTGTGTACTAGTTAAGTCCCGATGTAGTCTTCAAACCTGGTTTAGTCCCAGGTTTAGTTCTTTGTTGGGTCCCAGAGTCAGACCAGAGGTTCTAGTCTCTGGTTTAGACCTCATTTAGTCCAGTCTTAGTCTAGTTTAAATCCTGGTTCAGTCCAAGTTTATTCCAACATCTCCATTTGGTCCAGTTCTGGTTTAGTCTCATTTGTCTTATCAAGTTGCAAAAAGGGTCCCTGGTCTAGTCCCGGTCTAGTCCTTATTCTCTCCTCCTTTGCTCAGAACCACAAACTTGAACCAAACGGAAAACCTTAAAATGAACTTGGCAAAAATAATAAAAACTGAACATGTAATGGCCGATTTCTCAGTAGTTCAACTTTAACTCAAACTTTCACTTTAGAAACACAAAAGTGAAAAGAGGCCGAGGTCGGACAGTTTAACACAGTTTAACAGCTTTTACACGGAACTGAAGTCTAAAATATTCCACAGTACGGCATTAAACTTGTTCTGAGTGCACTGCATATGACACTTCAGTTTAATCTGGTTTAGTCCTGGTTTAGTCCTGGTTTAGTCCTGGTTTAGTCCTGGTTTAGTCCTGGTTTAACTCCGGTCTAGTCCTGATTTAGACTCGATACATTCATAGTTTATAGGCCCATCACTTTAGCCTCTAGAGGGCGCCAAAATGACCTTCACTTATATATTTCAGTTATTATTATTCTGTCCGACCTCGAGCTCTCGGCACACACAAACAGATCAGAAAATCACCAGAAACTCAATTTTAATAATAAACATTTAAATTGTGTAAATAATTCTTAAAATTCCCAAACTCCAAAACGTCCAAACGTCGTAAAAAGTGCAGAAAATGGACGATATGTTTTCAGATAAAGGTTAATTTTTTTTTTACAGTCGTTTTGATGATTGCCACAGAGGACGACGTTAGCCACGTTAGCGACGTTAGCCACGTTAGCGACATTAGCATAGCCAGCCACTTGTAGATTTGATTCTTTTGATTTTTTATTTTCTTGGTTTGTTTTGAAGCCACGATAAACAGCCGTCAGACAAACGTGCAGCAGAACAAAGGGCCATGTCCCTCAAAAAAAACAAAAGAAAAAATTGGAGCCACTTCAGCAAAAGACAAACTCTGCCCGACGACAAATGACATCACCACATCCTACAGCGACCACACAGACGGGGGCAACTAAAGTGAATATTGTTCTAATCCAGATGTTTGTTTTATCAGACTATGAGCAAGTGGACTAAGTGACTGTGACGTCACCACAGCTGTCAGCTCCAGTCAAATGAAGCTTATCGAGGCTAGCAGTTAAAGGACCGAATTCAGAGCACAGTTCCATATTTGGAATTTCAACCATGGTTAGCGGGTTAGGCATGTCCATTTATATAAACATGGGTTAAATCCTGATCCAGTCCTGGCTCTAATCTGGTGTAGTTTGTTTTTTAGGCCATATTAATCACTGTTTTGTGTAGTTTTTGCATATAAACAAAATCACATTGATAAAAACAAAAGAAGAGTTTGCAGATTTCGTGTCGTGGATCTGGCCCAGGTCCAGTCTCGTGCTGAAGTGGCCCTACATTATAACGCCTCCTCTCTCCCTCCTCTTTCTCCCTTTCAGTTCGTCTCAGTGCAGCGCCTCCACACAGATCTGCTCCTCGCTGATGCTGTCGTCCAGCAGCTGTACCTCCATCGGACTGCAGGTGTCGCTGTCGTACACCTCAGCTCCCATAAGCCCCTCCTCCTCCAGGCTCTTCCCTTTAAACACCGGGTTTTCATTGGGCGACGTGCTCTCCACCGACTCCAAGTCCTCAATGCCGGCGCGGTAGTGGATCATTAGCAGCGTTAGCGCTTGTAGCCGCTCGCCGGACTTGGCTAAGGCGCCGCTGATCAGAGCCTTCCGGCGCGCATCCCCCGCCTCGCGCTCCTCCATCAGCAGACTGTTGTTATGCTCCAGCTCCTGGTCTATCTCCTGCTGAAGTTTGTCCAACATCAGCTCCAGTTTCTGCGACCTCTCATCCGTCGGTAAACCTCGGTACAAATCACGCCCGATCTCCTTCACGGCGATGAACACGCTATCATCCAACCCGCCATCTTTGCGCACCAGCTTAGCCCCGCCCCCTGCACCGTGCGGTTGCTTGGAGGGACTGGCGCCGCTGGTGTACGTCTCCGTGTCACTGCTCTCGTTGTCTGAGGTGTTTGGCGTTTGTTTTGGCGAAGGTTCGGGCGCGGCATCTGCGACCTGCTCCACCAGCCGCGTCTTGGGCACCTGACGCAGGTTGAGCAGGCGCGAGCTCGTGTTGATGATATGTCGTGTCAGCCCTGTCGTGGCGCGGTTTATGGTGGACTTTGCTTCGGGGTCGGCGCTCTTCCGCTCCGTCGCCGCGACACAAAACGGGTTCTCGGCGAGGCACTTGTCCTGGCATTTCTTGTGGCAGACGTAGGCGCAGACCATACACTGAGACGCCGCCTTCGTCCACACCTTCTTCTTGCAATATTCGCACCACGTCGGGTTTTGGAACTGTGTGTCTTGGAAGTTGTGGCGCACCTCGACTAGCTGCATCGCACCGTATGCTAGCTCATCTCTCTGTGTTACCGTTTGTGTTAGCGCCTCCTTCTCTCTCTCCCTCAGCTCTTCTTCGTGGATGCTTCCTTCCCGCTCTCGCTCCATCGCCGTGGCAACAGGGAAATCTGCGTCGCCTTCGGATAAGTAACAGAAGTTGAGCGTGACGTCGCCGTAGCATAACTTCTCGTTGAATCCTTTGTGCGAGCTCAGACTTCGTAACGCCGTCCTACTCACGTTGGCGCGCGGCTCTGGAGGACCTAATCTGAAAGTGCTCTGATATTCGGAGGACGATGTGGCCATACATTCAAACGCAATGTGCTCCAGCTGTAAGCTAACGTGACCCAGACATAGCAGGCTGCCCAGTTTAAACGGATCTTTGCACCACAGCGCTACGTTTAGAAATTTGTGATTCGATTCGACATCAAAAACAACGCTAGCTTTTTGCCAGCGCCCTGATTGGTTTTTGTACGAAGTTTCGACTGATTCCCAAAGAGTGTGATCATCTAAACTGTCCCTCGTGCTACAGGAACCCTCAGACATCTTCTCCTTAGCTTGTTCTGCTTTGCTGTTAGCCGCCACTGATGCCAACACTAACTCTTCACTCATTATCTTAGCATCTCCTTGTTTTGAACCACTTTTTTCCGTTTGCATGTCGCCTGATCCGCTGAACGGCGCTTTCTCTGGGGAGCGTTCCAAAGAGCTGAGAGTGGAGCTGGAGGTGGAGGTGGTTAGCGTCGCTGTTGCCGTCGTGTTAGCATCTGTGTTCTCGATGAGGCTGGTTTCCGATGACGCGGAGGTGAGTCGTATCTGCGGGCGCGGCGGGACAGGAGGGCGTGCGGGCACAGGGGGAGGCGGGACACTCGGACGATGCACGGTTTCCGAACTTAAATCGGCGTTCGTTTTATGTGGAGACGGTTTCGGAGATTCTTTCGGCTGCGGTCTGAGCGGCGACTGGAGTCCGACCAAGTTCAGCTTTCGGTTCAAAATGGGAGAAATAGTTCCGAGAGGTTTTGATGCTAATGTCGCGACGCTACGTTTGGGGCTTTGGTTAACGGTTAGCAAAGAGTCATCCTTAGAATCTGCAGTGGCGTTGCTAGCTTGTGTCGTCGGTTTTGCGTCAACGATCAGCTCTTCGAACTCAGAGTCCATGTCTTTAACGTCGGATATGTCAGAGAGGGTAGTGATGGGCGCAGGGTCCTCCTCGTAACCAGAGGGTTGTGGAATGAAGTTGGGGTCCTCTAAATGGGCGTAGTTTTCTGTCAGAGTGCCCATGTTTCCGAGGGGTGCGTTTTGGTGTCGCACCGGTCGCTCGTACAGGATGATGACCCGATCTCCGGCCTGTTTCAGGAGCTTTGGAACTTGCACCGAAGACGTGACTTTAACTCCTGAAAGAAACAAGAGAAAGAGTTGGAAATGAGACGTCACATGGGTCAAATATGGGTCAAAGATGCTAAAAAGTCCTGTTTTCAGCTTATTTTACTCTTAACCCTGTTCTAATGTGATGAAATGTCCCACAGTGGAGCTTTAACTCTCTTCTAATGCAGTGTCCTCCTCAGAAACATCCCTGGAGTTGTAGTTGGTTTCATATTGTACATGTTTCTGTAATCCTGCTCAGTCTTTGGATCATTCAGCGATCTGCTCAGTGATGCAACAGCGACTGCTCTTGGTCTGATTTAAACTGACTCATTTTACATTTGAAAACCAAAATATCGATCTAAAATTACAATTATTGAAAGATTCCAAAATTCCAAATCTCCAGTTGCTGTGCTGGAGATTTGAGGCCGATAGATTGATTTATCGGTGGGGCGATATTTGCACTTTCTAGCGTCTCGGCTATCTCTACTCAACGGTACATCGCCGTAAAGGTCATCACGACAACGCGCCCTGAGGTCCCTCCACTTCATATCTGTTATTTTATTTTTGGTCAAATTTGTCTGTGACTTTGTTAAATGTGTTCACGGTTTTCTAGAAAAGCTTCGAGTTCAGAGCCGTGGGCAGCGGTAAAAGTACTGAAACAAAACGGGAACAAATACAAAAGTGAAATGTAACTGTGATAATGGACGAAGAATCACCATTATATGACCAGAGAAAAGTGCTGTACCTCCGATGGCGATGAGGCGGTCTCCTCGCTGCAGGTCGGCGAGCGCGGCGGGAGAGTTTGGCGTCACCGTCTCGATGCTCACGTGAACCATGTCGCCCTCTGTGGCCGGGACATGTCTGAACGTCATCCCCACGCTGCCACACGCGCCCTTCACCACCTCCGTCTGAAAAACACGGCAACACCACGACTTTAGACACGTGTGCGCGTGGAAAACAGACTGTGTAAAGACGTGTTCTGAGTGTGACGTCACCACTGCGTTCAGCTCCAAATGAAGCTCATCGGGGCCAGCAGTTATAGTGGCAAATTTGAAGCTGAGTTCCATATTTGGAATTATGACCAAGAGTATCATAGCAACCAAAGAGCCAATCAGGAGCCAGGCTGTTGAAGGTAACGCCCCTTCCCGCACCACTGGTTTAGCAGGGAGCGGGCGCTTAGCAACACTGTCGCTGACAGGAGCGACCTCGGCGAAGGAAGGTGCCTGATTGGTCTGTTATTAATGTTCAGATCTGGATTTAGGGACAAAACAGTGAAATAAAAACTCCAGGATCATGTGGCGTTTTACAAAGTGAACTGGAGCCAGAGTCCGTGGAGTGAGAAGCGCGCACATACTCACTTCCTGTTTGGAACGCGGCGGCTAGCGGGTTAGCTATGTCCATTTGTATATACAGTGTGTGTGTGTACATGTGTGTACATGTGTGTGTACATGTGTGGGTATATGTGTGTACAGTCAGACACAGGAAGTGCAGATGTCCTTATAAGGGCGGTGACAGTGCTCATTGACACACACTGTAATTACTCCCACAGAATCCTGACGCCTCAGTGACACATGTCCTCTCTCTCCCTCTCCTCCTTTTCTCCCTCTCTCTCTCCTCCTCCTTTTCTCTCCCTCTCCTCCTCCTTTTCTCTCTCTCTCTCTCTCTCTCTCCTCCTTCTTTTCTCTCTCCTCCTCCTTTTCTCTCTCTCTCTCGTCTTCCTCTCTCCTCCTCCTTTTCTCTCCCTCTTTCCTTCCCCATGACGCTCCTCTTCTCATCTCGTCCTCTCTTTATCTCTCTCCTTCTCTTCCCTCGCTCTCTCTCCCCCTTCCTCCTTCGGTTTCTTCCTTCTTTCTCCTTTTCTCTCCTCTTCTCTCTCTTCCCTCCCCCTCTTTCTTGCCTTCTCTTCTCTCACCTGTTGAATAGAAAACCTCTGTATCCTCGTCAAACGTTTGTCACTTCGTCATAATTAACTTTGGGTAAATTTAGCTCTGCACTTTAATGTGGAACAAGAGAAGAGAAGACTAAAGAACACTGCGGAACATTATCCAGAACAGAACAGAGTGTGAGGAGGATTACACTGGTTCTGGAGCCTAGTGATGTCACGATACTCAAATTTCAACTTGATTTCGATACGATTCTGATCCCACGATGAAAATAAAACTCTTTTTTTAAACAATATCCTGTGATTTTCCACATTAAAAGGCAGAACTTTCTTTTCTATTCCCATGTGTCCTTATATCTGTGGCATCCCTCAGTGGTCCAGGTCTAAACCAGGTCCATGGGTGTATTCTAGTCTCTGTGCTCTTAGACTTGTTCTGGTCCAGTTCCAGTTCGTTCTAAACACATTCAGGAAAAGTTCTGCTCGTCCTGAAAATGGGAATTTTTAGGATCCAGACCTGAGGAACATGAGGAGCGAGTTTCGATACTCGTTTAGTATCGATTAGATTTGATTTTCGATTCTTTTGACAAAACTAATGTCGTTTGAAATACAGTAATTCTCTAATTAGACCTGGTTTAGTCCTGGTTGAGTCCTGGTTGAGTCCTCGTTTAGTCCTGGTTTGGACCTGGTTTAGTCCTAGTTTAGACCTGGTTTTTTCAGGAAAGTTCTTTTTTCTGTCAATGGGACTGTTTTAGATATCGATACCTGTGAGTAAAGAGGATCTAGTTTCGATACTGGTTTCGATATGGGACGAGACCCAGGTTGGGCTGGGCTGGAGTTAATCTGAGGTGAGGATCGAAACAGGAAGCAGCGGGTTAAAGAAAGAAAGAAAGAAAGAAAGCGCTGTAAACGAGTATCGACTGAACACAAACGCACAAACATTTAAATTATAACAATATTTAAGGAGACGGGAGGAGGGGCAGAGCTCAGTCTTTTTTACACTGATCTGCCCACGTAAACTTTAGGATTCTTTAATTTTGACTTAATTTAATTTAGACTTAATTTAGTGGGATTATAACTATTGTAAATAATCTATAATAATCTTGTAAATAATCTTGTAAGTAATCTATCTTTTGCAGCGGCTCACTCTCACCTGGATAGTGTTAAGGGCTCTGTGAGGATATTGTTCTTCGATTTCTCCAGTGCTTTTAACACAATACAGCCCTTTCTGATGAGTGAGAAGCTGCTCAGGATGGGTGTCAGCTCCTCCATTGTCTCCTGGATTACTGACACCTGTCAGGCAGGCCTCAGTACGTGCGACTGGGGACCACCCTGTCTGACACGGTGGTCAGTAATGTAGGAGCTCCCCAGGGTACAGTCCTGTCTCCGTTCCTGTTCACTCTGTACACCTCTGATTTCCAGTACAGTTCCGGGTCCTGCCATCTGCAGAAGTTCTCTGATGACTCTGCAGTGGTCGGGTGTATCAGGGATGGACAGGAGCTGGAGTACAGGACACTGATTACAAACTTTGTGGAGTGGTCCCAGGCAAACCATCTGCTCCTGAACGTTGACAAGACCAAGGAACTGGTGATTGACTTTAGGAGAAAGAGGACACCTGTGGAGCCCATTACCATCCAGGGCCAGGACGTGGAAATAGTGGACTGCTACAAGTACCTTGGCGTACAGGTGAATAACAGACTTGACTGGAGGGACAACTGTAATGCTGTCTACAAGAAGAGCATGAGCAGACTCTACTTCCTGAGAAAGCTCAGGTCCTTCAGTGTGTGCAGCAAGTTACTGGAGATCTTCTACCAGTCTGTGGAGGCCAGCGCACTGTACTTCACTGTGGTCTGCTGGGGGAGCGGCACCAGTAAAAGAGACATTGGGCGGATTGACAAACTGATCCGTAAAGCTGGACACGTGATCGGCTGTGAGCTGGAGACATTTGTCACAGTGAGGGACAGGAGGACACTGGACAAACTGCTCTCCATCATGTATGTAAAAACCCTCAGTCGTCCAGGTAGAATCCATGGCAAAAAAAGGAGAAAATTTAATTTGTCAACTGGACATAGTTTATTTGGTTGAATACGTTTCGCAGCTCATCCAAGCTGCTTCCTCAGTTCTGGTCAGATGCTGGCGGACACTGCTTTATATCTGCCTGAAGGGAGGAGCTTAATTACAATGAAAATTACTCTGAGACAACACATATTTAAATACAGTTTCAGTTGGTCAGGTGATACAATATGGAGTTGTACATTGGAGAAACTAAACAGCCACTTTACAAAAGGATGTATCAACACAGACGGGAAAACCAGGGTGGGCCGCAATCTGCCGTACATCTCCACCTAAAAGCCACAGGCCACTCCTTTGAGGACAGCGAGGTCCAGATCTTGGCCAGAGAAAAGAACTGGTTTGAGAGGAGGAGTTAAAGAAGCTATTTTTGTCAAGAAAGAGAATCCTTCCTTGAACAGAAATGGGGGTCTCAGACATCATTTGTCTCCCATCTATAACTCTATCCTCAAACCTAAATCAAAACAAACTGGGAAAACAATGGGACTAGCCAGGTCAGGTCCAAAGGTGTGAAAACACCCATCATGGCCCTGAATGGATATGCTAACTACTCCCCCACTCCCACTCCATATTGAATAGACTCACATGACTAACAGAAACTGTTAACAACTCCATATTGTATCACCTGACCAACTGAAACTGTATTTAAATATGTGTTGTCTCAGAGTAATTTTCATTGTAATTAAGCTCCTCCCTTCAGGCAGATATAAAGCAGTGTCCGCCAGCATCTGACCAGAACTGAGGAAGCAGCTTGGATGAGCTGCGAAACGTATTCAACCAAATAAACTATGTCCAGTTGACAAATTAAATTTTCTCCTTTTTTTGCCATGCTCTCCATCATGGACACTCCTGCTCACCCACTGCACCAGACTATAGAGGGATAGAGGAGATAATACTCCCTACAACACCAGACTATAGAGGGACAGAGGAGCTCATTCTCCAACAGGCTCCTACAGCTCCGCTCAAATAGTGAGAGATTCAGGTCTACATTCATACCATACGCCATACAGTTGTACAACAACTCACCCTTATGTAACAGATAATACTCCCTACAACTGTACTACAAGTTAATCTCAAGTAACGGATTACCTCATGCCCTGTCAATCAGCATAGTATTTGCACTGTCGTTCTTGTCTCTTATACATAGCTGTGATTATATAGTTTATTACTTTATTACTTATATTTCTATTTTATTTTGACTTGTACATATACATTTTTATAATTATGTCTCATTTGACACGTGTCTCTTGCTCTTTTTGCTACACCATCTATTTTTGTTACTCTATTATTATTTTATATTGTGATGTCTGAGCTGCTGTGTCCAAATCATTTCCCTTGTGGATCAATAAAGTTTGTCTAAGTCTAAGTCTAAATATGATGATAGTTTAAGGGTCTTATATTATATGAAACTGACTCTTTTGAGCTTTAAGTCACGTTCTGATGTTCCTCCTCAAAAACAGAGCTGGAGTTGTGTTTGTTTCATTCACATGTTTGAGGAACTCTTTATTATTAGTCTGTCTACATCTCCAAAGCTCCAAACGCTCTGTTCCACCTTGTGATGTCATCAAGTGGTAGTTTTCAAGTGAACAGCTCCTTTTACCTTTAGTTCAGTCGAGATCGGCAATTCCAGGACTGAAATGATCCAAATGATTCTAGTGAAGGTGTGTGGAGTTTAAAAACACAGTGGAGCACTTCCTGTATCACCACATGATGACATCACAAGGTGGAACAGAGTGTTTTCAGTTTGAGAGAAGAACTTGTGTTAAATCTGCAGGTTTGTGCGTTAAACATGTGAATGAAACAAACAACTCCAGGTGTTTGTGACGAGGAAACGACATTATATAATTTGCATTTGTCCGATAATAATTTCTGTAAAGATTCTTTCTTTCTTTATTTGGATGGGACAGTGCACATTAATGAACGTACAATTTGCACAAAATTACGCAACTTGACGTAAATATGCCGGATTTAGCACAATGCTAATTTCCATCCGATTAGAGGAGTGTTGCTATGGTAACCATGAAGTAAAATGTTAAACCTAAAAAATTGGCAAATTGGAAAAGGAATGTGAATGTTTTTCGCAGAAATCTTATAATATTTTGATCTCAGCTGTCAAATGAGCGTTCTACACTTTCATAGGCGCTTTTGCGCATTTATCTGTATTCTTCTGTTTTTACAGTTTTTTTTACCGTATTTTTACCTCCGCCAAGGAGGTTATGTTTTCGCCTGCGTCTGTTTGTTTGTTAGCAAGATAACTCAAAAAGTTATGGACGGATCTTGATGAAATTTTCAGGAAATGTTCCTAATGGTAAATCCAACAGATGATTAAATTTTGGTGATGATCCAGAAGAAATCCTGGATTCTGGATCACTTTGAGAACTGAGCTGCTTGGTGGAGGTCTGCGCTCTCTGAGTGCTTTTCTAGTTTACCCTGTTTTTTACCATGTTTTTATCATATTTTTACCCTGTTTTAACTATTTTTTACCCTGTTTTTAAGGTCTTTTTACTGTATTTTTACCCAGTTTTTACCATGTTTTTACCATGTTTTACTGTATTTTACCCTGTTTTTAGTGTTTTTACCCTGTTTACCCAGTTTCTACCCTGTTTTTTAATCCTGTTTTTACCGTGTTTTTTACCGCGTTTTTGTACTTCATAAATCTGTTGGATTTTCGCCTCATGTCTCCCGTCACATGGATCTCAGATGGAGCTGGATGAGCCCTGAGGCCAGAGCCAGAGCCAGACCTGTCAAAACCGGTTACAATCCACACCAGGGACTAGACCAAGGACTAGACCAGAGTTAGACTGGGTTTAAGACCAGCGACCAGAGACCAGAACTGTCAAGTCCGGTTAGAGTCCAGATCACGAACCAGAGATTAAATCGGGGACTAGTCCAGAGCTAGACCAGAGACCAGAGACCAGAGACCAGAGACGGTTCAGTCTTGGTTCAATCAATAGTGTTTTAGACCTGGTTCAGTCCTAATTAGTCCTGGTCCTGTCCTGGTTTAGTCCTGTTTAGTCCTTTTTCAGTCCTGATTCAATCCTGATTCAATCCTGATTGAGTCCTGTTTCAGTCCTGGTTCAGTCCTGCTTTAGTCCTGGTCCAGTCCTGTTTCAGTCCTGGTTCAGTCCTGCTTTAGTCCTGGTCCTGTCCTGATTCAGTCCTGTTTCAGTCCCGGTCCAGTCCCGTTTCAGTCCCGTTTCAGCCCTGGTCCAGTCCTTGTTTCAGTCCTGTTTCAGTCCCGTTTCAGTCCGGGTCCAGTCTTGGTTCAGTCCCGTTTCAGTCCCGTTTCAGTCCTGTTTCAGTCTCGTGTCAGTCCTGTTTTAGTCCTGTTTCAGTCCCGTTTCAGTCCTGGTGGAGTATTGTGTGCAGTTTGACACAGAGTTCTTTGTTTCGTTGGGACATTAACCTTTGATGGAGATGAAAGCCTCAGACTGGACCATTTTCCTCTTTCTCCGTTTCATCCGGACTTTCACTGAAATCACCTCCTCCAGCCCGGCCCCGTCGATGGAAATCAAGTTAGCGCCGCCTCAAGTCACAATAACCCGAGATCTGACCGCAAACGGGAGTCTAACCCGCAACCTCAGGCTAACCACTCTGCCACTGTCACACAGGCAGAACAAGCACACGCTCAGAGACACAGAGACGCGGAGTCTGACCCACAACCTGCGAGGAGGAGACGGGATCTGCTGGTCATTATTCCAGGTCCATAGAAGTGTAAATGAAGCATGGGCTTTGTTTGTGTTGTCACGGTAACACGTTTGTTGTCAGGGCTTTTGAAATGCTCCAAATTAAAACAGGAAAAAATGCAAAAAGGAGATCGAAACGAGAGTGAGAACAGGGGAGAGTGAGAACCCCACAGACCCACAGGAGAGAACCCCACAGACCCACAGGAGAGAACCCCAGAAGAGAACAAAATTCTGTCATTAAAAAGAAATGCTTTAGTCCCTAGTTATTCTCTGGTTCAGTTTTGGTTCAGTTCTGGTTTAGTTTTCTGCGTTGAGACATTTGAGACTAATTTACAAATAAAATAAAATCAGTCACAATGTTTGTCAGAATGGTTCAGATCGATTAAAATAAAAAACATAAAGTAGTGATTAATCTACATTCCCCTGTACAGTGACACTCTCCTCCTCCTCCTCCTCCTCCTCCTCCTCCTCCTCTCCTCTCCCTCCTCTCCTCCTTTCACCTTTCTCTCTATCGCGGTGGCATTTCCGATTCCCGGCGTCTTTGAACGCAACGCCGGTCTGACTTTGACCCCTCGCTGACCCCTGACCTCTCACATTTCGTTTGTCATTCACTGAACCTCAGAGAACGCGAAAGACTGAGCTCCCCTTGACTCCACCTGCACCAGAATCTACTGTTTAATGTGGAGGTTTAGACCGGGTTTAGACCGGGTTTAGACCGGGTTTAGACCGGGTTTAGACCGGGTTTAGATCGGGTTTAGACCAGGTTTAGACCAGGTTTAGACCAGGTTTAGACCGGGTTTAGACCAATTTTAGTCCGAGTTTAGTCCGAGTTTAGACCAGGTTTAGACCGGGTTTAGACCGGGTTTAGACCGGGTTTAGACCGGGTTTAGACCGGGTTTAGACCAGGTTTAGACCAATTTTAGACCAATTTTAGTCCGAGTTTAGTCCGAGTTTAGACCTGGTTCAGTCCTGCTCTAGTGCCGGTTTAGTCCCAGTTTTGTCCTGGTTTAGTCTCACATCGCCTTAGTTTGGTTTGATTGACACATTTAGAATCATGTCTCTGCATCACTCCCTCAGGCCCCGCCCCCTGCCTCTCTCTGTGCTCTGATTGGCCGGTTCTTTTGTTATTGTCTCATCACATCTTTCACCGCAACACAAAACACACTGGAACATCAAACAGACAAACTCTACACGCACAAACACACACACACCAACCAGACCTGCACCTGCACCTCCCCCACACCTGCACCTATCAACACCCGCTGCCCTCACAGTCGAGCCGCTCCCTCCAGACCAGGTGAATGTATTTTTGGTTTAAAGTCTCTGTCCCTGATTTTTACGTCTTAAAAATTTTGAAAAAAAAAAAAAAAAGAAAAAAAAAAGTCTAACCCTTTAGCTGCCACACTCCAAACAGGAAGTGTTCACGGGCGCTTTTGGGCTCCATGGACTCTGGCTCCAGTTCAGTTTGTGTGTATAAAGCATGGCCCCTCTCTCTGTACCTGCTGCTGTCAGGCTCCTCACTCTGACCTTTGACCCTCTACATGACCCTGGGGTTTAGAGTTCAGCATTTTGTCCCAAATCCAGATCTGAACATGAAGAACAGATCAATCAGACGCCTTCTTTCCCCGAGGCCCCGCCCACTGGCGTTAGCAACAGGTTTGATTGACAGTGTTGGTAAGCGCCGCCCCCTGTTAAACCAGAGGTGCAGGAGGAAATCCAAATATGGACGTGTGCTCCAGATTAAGCCCTGTAACTGCTGGCCTCGATAAGCTTCATTTGGAGCAGACGCTGTGGTGACGTCACACTCAGAGTGTGTGTTTTGTGTCTGTGTGTGTGTTTGTGTATGTGTGTGTGTGTCAGTATGTGTGTGTGTATGTTTGTGTGCGTGCGCGTACTTTGTGTTTGTGTGTATGCTCGTGTGTGTTGTGCGTCCGATCAGTGTAAATGTGTGTTCATTAGAGCAGATGGGTCCATGTGTGGAGCTCTGTTGTGGTGGTTAGTCTCATCAGAGCGGCTTCCTCCCATCGATCTGCAGCAAACTACGTCAATAATGTCCCAGAGCGTGACTTTAAACCCGAGGAGGACATTAGAGAAGACCACCTCCTCCTCTGCATCTCCAAACCTCCTCCTCTGCATCTCCAAATGTCCTCCTCTGTACCTTCTGAGTTCTCCTCTGCATCTCCAAACCTCCTCTGTACCTCCTGACCCAACCAATAATGTCCCAGAGCGTGACTTTAAAGCAGAGGAGATAAGAGCCACATCCTCCTCTCCTCCTCAGATCTGGGGTCCAGGTCTTCATTCTTTTACATAATTAATGATCAATAATGACTCATTCATCGAGTCGATCGGTTTCACTCGTCTTTGTTCTTTATTTTAAATTTTCTTTTCAAACAATTCTCTTGGAGCTCGGGTCACATTTGACTTTTCAAAAATGAAATATTTAGAGTTTAAAAAGCAGCACAGTGGATCACAGCTGTTTGACCTGAACACACCGTTTCATTTAAATCAATTTGTCATACTATAAATGTGAAAGAAAAAAAAAAGACAAATTCCCTTTGGACAGGAGCTCACAGCTGGAGCCTCTGTCGTGTCTTTAACCCAGCTGAAAATTCGTAAAACTTTAGAAAACTTTAGAAAGTTATTCAAACATTTCTTGGTCGGTTGTTGGTGTGTTTTTGGTGGTCGGTTGTTGGTGTTTTTAGGGGTCGGTTGTTGGTGTTTTTAGGGGTCGGTTGTTGGTGTTTTTAGGGGTCGGTTGTTGGTGTTTTTAGGGGTCGGTTGTTGGTGTTTTTAGGGGTCGGTTGTTGGTGTTTTTAGGGTCGGCTGTTGGTGTTTTTAGGGGTCGGTCGTTGGTGTTTTTAGGGTCGGCTGTTGGTGTTTTTAGGGGTCAGTCGTTGGTGTCTTTAGGGTCGGCTGTTGGTGTTTTTAGGGTCGGCTGTTGGTGTTTTTAGGGGTCAGTCGTTGGTGTTTTTAGGGGTCAGTCGTTGGTGTTTTTAGGGGTCGGTCGTTGGTGTTTTTAGGGGTCGGTCGTTGGTGTTTTTAGGGGTCGGTCGTTGGTGTTTTGAGGGGTCGGTCGTTGGTGTTTTTGGTGTCGGTTGTTGGTGTTTTTAGGGGTCAGTCGTTGGTGTTTTTGGTGGTCAGTCGTTGGTGTTTTTAGGGGTCAGTCGTTGGTGTTTTTGGTGTCGGTTGTTGGTGTTTTGAGGGTTGGCTGTTGGTGTTTTTAGGGTCGGCTGTTGGTGTTTTTAGGGTCGGCTGTTGGTGTTTTTAGGGTCGGCTGTTGGTGTTTTTGGTGGTCAGTCGTTGGTGTTTTTAGGGGTCAGTTGTTGGTGCTTTTAGGGGTCGGTTGTTGGTGTTTTTTGGGGTCGGTTGTTGGTGTTTTTTGGGGTCGGCTCTTGGTGTTTTTAGGGTCGGCTGTTGGTGTTTTTAGGGTCGGTTGTTGGTGTTTTTAGGGTCGGTGGTGAGTTTGGGGTTGTTGGGTCGGGGGGTGGGGGCAGGTTGTGGGGGGCGGTTGCGTCAGAGGGACCGGTGACTCGGGCCGGTTGTTGGAAAGCGAGGGGCCGGCGGGCAGCTGTCAGGCCTCATCACGCACAAACGAAAAGAGATGTAAACGGACAGACGAAGAAATAAAAGAGCAGAGAGAGAGGAAGAGAGGAATGAGAGATGGGGAGAGGAGAAAAGAAGGGGAGGGAGAAGAGAGAGGGGGGTGATGAGTGGGAAATAGGCAGATGAACAAATAAAGAGGGGAGAGAGAGGAAAAAGGGAAGAGAGAGAGCGAGGAGTGAGAAGAAAGGAGAGAGAGGGGGATGAGGAAGGTGTGAAAGAAAAACACATTTGGTGATTTCCACTTGTTGCTTCAAAAGAGAGAAAGAGGAGGGGAGGGGGTGAACGAGGCGGAAATAAAGAACAGCCAGAGGACGGAGGGATGGAGAGAGCGAGGGAGGGAAGAGGAGATGAGAAAGGAAAGGAGACAAGAGGAGGGGGAGGAAAGAAAGAGTGAGACAGAGCACAAGGGATTGAGAGGGAAGGGCAAGAAGGGGGGAACCAGGCGGAAATGATGAATATAGACAGAGGAGAGACGTGAGAAGAGAGGGAGGGAGAGAGGGAAGGAGAAACAGCCAGAGAAGAGAGGGAAAGAGGAGATGAGAAATGAAAGGAGGAGGGCATGAAAGACAGACTGAAAGAGGAGGGGGAGAGAGCGAGCGAGCGTGAGAGAGCGTGAGAGAGAAAGAAGGGGAGGAGAAGGAGAAGAAAAAGAGCGAGTGAGAGTCCACAGGTGTGACAGACAAAGAGATGCTCTGATAAAGTCTGAACACAGCTGCCATTTTGTTTGTTCAACCCAACCCAACCCAACAGGAGGACGGGAGGGCATCTGAGACATGGGGAGTGCATCTGACACATGGGGAGGGCATCTGACGCACAGGGAGGGCATCTGACGCACAGGGGAGGGCATCTGACACACGGGGAGGGCATCTGAGACACGGGGAGGGCATCTGACATACAGGGGAGGGCATCTGAGACACGGAGAGGGCATCTGACACACGGGGAGGGCATCTGAGACACAGGGAGGGCATCTGACATACAGGGGAGGGCATCTGACACACGGGGAGGGCATCTGACACACGGGGAGGGCATCTGACACACGGGGAGGGCATCTGAGACACGGGGAGGGCATCTGAGACATGGGAAGGGCATCTGAGACACGGGGAGGGCATCTGACGCACAGGGAGGGCATCTGACATACAGGGGAGGGCATCTGACACACAGGGGAGGGCATCTGACACACAGGGGAGGGCATCTGACTCTATATTTTGTCGTGTGTTGACCTGATTTGGACCTGGTTTAGTCCTGGTTTAGTCCTGGTTTAGTCCTGGTTTAGACCTGGTTTAGACCTGGTGTTTTGGTGTCTGACGAAGATGCAGCGTGTGACAGGATACACACTGTGGTCGCTGGGCTGCAGTCTAAACACCCGGAGGCTTTACTACTGATTTCTGGAGACTTCAACCATGTTTCATTGGACAGTGTTTTACCCACACTTCATCAGTATGTGGATTGTAAAACTCGGGACAATAGAACTCTGGACTTACTGTATGCCAATTCTAAGGAGGCATACAGTGCCACTGCCCTGCCCCCACTGGGACGATCTGACCACAATCTGGTCCTGTTAACGCCTCAGTATGTCCCTGCAGTAAAGAGGAAGTCTGTCACCACTAGGACTGTAAGGAAGTGGAGTAAGGAAGCCAGCGATGCCCTTCAGGACTGCTTTGAGACCACAAACTGGAATGTGCTCTGCCTGCCACATGGGGACAACATTGACAGCATGACGGACTGTATAACGGATTACATCAACTTCTGTGAGGATACAGCCGTCCCCGCACGCACTGTCCGCTGTTACCCTAATAACAAGCCCTGGATCACCAGCCAGCTGAAGGATCTACTTTAGAAGAAGAAGCGGGCCTTCAACTCTGGTGACAAGGACGAGGTGAAGAGGGTGCAACAGCAGCTGAAGATCCAGCTCAGACTAGGGCAAGAAGCGTACGGGAAAAGGCTTGAGGCAAAACTCCAGCAAAATAACACCAGGGAAGTGTGGCAAGGCATGAAGGCCATTACTGCCTTCAGCCCTCGATCTAAGCTGCAGGACAATAGCCCAGACAGAGCAAACCTGCTCAATCTGCACTTTAATCGCTTCTCATCCCCTGGCACCCCCATCTCTACACCTCCCAGACGCCCAATCCACACCTCACCACAGACCACCCAGACGACCATTCATCAGCCGATCACCTCTGCTCCCACACCTGCTCCCACCCCCACGGAGGAACCCAGCTCTTTGTGTCTGTGTCTGTCACCTGCGCAGGTGAAAAGGCAGTTGGAGAAAATTCATCAAAACAAGTCTCCTGGACAAGAAGTCAACCCCCGCGTGCTGAGGACATGTGCAGCTCAGCTCACTGGGATCCTGCACTCTCTCTACACACTGAGCCTGAAGTTTGAGAGGATCCCGGTGCTATGGAAGCATGCATTGTGCCTGTGCCCAAGAAGCCTATTCTATCTGGACTTAATGACTTCAGACCAGTGGCTTTGACATCTCATGTCATGAAAGTGTTTGAGAGACTTGTTCTGGCTCAGCTCAGACCCCTGGTGGCACCATCCCTGAATCCTCTACAGTTTGCCTATCAGTCCCACATTAGTGTGGATGATGCTGTAATCTATCTTTTGCAGTGGGCTCACTCTCACCTGGATAGTGTTAAGGGCTCTGTGAGGATATTGTTCTTCGATTTCTCCAGTGCTTTTAACACAATCCAGCCCTTTCTGATGAGTGAGAAGCTGCTCAGGATGGGTGTCAGCTCCTCCATTGTCTCCTGGATTACTGACACCTGTCAGGCAGGCCTCAGTACGTGCGACTGGGGACCACCCTGTCTGACACGGTGGTCAGTAATGTAGGAGCTCCCCAGGGTACAGTCCTGTCTCCGTTCCTGTTCACTCTGTACACTTCTGATTTCCAGTACAGCTCCGGGTCCTGCCATCTGCAGAAGTTCTCTGATGACTCTGCAGTGGTCGGGTGTATCAGGGATGGACAGGAGCTGGAGTACAGGACACTGATTACAAACTTTGTGGAGTGGTCCCAGGCAAACCATCTGCTCCTGAACGTTGACAAGACCAAGGAACTGGTGATTGACTTTAGGAGAAAGAGGACACCTGTGGAGCCCATTACCATCCAGGGCCAGGACGTGGAAATAGTGGACTGCTACAAGTACCTTGGCGTACAGGTGAATAACAAACTTGACTGGAGGGCAACTGTAATGCTGTCTACAAGAAGAGCATGAGCAGACTCTACTTCCTGAGAAAGCTCAGGTCCTTCAATATGTGCAGCAAGTTACTGGAGATCTACCAGTCTGTGGAGGCCAGCGCACTGTACTTCACTGTGGTCTGCTGGGGGAGCGGCACCAGTAAAAGGGACATTGGGCGGATTGACAAACTGATCCGTAAAGCTGGACACGTGATCGGCTGTGAGCTGGAGACATTTGTCACAGTGAGGGACAGGAGGACACTGGACAAACTGCTCTCCATCATGGACACTCCTGCTCACCCACTGCACCAGACTATAGAGGGACAGAGGAGATAATACTCCCTACAACTATACAACAACTCACCCACTGCACCAGACTATAGAGGGACAGAGGAGCTCATTCTCCAACAGGCTCCTACAGCTCCGCTCAAACAGTGAGAGATTCAGGACTACATTCATACCATACGCCATACAGTTGTACAACAACTCACCCTTATGTAACAGATAATACTCCCTACAACTGTACTACAAGTTAATCTCAAGTAAAGGATAACCTCATGCCCTGTCAATCAGCATAGTATTTGCACGGTCGTTCTTGTCTCTTATACATAGCTGTGATTATATAGTTTATTACTTTATTACTTATATTTCTATTTTATTTTGACTTGTACATATAAATTTTTATTATTATGTCTCATTTGACTCCTGTCTCTTGCTCTTTTTGCTACACCATCTATTTTTGTTACTCTCTGTTATTATATTATATTGTGATGTTTGAGCTGCTGTGTCCAAATCATTTCCCTTGTGGATCAATAAAGTTTGTCTAAGTCTAAGTTTAAGGCTGCGTCTCAATTCTCCCCCTTAGCCCTCTGTCTTAGCCCTACCCCTCTGTTGTGCGCGTTCACGAGAGACAGAGGGGTGTCCCAATACTCTTTTCTGTAAGTGCGAGGGCTAAGGGGAAGGGCTGTTCTACCCCTCTGAACAGAGCGTTTTCAGATGCACCCTTTGTGCAAAGGGGATAGGCGTGGCTTAACGCAAGTCGGAGCAAAAAGCAACACGGAAATCGGGAAGTGTCGAGCAATCGGGAAGAAATTGGACAAATGTGAGTATTTGCACTCAAGAACCTCATAAAAAGTTGTATAAAACTGTAGTAACTTTTGAAAAGTTGTAGGTATACTCATGGCGCCTGCATTTACGCTTTCTGACATATACGGCTTATCGTAACATGCCCGGTTAGAACTATACGCTTGTTACGGTAGAATGTGTAAAGTATTACGAACATGCATGGCCTAAAATATTATTGTTTCGTTTCGCCTTGTAAATTATCCCCTATTTATATTAAAAATGACATGTTTTTAATCACATTTGTATTTTGTTTAGAAATTTCTTGTAGGAGGCTGGACTTGTTGGAGTTGTGTTAGCCCAACAAGCTTCAAAAAAGTGGGAGAATTTGAAAATAAAATATAAGGTATATTACATTCTATAATATTTGTATGTACCAGAACAACTATATATGTTTATGACTATGTATTAATTTTGTTTTCTTTTTTGTGTGTACCAGGCATCCTCTACAACTCCGTCCACCTCTGCAGCATTTTAATTTTGTGTTACAGTTGATTAAAATTTGATTTACATATGTTGTACAGAGTATAGTCATTTTAAAAAAATAAAAAATTAAAAAAACATTTGACTTTTTGCAAAGTTCATTTAAAACAAACTCAAAAGGAGCACAATACTTCAAAACTTTAAAAATAATGTCATATTGTTGCGACTGCAAAGGGGTGTCCCATTTCTAAGGGTTTAAAACACACCCCTTTGCCTTAACCCTCTGTTTAAAGACAGAGGGGTAGGGCTAAGGGGTAGGGCTAAGACAAAGACAGAGGGCTAAGGGGGAGAATTGGGATTGGGCCTTAGTCTAAGTTTAGACCTGGTTTAGTCCTGGTTTAGACCTGGTGTTTAGACCTGGTTTAGACCTGGTTCATCTGACACTTGGGGAGGGCATCTGATTCATATTTTATTTTTGAGTTTGTGGAGCAGGAGATGATTTAAAGATTTGAGGATCAATAACAAAATGGATTCTGGGAAAAATATTGACGAGAAAATGAGGCTCTGAGTAAAGGTCCAGACGAGTGATTAGCGCGCTGTGATTAGCACGCTAGCTCAGACGCCACTCAAAATAATAGAGATCCAGGCTAACAACAGCACGCTAACAACGCTAATGGCCTCTGGGGACACACCTTTAACCACATGTGAGACCTGGTTTAGACCTGATTTAAACCTGGTTTAGACCTGGTTTGTACCTGGTTTGTACCTGGTTTGTACCTGGTCTGTACCTGGTCTGTACCTGGTCTGTACCTGGTTTGGCTCTGATTTAGACCTTGTTTGGACCTAGTTTGAACCTGGTTTAGACCTGGTTTGGACCTAGTTTGGACCTAGTTTGGACCTAGTTTGGACCTGGTGTTTGGACCTGGTATGGACCTGGTTTAGACTTGGTTTAGACCTGGTTTAGGCCTGGTTTAGACCTGGTTTGGACCTGGTGTTTGGACCTGGTGATTGGACCTGGTGATTGGACCTGGTGATTGGACCTGGTTTAGACCTGGTTTAGACCTGGTTTAGACCTGGGTTAGACCTGGGTTAGACCTGGGTTAGACCTGGTGTTTGGACCTGGTGTTTGGACCTGGTGTTAGGACCTGGTTTAGACCTGGTTTAGACCTGGTTTAGACCTGGTTTAGACCTGGTTTAGACCCGGTGTTTGGACCTGGTTTAGACCTGGTGTTTGGACCTGGTTTAGACCTGGTGTTTGGACCTGGTTTAGACCCGGTGTTTGGACCTGGTTTATCCCTGGTCTATCTCTGCTTTGATTCCCTTCTGAATGCGATCATAGTACACAGATGTTCAGGTCTGTTTTTTTAGTCCTGGTCTGGACCAGGCCCAGATCCTGGTCTAAGTTTCCACGGCGACAGAGTCAGACTCAGACTGAGGCTAAACATTTTAAATCATCTGAAACGATCCAGACTCATGATCCAGACCCAGGGCCGATTAAGATTCAATCCAGTCCAGTTTAAGTCCTGGTTTAGATCCCTCCTCTCTCTTCTCCTCTCTCCTTCTTTCTCTCCGTCCTTCTCTTCCCCTCTCTGTCTGTCTCTCTCTTTCTGTCATGGCATTTGTGGTGTTTATCGTTCTCCTGCAGTGGTTTGTCCCCCGCAGGCTTCTGTAGTCACATTAAAGTGTCCTCTCCGGGCTCCTGTAGCTCCATCAAACAATCAGAGATGGCCGCCACAAAATGTCACTGAGATACTGTTCTCCACGCCGTTTATACGTCTACAGAGACCAGGACCTGGACCAGGACCAGAAACAGGACCAGGACTGAGACCAGAACCAGGACCAGGACCAGAGACCAGGACTGAGACCAGAACCAGGACTAGAGACCAGAACTAAGACCAGGACCAGGACTGAACGAGGACTGAACGAGGACTGAACCAGGACCAGAAACCAGGACCAGAAACCAGGACTGAACCAGGTCTTTTTGTCTCTTTTGTTTTTCCACAAACACTGAGCACAAAGGAAACACCTGCTGCTGTGGGAGAGGAGGACAGGCCCACACTGCCCCCTACAGGACAGACGAGGGACATAAACCAGACTCCAAACAGGATTTAAGTCTCACACAGAAAACACCGACTGAACAAGGAATACAATATATACTAACCCTAACCCTATCCTGGTTCAGTCCTGGTTCAGTCCTGGTTTAGTCCTGGTTTAGTCCTGCTTTAGTCCCTGGTTTAGTCCTGCTTTAGTCCTGCTTTAGTCCTGCTTTAATCCTGCTTTAGTCCCACTTTAGTCCTTGTGTGTAAATGTCACTCATAACTGTTGCTTCTGTTTTGTTCATAATTCTCTTTGACATTTCCCTTCGCCGCGCGTTAGCCTGCGTTAGCTCGTTAGCTCAGGCCCAACCGTCGCCCAACCGCCGCAATTAAGGCGTGCATAGCCGGGGGGCGCCGGGGAGCAGGCCAAATGTCACAGCTCAGAGGAAGTGCGATTGATGGGACAATAAGTGAGCGCGCTAGGCTAATGACGCGCGATCGAGTTAGCGCTTAAGCTAGGACATGTGTTGAGCAAAACACAAGTCTGGCATTCAGCAGGCGCCACGGAGAGTCACCGGTAATCAGATACGACGGAATATTATCAGGTTTAATCCAATATTTCACCAGATATGATCAAATCTCTCATCAAATAAACACAAATGTGACTGGAAATGAGGCCCGAGTTTGGGTAATGAGGCTTTGAAAAGGTCTGAGGCTGAAATAAAAAGATTCAACAGAGACCGAACCAGAACTAAACCAGGACTTTTGTTCAAACGGACCATATGACACTGTTCTGTGTTCTAATGTCGTTTCCCCATCACAAACACACCTGGAGTTATGTTTTAGTCCTGGTTCAGACCTGGTTTAGACCTGGTTCAGACCTGGTTTAGACCTGGTTTAGACCTGGTTCAGACCTGTTTTAGTCCTGGTTTAGACCTGGTTTAGTCCTGGCTCAACTTCACACCTCCACAGACTGTTGATGTAAAGAATCACTGGAGGGTTTTAATCATTAGCAAATGTTTTTTCAGTCAGGCCCCTAAAAAACTCCTGTGCGACTCTTTGCTTTAAGGCTCAGCTCCTCAGAGTGACGGAAACGTGAAGGAAACGTGAAGGAAACGTGAAGGAAACGGGAAGGAAATGGGAAGGAAACGGGAAGGAAACAGAAAGATCTGTGTTTAAATTAAGAAAAAAAGGTCAAACAGCTCTCACTTTTGTCTGTTATGTAAGGACGGGTCAGCAGGTCCAAGAATTTTCTGACAATCGTATAAAAAGAGTGAAATAAAGAGAATTTTATTTAGAAGGTGGTTTTGGACGGTTTTTACATTTACAGTCCCTGACAAAAGTCTTGTCGCTTATCCATTTTGCAGAAACAAAAGCTTATAACCTGACTTTAAATTAATCGATTGGTTTTAGAAATGTCTCATATGAAAGCTAAAACCCTCCCAAATTATGCTCAATATACTAAAATAAATTTGCTTCACTGAAGAAAGATTGATCATTTAATGAACACAGAAAGGTCAGATTTTGGCAAGACAAAAGTCTTGTCGCCTTGTCATATGATGCACCCAATCCTAGATTACAGCCTCACCTGTGATCAGTTACTGATCAATCAATTAGTGGGTGTGTATAAAAAGAACCCCAGCACACCAGACCTTCACATCAACTGCAACTTGACCTCTGACAACATGCCTAAGATCCACCCTGAGACCAAAGCGTTAATTATCAAGAGGCTGAAGACCAGATCCACTGCTGAGGTGGCTGTCACCTTCAATGTGTCTCAGCGTCAAGTACAAAGAATAAGAAAAAGATCTGAAAAGACTGGAGATGTTTTTGACAAGCCCAGGTCCGGCAGACCCCGCAAGACAACTGCTCGGGAGGACCGTTTGTTGATTCGAAAATCCAAGGCCAGCCCCTTTTCCACTGCAGCAGAGCTCCACCAGGCCTGGTCACCTCAAGTCCCTGTGTCAACCACAACAGTTTGTAGAATTCTGTCTCGAAATGGCCTCCATGGTCGAATCAGTGCACAGAAACCAACACTAAACAAAAGGCAATCAAAAAACCGTGTGGCATTTGCCAAGGCCCACAGCCTGCCAAAAGGATGGACACTGGAAAAGTGGCAGAAGGTGGATTTCTCAGATGAATCCTCGGTTGAATTACATCACAGCCGCCGCAAATATTGCAGGAGACCTACTGGAGCCCGCATGGATCCGAGATTCACCCAGAAAACAGTTAAGTTTGGTGGCGGAAAAATCATGGTCTGGGGTTACATCCAGTATGGGGGTGTGCGAGACATTTGCAGGGTGGAAGGCAATATCAATAGCCTAAAATATCAAGAAGTATTAGCTACCTCTTACATTCCCAACCATAAAAGGGGTCAAATTTTGCAGCAGGATGGTGCTCCATCACATACTTCTATCTCTACATCAAAGTTCCTCAAGGCGAAGAAGATCAAGGTGCTCCAGGACTGGCCAGCCCAGTCACCAGACATGAACATCATTGAGCATGTCTGGGGTAGAATGAAAGAGGAAGCATGGAAAGCAAAACCAAAGAATCTTGATGAACTCTGGGAGGCATGTAAGACTGCTTTCTTTGCTACTCTTGATGACTTCATCAACAAATTGTATGAACCATTGTCGAACCGCATGGATGCAGTCTTTCGAGCTCATGGAAGTCATACAAGATATTAAATATGGATCTCACAGCACCACTACTTCATTCACTGACGTTATGCAACATATTTTTGTATTTGAAGTAAATTATTTGTTCAATTTTCTGTAGGCGACAAGACTTTTGTCTTGCCAAAATCTGACCTTTCTGTGTTCATTAAATGATCAATCTTTCTTCAGTGAAGCAAATTTATTTTAGTATATTGAGCATAATTTGGGAGGGTTTTAGCTTTCATATGAGACATTTCTAAAAACCAATCGATTAATTTAAAGTCAGGTTATAAGCTTTTGTTTCTACAAAATGGATAAGCGACAAGACTTTTGTCAGGGACTGTAGAAGGTGAATTTTGGACAGTTTTTGTATTTAGAAGGTGAATTTTGGACAGTTTTTGTATTTAGAAGGTGAATTTTGGACAGTTTTTTGTATTTAGAAGGTGAATTTTGGACCTGTTTGATGGACGATCTGGTCTTCTCTTTCCACTGGGTCCCGCTCAGCTCCACCGTGCAGTGAACAAACGTCTCACGATCGTACGAACCCAGAATGAACAACCTGAAAACAGAGAAAATGTATTTAAAAATGTGAAGAACAACGTGAGAACAGGACAGGAGCAGGCAGGAGCAGAATTTGAGTAACAGAGCCTCAGACAGAGCAGTGCCTACAGTTAGCGTCACAGAATGTTGACACAAAGTATCAGTAGAAGCTCGTGTTCGTTAGCAAATGTTCTTAAAAACTCCACCCAGTTTTACAGGTACATCCGGTTTAATCCATGGGAACAAACGGTCTTTATGGAAAGTGGTTGAGGAGCTGTTCAAATGTTCCGTAATGAGGCTTTAAACTCTTAAGACAATAAAAGACCCGTGAGTCTGTGAAAGGAGCCGTTCTATACGCGATTCTTTAGGCTCTTGCGGATAATCACAGTTTAAATAGAGTTTAATCTGCAGAGTCCACAGACACACCGGTCCTGTTCTGAGGACATCCGCCTTTCATTCTGAATCACTGCTTATGTCCTCCTGTCCTCTCTCCTGTCCTCTCTCCTGTCCTCTCTCCTGTCCTCTCTCCTGTCCTCTCTCCTGTCCCCTCTCCTGTCCCCTCTCCTGTCTGTTGTCTCCTGTCCCCTCTCCTGTCTGTTGTCTCCTGTCCCCTCTCCTGTCTGTTGTCTCCTGTCCCGTCTCCTGTGTCCTGTCCCCTGTCTCCTGTCTCCTGTCCCCTGTCTGTTGTCCCCTCTCCTGTCTGTTGTCTCCTGTCCCCTGTCTCCTGTCCCCTGTCTCCTGTCCCCTGTCTCCTGTCCTGTGCCCGGTCCCGTCCCCTCTCCTGTCTGTTGTCTTCTGTCTGTTGTCTCCTGTCTCCTGTCCCCTCTCCCGTCCTCTCTCCTGTCTGTTGTCTCCCGTCTCCTGTCCCCTCTCCCGTCCTCTCTCCTGTCTGTTGTCTCCTGTCCCGTGCCCTGTCCCGTCCCGTCCCCTCTCCTGTCTGTTGTCTCCTGTCCCCTGTCCCGTCCCCTCTCCTGTCTGTTGTCTCCTGTCCCCTGTCCCGTCCCCTCTCCTGTCTGTTGTCTCCTGTCCCGTGCCCTGTCCCGTCCCCTCTCCTGTCTGTTGTCTCCTGTCCCCTGTCCCGTCCCCTCTCCTGTCTGTTGTCTCCTGTCCCCTGTCCCGTCCCCTCTCCTGTCTGTTGTCTCCTGTCCCCTGTCCCGTGCCCTGTCCCGTCCCCTCTCCTGTCTGTTGTCTCCCGTCTCCTGTCCCCTCTCCTGTCCTCTCTCCTGTCTGTTGTCTCCTGTCTGTTGTTTCCTGTCTCCTCTCCTGTCCCCTCTCTCCTGTCTTCTGTCCTCGTCTCACCTCCCGTCCCTTCGGTCTAAATAATGTGAGTTTAAAGTTTAATATCCCACAAAACTGAACCGACTCTGCTGAGCTTTAAGTCCATGTTCTGATGTTCCTCAAAAACAGACCTGGAATTGTGTTTGTTTCATTCACATGTTTGAGGAACTCTTTATTATTAGTCTGTCTACATCTCCAAAGCTCCAAACGCTCTGTTCCACCTTGTGATGTCATCAAGTGGTAGTTTTCAAGTGAACAGCTCCTTTTACCTTTAGTTCAGTCGAGATTGAAATGATCCAAATGATTCTAGTGAAGGTGTGTGGAGTTTAAAAACACAGTGGAGCACTTCCTGTATCACCACATGATGACATCACAAGGTGGAACAGAGTGTTTTCAGTTTGAGAGAAGAACCTGTGCTAACGTTTAAGGATACAAAAACCTACATTTATTAAGTATTGGAAACCTGTTTTGTAGGTATAGGTGCAGCAGGTGTGACATGGGGCTTTTATAAAAGTCTGATGTTTAACGAGTTTATGTTTAATTATATCATCGCTATTACCCTATGTAAAACTGTAAAATAAATTATTATTATTAATAATAATAATAATAATAATAATAATAATAATAATAATAATAATAATAAATGATTGTTGGATGATACTGCTGAAAAAGAAATTAAAAACAAAAACAAAAAAAAAACGCCACACGCAGAGGAGCGAAGGAAACAAGGTGCACTGCCGCCACCTGCTGGACACATGGCGGAATTACAACTCCAAATTCACTTTTCAATAAATAAACCGAGTTTTAATAATTTACTTTAAAAGACAAAATAATCTGACAGGCATCGAGGAATTCTATAAAAAAGTAAAATTACAACAAAGTCTGAACCAGGACTAAACCAAGACTGAAACCAGTAATAAACCAGGACTGAACCAGGACTGAACCAGGACTGAATCAGGACTGAATCAGGACTGAATCAGGACTGAATCAGGACTTAAACCAGGACTTAAACCAGGACTTAAACCAGGACTTAAACCAGGACTTAAACCAGGACTGAACCAGGACTGAACCAGGACTGAACCAGGACTGAACCAGGACTAAAACTAGGACTGAACCAGGACTAAACCAGGACTTAAACAGGACTGAACCAGGACTGAATCTGGACTAAAACCAGGACTAAACCAGGACTGAACCAGGACTAAACCAGGACTGAACCGGGACTGACCAGTGCATTTGATTATAACAAATCAAGTTTCCCCGTATTAAATATTGTGATTAAATTTGCAATACACATTTTAAAAAGTAGGATTGTGTTCAGAAAGCACAAACAACACACAATCTCCAACTGGACCAGGGCGGGGCATCTGGCTTAATCTTTTTTATTCATTTAAAGTCCATTATGCAATCTGAGGGAGACTGAAATCTGAACTCACACACTAATCCAAGAATCCCAGGCATTCCACAACAGCTCTGTAGAGGTCTAAGCTACAGGGAGGGCATCTGACACACGGGGGAGGGCATCTGACACACGGGAGGGCATCTGACACACGGGGGAGGGCATCTGACACACGGGAGGGCATCTGACACACGGGGGAGGGCATCTGACACACGGGAGGGCATCTGTATTGTTTTTACCGGCCCTCGTCTCTGGTGTAATTCTGTATCAGACTCAGAGCCGCTCCTTTAATGGACATGAATTATTCACACAGATGGATTCACTCGTGTGTCAGATGCCCTCCCTGTGTGTGTCAGATGCCCTCCCTGTGTGTGTCAGATGCCCTCCCTGTGTGTCAGATGTAAAAAGTTAAAGTTCAGATTTCAGTTTCTCTCAGATGTGAATTTTGAGTCCAAGGTGAAAGCTGCATCCTGCAGATTTACCAAATTTAAAGGATTAAGTCAGATGCCCCGCCCTGGTTCAGTTCAGGTTCTATTTCTGGAGGTTTTGGATAAAAATGTCCAATTAAACCTGATTCCGTGGAGACACAATGAGGATTACAGAGTCGTACTGGCCTGGATTTGAGTTTTAGCAGGAAAATTAAAAAACAAGACTGAACTAGATCTAATCCAGAACTAAACCAGGACTAACCCAGGACTAACCCAGAACTAACCCAGAACTAACCCAGGACTAACCCAGGACTAACCCAGGACTAATCCAGAACTAAACCAGAACTAACCCAAAACTAACCCAGGACTAACCCAGGACTAACCCAGGACTAATCCAGAACTAACCCAGGACTAACCCAGGACTAATCCAGGACTAAACCAGGACTAACCCAGGACTAACCCAGGACTAACCCAGGACTAATCCAGAACTAACCCAGGACTAACCCAGAACTAACCCAGGACTAACCCAGGACTAACCCAGGTCTAATCCAGAACTAACCCAGGACTAACCCAGGACTAACCCAGGACTAACCCAGAACTAACCCAGGACTAACCCAGGACTAACCCAGGACTAATCCAGAACTAACCCAGGACTAAACCAGGACTAAACCGGGACTAATCCAGAACTAACCCAGGACTAACCCAGGACTAACCCAGGACTAATCCAGAACTAACCCAGGACTAACCCAGGACTAATCCAGAACTAAACCAGGACTAACCCAGGACTAACCCAGAACTAACCCAGGACTAACCCAGGACTAATCCAGAACTAAACCAGGACTAAACCAGGACTAAACCAGGACTAACCCAGGACTAAACCAGGACTAAACCAGGACTAAACCAGGACTAATCCAGGACTAAACAAGGACTAAACCCGGTCTAAACCCGATCTAATCCCCGTCTAAACCCGGTCTGACCTGCTGCACTCGATGAGGCTGATCCGAAGTCGTCCTTCGACCAATCGCGCGTCAGACAGGGACAGGTCCACGTCACATGACCCGAGCGGAGACAAAACCTGGAACGGGAAGAACGGTTTGTACCTGGAAAAAGAAAAACACAAAAACAGAATCAACGTTAAAATCTACAGTTCATCAAACCAGGACTGAACCAGGACTGAACCAGGACTGAACCAGGACTAAACCAGGACTAAACCAGGACTAAACCAGGACTAAACCAGGACTAAACCAGGACTGAACCAGGTCTTAAGGACATTTGACGTGCTCCATCTCAGTCTGACACAGGGATACAGGAGGATGGGAGGGCATCTGACACACACTGTTTTAAACTGGGGTATTGTCCGTGTGCTGCCCTCTGGTGGATGAGTCAGTTTCAGGTGTGTTCTCATAATGAGACAGGATCACACCTGCCGGAACAGACCAGTCACTGGATTTCAGCTTTGAACCAGCAACCCACATGAGAGAGTCATGTGACGCTCATTCTGCATTCTGATTGGATAAAGCAAAACACCAAATCAGAACAGAAAGAAACGAGACATGTCCAATGTTTTTGTGGTTTTGAATAAATCATCAGAGCAGTTCTCAGTAAAATTTTGATCTGAACTTGTTTATCTTGAATCTGGAGACACATTTAGCTCATTTTTGTGGAATTTTAAATCGTACGGTTCATTTAGGGTCTGGTCCAGATTTAAAATTTAAAACCACAAAAGTCAAATTCACAGAAAAAGGAACAAAAACCAAAAACCTGCTGAGATCATCAGAATAAAACTGTTTGCATCAGACACATCCTGAGTCCGTCTGCGGCGCTTTTCTCCGACATTTTACCAATACTTAACCCGGTCAAAACCCATCCCTCTGTCTCTGGGTTAAACCTGCATTTGACCCGTCCGCCTGTGTCTCCGGGTTAAACCTGCATTTGACCCGTCCCTCTGTGTTTCTGGGTTAAACCTGCATTTGACCCGTCCCTCTGTGTCTCTGGGTTAAACCTGCATTTGACCCGTCCCTCTGTGTCTCTGGGTTACACCTGCATTTGACCCATCCCTCTGTCTCTGGGTTAAACCTGCATTTGACCCGTCCCTCTGTGTCTCTGGGTTACACCTGCATTTGACCCGTCCGCCTGTGTCTCTGGGTTAAACCTGCATTTGACCCGTCCCTCTGTGTCTCTGGGTTAAACCTGCATTTGACCCGTCCCTCTGTGTCTCTGGGTTAAACCTGCATTTGACCCGTCCCTCTGTGTCTCTGGGTTACACCTTGTGGAGGATTTGACATTTTTTTGCCAGCGTCACCGAGTCCAAAGCCCAAACTGATCTAAACTGATTTAAAACTTATATTTAAAACGGTATTTCCTCCGTTTCCATGGCAACTGTAACCAATATGGCGGCAAATCACCAAGAACTTTGGCTATAAGAGAAAAACAGACAGAGGGAATATTTCAACTCCACAACCAGCTCGGGAATCAAACCCACAACCTTCAAGCTGTTGGCCCTGTTAGCCTTTAGCCTCTGGTAGCCTCTGTTAGCCTTTAGCCTCTGTTAGCATCTGTTAGCCTTTAGCCTCTGTTAGCCTCTAGCCTCTGGTAGCCTCTGTTAGCCTCTAGCCTCTGTTAGCATCTGTTAGCCTTTAGCCTCTGTTAGCCTCTAGCCTCTGTTAGTCTCTAGCCTCTGTTAGCCTTTAGCCTTTAGCGTGGCCGTCTGCTCCTCCTCCGTCTGTGCATCTTTAAATCCCTGAGGCTCAGTTACATCATCAAAACTTCACCAGCAACAAAACAAGTGATGAGAAAACAACCAGGAGGAGGAGAGAAGAGAGGAGAGAAGAGAGGAGAGAAAAGAGGAGAGAAAAGAGGGAGAGGAGGTGGAGAAAGAAAAAGAAAGAAAGAAAACTATTAAAACAAATGACGAGAAAACAAGAAGACAAACTTTATTGATCCACAAGGGAAATTGGAACAGAGAGAGAAAAGAGAGAAGGAATAGGAGAAAGAGAAAAGACAGGAGAGAGAAGGAGAGAGGGGGAATAGGAGAGAGAGAAAACAGGGAATAGGAGAAAGAGAAAAGAGAGGAGAGAGGAAAGGGAGAGGAGAAAGAGATAAAACTATTAAAACAATTGATGAGAAAACAATAAGGAGAGAGAGAAAAGAGGGAAGAGAGAGAAGAAAGAAAGAGACTATTATCTATTAATACAAGTGATAAAACAACAACAGGAAGAGAGAGAGAGGGGGGGATGGGGCGGTAGAAGACAACAACAAGAGGGAGAAGGGGAATAGGAGAGAGGACGAGGGAGAGAGAGGAGAGGAGGAATGGGGAGGAGAGAGGGAGAGGAGGATGAGGAGTGGAGGGAGAGGAGAGGGGGAAGAGGAGAAAGGACAAGGGAGAGAGAGGAGAGGAGGAATAGGAGAGGAGAGAGGGAGAGGAGGAGAGGATGGACAGAGGAGGAGAGAGAGGAGGAATAGGAGAGAGGAAAGGAGGAGAGAGGAAAGGAGGAGAGGAGAGGAAGGGGAATAGGAGAGAGTAGGAAGAGAGGAGGAATAGGAGAGAAAAGGAGGAGAGGGGGAATAGGAGAGAGTAGGAGGAGGAGAAGAGGAGAAGAGGAGAGAGGAGGAGAGGAGAAGAGGAGAGAGGAGGGAGAGAGGAGGAGAGAAGAGGAGGAGAGAGGAGAAGAGGAGAGAGGGGCAATAGGAGAGGAGAGAGGAGGAGAAGAGGAGAGAAGGAGAAAGGAGAGGAGGAGAAGAGGATGAGGAGAGGAGGAGAGAAGGAGAGAGAGGAGAGAAGAGGAGAGAGGAGGAGAGGAGTGGAGGGAGACAAACCCGTTAAAGCAGCAGGTGCAGTTCTGTTCTGTTCTTTAAAAATTCTCACAATCGTTTAACGACCTGAAGAATCACGAGAACCAAAGAACCAAAAGATTCTGACGTCCTGAAAGTCTGAGCGAAAAATCAAAATGTCTCAAAATAAAAAAATGTAATATTTGAACAAAAATTAACAAATCTCAAAGGCTTCAGTTTTTAAAGTCCCATAATTTCCTCCATAAACAACCAAATCTCCTCTATCTTTTTTATATTTTTTATTATGTTTTGTTGTGTAAGTCATGCAGAATTTAAATTTATCGTTTATTTTTGTTTTTTATTTTATTTATATTCAATTCTTTTATTATTATGTGATGCTTACAGTGTATTTCATTTTTTTTTTTTTTTTTTTTTTTTAACTGTAGAATTTGTCCTAAACTGAAAATGTAAATAAATAAAGTTATTCAAAAAAAATAATCTGCACATCAGGTTTGTCCAGTTGTTGTGTTCAGTTTTGTCTCATGTTTTTGTGTTTTTATGGAGAATTGTCGTGTGGAGCCTGGGGGACGTAGACTTGTGGGTGGAGCCTCGTACAGACTCGTACTGTGGGAGCCTGGGGGACGTAGACTTGTGGGCGGAGCCTCGTACAGAGAGGAGAGATCTAGAGCTGGGCGATATGGCCTAAAAATAAAATCTCAGATTTTTTTACAAAAAACCCGATTTCCGATTTTAATCGATTTTTCTCTGCCCTACTCAAAAACAAATAACAGATGACAAATAAATGGCTCAAAACAAGTTTTAACTTTATTCTTTTTTTTAAATTTAGGATTAAAGTGCAATCTGACAAGCAAAAAACATACTTGTAAGTGAAATGGCAGACCAGGCCATTGTAAACACTTTTAGAAAGGACACTTTTAGAAAGGACATATCCAGGACATGTCCAGAGGTGTGAAAACACCCATCATGGCCCTGAGTGGATATGCCAACTACTCCCCCACTCCCACTCCATATTGAATAGACTCACCTGACTAACAGAAACTGTAAATAAATATGTGTGTCTCAGAGTAATTTTCATTGTAATTAGCTCCTCCCTTCAGGCAGATATAAAGCAGTGTCCGCCAGCATTTGACCAGAACTGAAGAAGCAGCTTGGATGAACTGAGAAACGTATTCGACCAAATAAACTCTGTCCAGTTGACAAATTAAATTTCTCCTTTTGCTACTTTTAGAAAGTTTTGATCATATTGCTGCCGCTGTCTGTTGTCATGCAGATGAGTCGGTCTTCTGCAAGTTTCCACGAAGTGAAAGCATCTTTCAATCCTTGCGCGATTAATCCCCCCTTGTGATCCTCGGGAAAATACACTGTTTGCAGACAAACGCTTCGCATCGCCCAGCTACTATTAACAAAATGTACCGTTAAACTCAAGTAGGGCTGCATCGTTCGGCTGGACCACAGGTCAGTCGTAGCAGAAAAATACGACACCTCCTCCGCTCCGCGCCCCGCTAACTTACCCGTGTAGAGCGCTGCAGCGCATTAGTTCCGCTTTCGACGCTCGCGTGTAAAAAATAATACTAATAATAAAAAAAATCGATTTTCATAAAAACACATCGTTCTGAACTGTAAATTCGAATTAATCGATTTAATCGATATATCGCGCACCTCTAGAGAGATCTCTAGATGACTCAAACATACATGGCTGACTCTAAAATCTCTTCAGACGTGTTTTTGATGAAGAACGACGTTAGAACATGGGAGAACTTGACTAAAATCATCTGCAGAACACTTCCTCTTTCCCCCGCGCTCTTCGTTCAGTATCGGCGCGTTTCTCCGCCGCGCGCTCACACTTCACCGTAAATCTTTTCACGACTGAACCGTGAAAGTACCGAGTGCACTTTCACTTCCTGTAGTCACCACAAACGTCAGAAAACTACAAATCCCAACAAGTTACGACCCTGAGTCAGACCCTGCTTTGAGCAACGAGCAATTCACCAGCCAGAGGTCCAGAACCAGGACTAAACCAGGACTAAAACAGGACCAGGACTAGACCAGGACCAGGACTGAACCAGGACCAGGATTAAAACAGGACCGGGACTAGGCCAGGACTAGGACTAAACCAGGACTAGACGAGGACTGAACCAGGACTTACTTTATTGCTCAGTGTTGACTGTAAATCTTGCTGTGTGTTTTTTCTGTTGTTTTTTCATAATTCCAAATAAATCACAATTTATAACAATTCAGTTTTATAAAAAAAAAATCTAAAATTAATGAAAGTGTATTTTGATTTTTCAGATGAATTCAGGGTTTTATTCTGACTGTTTGAGGAAGAGGACGTCTGAGTCACAAATCATTAACCTCAAACAGCCCAGTCAGTCCTGGGCCAGTCCTGGTCCAGTCCTGGTCCAGTCCTTCTTTAGTCCTGGGTCCAGTCCTTCTTTAGTCCTTGTCCAGTCCTTCTTTAGTCCTTGTCCAGTCCTTCTTTAGTCCTTCTTTAGTCCTGATTTGGTCCTGGTCCAGTCCCTGAGGAGCAGTGGACCGTCAGATCCTGTTTGGGGCTCGGGGTTCTTTAAACACTGGAGTTTTCGTAAAACAGGTTTTTCAGACACAAACAGAAAACAAAATCAACACGAAACAAAAACAAACCCACAAAAAGAACCTGAATCAGAAACTTTCCAACTTTTAAAACTCTGGACAAGATTGTTCTCATGTATCTGAGTGAAATGTGCCTCTCCCCAGTTCAGATGGATTAAGCAGCTCCTGAGGTCAGAATAAGTCCTCTATGTTCCATCTGCATCTGTTTATAAAGAGTTTTATTGTCCGAGAATCAGGAATTGCGTGCCAGCATGCTAGTTAGTTGTTGTTAGCATTACTGTGATGACGTACTGGCCTCTGAGAGTTGTGAAAAGTGCATCTAAACTCATCGAGGTGAGTAATGAGGACGCTCTGAATGCAAAAGGGAAGTGAGGAAGAACTCTGGACCTCTGAAAACTGTTTAAAATGAACCAATCCTGCAAAAAATCTGTAAAAATCAGGGACAGAGACGCCATCACTCAAGCTCTCGCTCTGAAGGGGGAGAGAGTTAGCACAGGGAGCAATGAAAGTGAAATGTATAAAACATGTGAATCTGTCATTTTGGGTGAGTACAACATTTTTAAGACGAGATTTTGACATTATTTAGGCTATTTAGACATTGTGTAATTCAGTTCCCAGTTTTAGCCTCACAGTTTTTTGTTTTTTTTACTTTATTTAAAATTTCTGCTGCTCTGGTTTTTGGGACGACACATTCTCAAAAAAATGGAACTTGTCAGGACTCTGTTTTCTCAATCCAAACATAAAAACATGAGGAAGAAATCTCACAAGATCATTTTGAGTATGTGTGCACGATCTTGTGACAGTTTGAAACAGGACTAAAAAAGGACTAAAAAAAAGACTGATCTAGGACTAAACCAGGACTGAACCAGGACTGAACCAGGACTAAAACAGGACTAAAGCAGGACTAAAGCTTCCTTGAACCGCCACCTTAACGTGGTGGAGGGGTTTGAGTGCCCGAATGATCCTAGGAGCGATGTTGTCGGGGGCTTCATGCCCCTGGCAGGGTCACCCAAGGCAAACAGGTCCTGGGGGACGGGTCAGACTAAGAGCAGTTCAGAAGCCCCCATGATGACAAAAGGGCCCCACCCTGGAGCCAGGCCTGGGGTGGGAGCTTGACGGCGAGCGTCTGGTGGCCGGGCCTTCGTCCTCCCGTGAACCCACCACCCGCGGGAGGATCCATAGGGGGCCAGTGCAGAAAGATCTGGGCGCCAGTCGAAGGCGGGGGCCTCGGCGACCAGATCTCCGGACATGGAGACTAGCTCTGGGGACATGGAATGTCACCTCACTGGGGGTGAAGGAGCCTGAGCTCATGCAGGAGGTTGAGTGTTACCGACTGAATATAATCGGCCTCACCTCCACGCACAGCTTGGGCTCTGGAACTCAACTCCTTGAGGGAGGCTGGACTCTCCATTTCTCTGGCGTTGCACACGGGGAGTGGCGGCGGCAGGTGTGGACCTGCTCATTGCCCCACAGCTCAGCCACCGTGTGTTGGAGTTCACCCTGGTGAACGCGAGGGTCGCGTACCTGCGCCTTCGGGTCAGGGACAGGTCTCTCACTGTTGTGTCGGCCTACGGGTCGAACAGCAGTGCAGAGTACCCGGCCTTCTTGGAGTCTCTGGGAGGGGTACTGGACAGTGCACCGACCGGGGACTCTGTTGTTCTACTGGGGGACTTCAACGCCCACGTGGACAACAACAGTGACACCTGGAAAGGGGTGATTGGGAGGAACGGCCTCCCTGATCTGAACCCGAGCGGTGTTCTGTTATTGGACTTCTGTGCTAGCCACGGTTTGTCCATAACGAACACCATGTTCGAGCACAAGAGTGTCCATCAGTGCACGTGGCACCAGGACACCCTAGGCCGGAGGTCGATGATTGATTTTGTTGTCGTGTCATCTGACCTCCGGCCGCGTGTCTTGGACACTCGGGTGAAGAGAGGGGCAGAGCTGTCAACCGATCACCACCTGGTTGTGAGTTGGGTTCGCTGGCAGAGGAGGAAGCCGGAAAGACCTGGCAGGCCCAAGCGTATAGTGAGGGTCTGTTGGGAACGTCTGGCAGAGCCTCTGTCAGGGGGACCTTCAACTCACACCTCCGGGAGAGCTTCTCCCAGATTCCGGTGTAGGCTGGGGACATGGAGTCCGAATGGTCTTTGTTCTAGGCCTCTATTGTTGATGCGGCTGTTCGTAGCTGTGGTCGTAAGGTCTGTGGTGCCTGTCGCGGTGGCAATCCCCGAACCCGGTGGTGGACCCCGGAAGTAAGGGATGCTGTCTGGCTGAAGAAGGAGTCTTATCGGGCCTTGTTGGCTCATGGGACTCCTGAGGCAGTTGACAGGTACCGGCAGGCCAAGCGTGCTGCAGCCCGGGCGGTCGCAGAGGCAAAAACTTGGGGTTGGGAGGAGTTCAGAGAGGCCATGGAGGAGGACTATCGGACGGCCTCAAGGAAATTCTGGCAAACTGTCCGGCGCCTCAGGAGGGGGAAGCAGTGCTTCACCAACACTGTTTACAGTGCGGGTGGAGAGCTGTTGACCTCGACTGGGGATGTTGTTGGACGGTGGAAGGAAAACTTTGAGGATCTCCTCAACCCCACCGTCACATCTTCTGAGGAGGAAGCAGAGGTTGGGGACTCGGAGGCGGACTCGTCCATCACCCTGGCTGAAGTCACTGAGGTGGTTGAGCTCCTCGGTGGCAAGGCTCCGGGGGTGGATGAGAGCCGTCCCGAGTATCTTAAGTCTCTGGATGTTGTGGGGCTGTCTTGGCTGGCACGTCTCTGCAACATCACGTGGCGGTCGGGGAGAGTGCCTCTGGACTGGCAGACCGGGTTGGTGGTCCCTCTGTTTAAGAAGGGGGACCGGAGGGTGTGTTCCAACTATCGGGGAATCACACTCCTCAGCCTCCCCGGTAAGGTCTATTCCAGGGTACTGGAGAGGAGAATCCGACCGATGGTTGAACCTCGGATCCAGGAGGAGCAGTGTGGTTTTCATCCCGGCTGTGGAACACTGGACCAGCTCTATACTCTCCATTGGGTGCTCGAGGGTTCATGGGAGTTTGCCCAAACAGTCCACATGTGCTTTGTGGATCTGGAGAAGGCATTCGACCGTGTCCCTCGTGGGGTCCTGTGGGGAGTGCTCTGGGAGTATGGAGTCCGGGGCTCTTTGTTAAGGGGTGTTCAGTTCCTGTATGACCGAAGCAGGAGCTGTGTTCGCATTGCCGGTAGTAAGTCGGACCTGTTTCCGGTGCATGTTGGACTCTGCCAGGGCTGCCCCTGTCACCGGTTCTGTTTATTGTTTTTATGGACAGAATTTCTAGGCGCAGTCAGGGGCCGGAGGGGGTCCGGTTTGGGGACCACAGGATCTCATCTCTGCTGTTTGCGGATGATGTTGTCCTGATGGCTTCATCGAACTGGGACCTCCAGTGTGCACTGGGGCTGTTTGCAGCAGAGTGTGAAGCGGCTGGGATGAAGATCAGCTCCTCCAAGTCCGAGGCCATGGTTCTCGACCGGAAAAAGGTGGTGCCCTCTCCGGGTGGGTGGAGAGTACTTGCCTCAAGTGGAGGAGTTCAAGTATCTCGGGGTCTTGTTCACGAGTGAGGGGAGGATGGAGCGTGAGATTGACAGGTGGATTGGTGCAGCGTCGGCAGTGATGCGGTCGCTGTACCGTTGTGGTGAAGAGGAGCTGAGCCGAAAAGCAAAGCTCGCAATTTACTGGTCAATCTACGTTCCTCCCCTCACCTATGGTCATGAGCTTTGAGTAATGACCGAAAGGACAAGATTGCGGATACAAGCGGCCGAAATGAGTTTCCTCCGCAGAGTGGCTGGGCGCTCCCTTAAAGATAGGGTGAGGAGCTCAGTCACACGGGAGGGGCTCAGAGTAGAGCCGCTGCTCCTCCACGTCGAGAGGAGCAGCTGAGGGGAGGGCATCTGTTCCAGATGCCTCCTGGACGCCTCCCTCGGGAGGTGTTCCAGAATGTCCCACCAGGAGGAGGCCACGGGGAAGACCCAGGACACGCTGGAGGGACTATGTCTCCCGGCTGGCCTGGGAACGCCTTGGGGTCCCACCGGAGGAGCTGGAGGAAGTGTCCGGGGTGAAGGAAGTCTGGGAGTCCCTGTTTAGACTGTTGCCCCCGCGACCCGGCCTCGGATAAGCGGAAGAAAATGGATGGATGGATGACGCAGGACTAAAGCAGGACTGAACCAGGACTAAAGCAGGACTAAAGCAGGACTGAACCAGGACTGAACCAGGACTGAACCAGGACTAAACCAGGACTAAACCAGGACTAAACCAGGACTAAAGCAGGACTGAACCAGGACTAAAGCAGGACTAAAGCAGGACTGAACCAGGACTGAACCAGGACTGAACCAGGACTGAACCAGGACTAAAGCAGGACTGAACCAGGACTGAACCAGGACTAAAGCAGGACTAAAGCAGGACTAAAGCAGGACTGAACCAGGACTGAACCAGGACTGAACCAGGACTGAACCAGGACGTAAGCAGGACTGAACCAGGACTAAAGCAGGACTAAAGCAGGACTAAAGCAGGACAGAACCAGGACTAAAGCAGGACAGAACCAGGACTAAAGCAGGATCATTTTGAGTACGTATGCAGGATCTTGTGACAGTTTTGTCTCGTCTCTAGAACACAACGGTCTGAAGACGTGTCACAGTGAAAAGTAGAAATCTTTAAACTCTTTTTCGTCAGGACAGAGCGACAGAAGATCATAAAGTCCATCACATCTGTTCACCAGGACTAAAACATTATTCACATGTTTTTCCACTCTGTGGATTGGGAAGTTTCAGATTTCGAATCTCCAGTACCCGCACAGTACCCGCAGTACAACAGTACATCAGTACAACAGTACAACAGTACAACAGTACATCAGTACAACAGTAAAACAGTACACGCAGTACAACAGTACAGCAGTACAAGTATTTTTGTATCTGTCAGTAAAGTGGGTGGATGGTGACTCATGTGTGGGAGTTTCACCAGAACCAAACTCAAAAACCAAAACCACAAACTTCTCCACAAACGTTCAGCATCAGTGAGGAAGAGGAAGAGGACGAGAAGGAGGAAGAACAGGAGGAGGAGGAGGAGGAGGAGGAGGAGGAAGAGGAGAAGGAGGAGGAGGAGGAGGAAGAGGAGGAGCAGGACGAGGATGATGAGGAGGAGGAGAATGAGGAGGAGGAGGAAGAGGAGGCACAGGAGGAGGAGGAGAAAGAACAGGAGGAGGAGGAAGAGGAGGAGGAGGAGCAGGACGAGGATGATGAGGAGGAGGAGAATGAGGATGAGGAGGAACAGGAGGCACAGGAGGAGGAGGAGGAGGAAGAGGAGGAGAAGGAGGAAGAGGAGGAGAAGGTAGGATGAGGAGGAGGACGAGGATGATGATGAGGACGAGGATGATGATGAGGAGGAGGAGGAGGAAGAGGAACAGGAGGCACAGGAGGAGGAAGAGGAGGAGAAGGAGGAGGAAGAGGAGGAGGAGGAGGAAGAAGAGGAGGATGAGGACGAGGATGAGGAGGAGGAGGAACCATCTCACACAAGGAGCAAACATCTGCAGGTTAAATGTGACGTTTTAGTTTTACGGATCCTGAGACCAAACACAGACCGTGTAAAGAAGTGAAATAACGGAGAGAGACGACTCCCCACGTCTGCTCCAAATGAAGCTCACTGAGGCCAGCAGTTAGAGGGACGAGTTTGGAGCAGAGTTCCATATTTGGAAATGTGACCGTGAGTATCATGGCAACCAAAGAGCCAATCAGGAGCGAGGCTGTTGAAGGTCACGCCCCTTCCTGCACCTCTGGTTTAACAGGGGGCGGAGCTTAGCAACGCTGTCAATCAAACCTGTTGCTAACACTAGTGGGAGGGGCCTTGGGGAAAGAAGGCGTCTGATTGGTCGGTTCTTAATGTTCAGGTCTGGATTTGGTTGAAATAAAAACCCCAGGGTCATGTAGAGGGTCAAAGGTCAAAGGTCAGAGTGAGGAGCCTGACAGCAGCAGGTACAGAGAGAGGGGCCACGCTTTATACACACAAACTGAACTGGAGCCAGAGTCCATGGAGCCCAAACATGTCCATGAACACTTCCTGTTTGGAACAACAGTAGTTGTATTCGTAGTAGTAGTCATAGTATTCGTAGTACCTGATCTTGTAGTTGGGCAGCGTGTGCTTCCTCTTGATCACTCTCTTGAGTTGAGTGACGATGATGGAGGTGAGCTGAGGAAGAGGTCGTCCCTCAAACTGAGACTTGACCTCGAAGTCAACGAGCGGGTCGTCCAGGAAGGAGAAGGACCAATGAGTGAACGGTATCCGGGTGAACTGCAGCCGGAGCCGACCAATCACACGCCGCATCTTCACAAACAGGTAGGCGGACTTCCCAAACACCAGGTCCACGTCGATGGCCAGATGGAAGCCGCCACTGTACTCCAGGTCAACCTGAGGCGAACACAAAGGGTTAAAGGGCAAAAGTAAAAACTCAAGGTTTATTTTTATTTACAAATACTGATTATGTCACGATTTAAAAGTCCTGGATCACACTGAACCAACTCTGAGCTTTAAGTCCATGTTCTGATGTTCCTCCTCAAACAGACCTGGAGTTGTGTTTGTTTCATTCACATGTTTGAGGAACTCTTTATTATTAGTCTGTCTACATCTCCAAAGCTCCAAACGCTCTGTTCCACCTTGTGATGTCATCAAGTGGTAGTTTTCAAGTGAACAGCTCCTTTTATCTTTAGTTCAGTCGAGATCGGCAATTCCAGGACTGAAATGATCCAAATGATTCTAGTGAAGGTGTGTGGAGTTTAAAAACACAGTGGAGCACTTCCTGTATCACCACATGATGACATCACAAGGTGGAACAGAGTGTTTTCAGTTTGAGAGAAGAACTCGTGTTAAATCTGCAGGTTTGTGTGTTAAACATGTGAATGAAACAAACACAACTCCCTTTAAACTCCATCACAAATGCTCCGGTTTGTTTATTTCTGTCATTTCCATATGGGAGTATTTATGCCAGATGCCCTCCCTGAGCTGAGTTGGTTTTAGTTCAGTTGTGTAAAATTTGCATGAGCCGAGTTTAAGGTGGTGCAGCCAAATCATCACGACGAGCTCCAGTCCAAAGTCTTCAGCAGATTTAAGGACTAAACCAGAACTGAAACGGGACTGAAACAGAACTAAACAAGAACTAAAGCAGAACTGAAGCAGAACTGAAACAGGACTAAACCAGGACTAAACCAGGACTGAACCAGGACTAAACCAGGACTAAACCAGGACTAAACCAATCCAATCCAACTTTATTTGTACAGCACATTTTATAAACAAAACCGTTTCCAAAGTGCTTTACACAGCCGCGTAAAATATTTAACTCTACAAAGTTTGCAGAATTATGTTCAAACTAAAGGAACTAATAGAATCAATAGATAAAAGAATAATAATAATAAAATCAATGAATAAAGGCAGTACTAAAAGAATAAAATAAAGAAAAAACAATAAATAAATAAAAAATAAATAAAAGACACAGAGGACCTCACAACTCACACGGTGTTAAAAGCCCGAGAGTAAAAGTGGGTCTTAAGACGAGACTTTAAACACTCCACCAGGGGGCGCTGTTGGGACGTGGGGGGGCAGAGCGTTCCAGAGTTTGGGGCCGATCACAGAGAAGGCCCGGTCCTCCTGGGTTTAAGTCTCATCTTAGGGCCAGCTCCAGCTCGTGGGGCCTCGGACCTCAGAGCGCACGAAGGGTAAGTTTGGATGAGGTCCGAGACGTACTGTAGGGCCAGTCCATTCAAAGCTTTAAAAATAAACAATAAAATCTTAAAATGAATTCTAAAATTAACAGGAAGCCAGTGCAACGACACAAGAATTAGGGTAATGTGGTCGCGCTTTTTTCTCCCCGTTAAAAGACGCGCAGCAGATTTCTGGACCAACTCTAAGCGATGAAGAGCATTTTGGTTTAGTCCTGCGTAGAGCGCACTGCAGCAATCCAGACGAGTAGAGATAAAAGTGTGTCAAGGGTTTCACTTTGGATAAAAGACAAAGGTGATAAAAACTGGATTAAACGACAGCATTGACCTGTTTGTTAAGTTTAAAATCACAGTCTACAGTGACGCCGAGGTTGGTGGCTGAGGGACGGATTTGTTTGTTGAAGGGACCCGTATCAGTCTGGGGGTCCACAGGGCCAAACACCACAGTTTCAGTCTTTCCCTCATTAAGATTCAAAAGGTTATGTTCCAATGAAGCCTTGACGTCCCTCAGGCACTGCAGGAGGGGTGTCAGGGGCTGCTGCCATTTTCCCTGAGATGTAAATTTGGCAGTCGTCTGCATAAAAGTCGCAAGATATCCCAAGCTTTTGGAAAATTTGGCTCAGGGGGAGAATATAAAGTGCAAACAGTACAGGCGCGAGAATGGAGCCCTGAGGGACTCCACAGTGAAGCTGAGTGGAGGACGAGGTGGAAGACCTCCCCGACAAAAAGGACCTGGACCAGTCCAAGGCAGATCCCCTGACACCAACACAGTTTTCAAGACGATTTAAAAGAGTTGCACAGTCCACCGTCTCAAAAGCAGCAGTTAAGTCTAAAAGCACTAAAATGGCAGAGTCACCAGAATCAGCCATTAAAAACAGGTGATTAAAAACCTTTAAATGTGCCGACTCAGTGCCATGAAATGTTCGATATCCTGAGTGGAACAAATCAAATATATTCTGTGCATTTAAAAATGGAGGGACAGAGGAGCTCATTCTCCAACAGGCTCCTACAGCTCAAACAGTGAGAGATACAGGACTACATTCATACTATAATACTCCCTACAACTGTACAACAACTCACCCTTATGTAACAGATAATACTCCCTACAACTGTACAACAACTCACCCTTATGTAACAGATAATACTCCCTACAACTGTACAACAACTCACCCTTATGGAACAGATAATACTCCCTACAACTGTACAACAATTCACCCTTATATAACAGATAATACTCCCTACAACGTACAACAACTCACCCTTATGTAACAGATAATACTCCCTACAACTGTACAACTCAATCTTAAGTAACAGATAACCTTATGCCCTGTCAATCAGCAGAGTATTTACACTGTCGTTCTTGTCTCTTGTTTATAGCTGTGATTTTATAGTTTATTTTATATTTTATTACTTATTTTTCTATTTTATTTTGACTTGTACATTTACATTTATTTTTATAATTATGTCTCATTTGACACGTGTCTCTGTCTCTGTCCCTGTCTGTCTCTGTCTCTGTCCCTGTCTCTGTCCCTGTCCCTGTCCCTGTCCCTGTCTCTGTCCCTGTCCCTGTCTCTGTCCCTGTCCCTGTCTCTGTCCCTGTCCCTGTCTCTGTCCCTGTCTCTGTCCCTGTCTCTGTCTCTTACTCTTTTTGCTACACCATCTATTTTTGTTACTCTCTGTTATTATATTATATTGTGATGTTTGAGCGACTGTGTCCAAATATATTTCCCTTGTGGATCAATAAAGTTTGTCTAAGTCTAATAATTTTGGACAAAAATGGAATCTTTGAGATGGGTCGATCATTTGAAGGGACTTTAGTGTCAGGACTGGGTTTTTAAAATAATGATTTAACCACAGCTTGTTTACAAAAACCGGGCACTGAGGTGAGGTGCCATTTACAGTTTGCTGGACACAAGGGCCAAGAGTTGACCAGACGTCTTTGAGGACGTGGGGGGACAGGATCTGTGGAACTAGACGAAGGTTTGAGTTATTGACAATATTTGTTAGAAAGGGTTCAAACAGCAGTGTGTGGTTATTGAGGGATTAGACAACATGATTGAAATGCTGGCCCTAATGGCAGATACTTTTTAGAAAAAAAAGTTCAAAAATCTCTCACAAGGCTCCCAAAAAGATTCTAAAACTGTGGATTGGAAAGGATTCAGAATCTGCTGTTTTAAAACGTGCCCTGGGCTCATTAAGATTTTGCAGAATTGGGCTTGAGAGGTCGACTATAGCTCCAGGCGCTTGTGTTTTTTCGCACTCATTTACATGGACATCACACTTTATAGGAGCGTGATCAGAGAATAGAGCATCAGCCGCACACACCCGCAACAGGAAGAGCGCACGAGGTCCACGAGGTCCACAGGGTGTCCATGTGTTTGTGTGGACAGTAACACGCTGGGTTAGTTTAAACGCAACAAGCAGTTCTAAAAACTCTAGCCACGTGCAACAAACATGTTTATTAAAATCACCAACAATTAAAAACTTGTCATATGACGTATAAATACCAGCAATAAAACCAGAAAAGTTATTTATGAAGTCTTTGTTGTGTTTGGCGGGCGGTACACTATTGCACAGAGAAGAGGATTACGCACGCCCAGTTCAAAACAACTCAGTCTAAAGAAGTTAAACCAGGTCTAAACCAGGTCTAAACCAGGACTAAACCAGGTCTAAACCAGGACTAAACCAGGTCTAAACCAGGTCTAAACCAGAACTAAACCAGGACTAAACCAGGTCTAAACCAGGTCTAAACCAGTCTCAGTCTCACCTCGAAGTTGAGCTCCTCAGGCATGCCCTCCTCGTTGGTGTTCACCGGTTTCATGAGTTTGGCCGATTTAAAAACAGGAACTGAGTTTCCCAGAGAAATGTCCCTCAGACTCAGACCCTCCAGGAGACGCCCGGCCGTTTTAGTCTGAAGAAGCTCCTCAAACTCCACCTGAAAACACACAAACGTAAATATACCCCGATCTGACCGGGGGAGGGCATCTGACACACGGGGAGGGCATCTGACACACGGGGAGGGCATCTGACACACAGGGAGGGCATCTGACACACAGGGAGGGCATCTGACACACGGGGACATTTTAGGCCATGTTTGTAGAGATCTAAACCAGGACTAAACCAGGTCTAAACCAGGTGTAAACCAGGACTAAACCAAGTCTAAACCAAGTCTAAACCAGGACTAAAGCAGGACTAAAGCAGGACTAAAGCAGGACTAAAGCAGAACTAAAGTAGGACTAAACCAGGTCTAACCCAGGTCTTAACCCAGGTCTAACCCAGGACTAAACCAGGTCTAACCCAGGTCTAAACCAGGTCTAAAGCAGGACTAAACCAGGACTAAACCAGGACTAAACCAGGTCTTAACCCAGGTCTAACCCAGGTCTAACCCAGGTCTAACCCAGGACTAAAGCAGGACTAAACCCAGGTCTAAACCAGGACTAAACCCAGGTCTAACCAGGACCGGACCTTGATCTTCTTGGTGAGCCAGTGCCGGACCACGGGAGTGTCTCGCAGCTCTCGGAACAGAAAAAGGAAAATCGCGTTGAGGAAGTTGCAGGTCTCGGCCCGGTCAGGAGGCTCGGCGCTCGGCTGCGGTTTGTGTCCGGTCCCCGCCGCGTCCCCCGGGCCTTTGGGAGCCGAGTCCTGCGCTCTGGAGCCGGCGGACACGGGGCTCTCCTCCGGGTCATGCTGCGGAGGCTGTTGGCTGCTGAAGTAGTCTCGGAGCGCGGTGTCCGGTTCTACCTTCCCGTACTGCAGCGCCCGGGCCACGGGCTCGGGGCTGCGCCGGTACAGAAGCAAGAACTGCAGGAGCAACGTGAGCACGGCCCCGGAGAAGGCGGACAGCAGTAGCAGGTAGATCATGTCTCCGCTCCTCGCACCGGGACCCCTCACACCGGGACCAGGGCTCCTACACCGGGACCAGGGTTCCACACACCGGGACCACGGACAGCTCTCACCGGGACCACAGGCTCCTCTCACCGGGACCTCTGGCTCCTCACACCGGGAAAACGGGCAGCGCTACGAACGGTTTTAACCATAGACCGAACGGGTTTAACAAAGACGGTTCCGCCATGTCCTGGTCCTCTGCGCTGAGCTGAGGGCGCCAGATCTGCGGGGAGAAACGAGCCTCTGCGGGACCAAAACAACCGCACAACCACCGTGCTACCAGGCAACCCACCGGGCAACCCACCGGGCCGGAGCCCGAGGAGGCGGCTCAGAAACGGCGTTACAGTAACGTACAGGCCCGGCTAAAGCACGACTCGAACCGCAGACCTCACGGTAACAGGGCGCTGCTGTACCGCCTGCGCCGGTCTCATGGTTCAGCATCTGCTGCAGACTCAGGACTCCAGAGTCTGAGCTCAAATGCTCCACAAAATCTGATCATCAGCTGATTTCTGCTTTAGGATCATTTAAATGAGTGTTCAGAAGGACCGCACTTGTCATTTCAACAATCAGGGACAGGAGCAGACAGGAGCAAACAGAAGCTCACATTGGCTAGAAACGAGTGGATCTGGCAACTCCAGGCGCCGCTGCTGATTGGACCAGCGACCCACGCACGGTGCGAGGTGACGTCATAGACGTGTCCGGGCACGTTAGGTGACGTCAGACTCAAACGGCTCAAACAGTTTCTCCGTTTGAAGAGAAACGGGCCGCGTTTGTGCCGCGGATTTTTATCAATGAGGAAAAAATGTTTTATTAAATTTTTTTTTTTTTTAAACATTTCAAATTCCGCCGCGGCACTTTTATAAACACTGTTTTCTGATGCCGTAAATAAAGCTGAGAGTATGACGTCATCACTGTTCTGTCTGAAAGAGAAACCAGCAGAGCACTGGAGGGAGGAGAGGTGATGGGAGGGCATCTGGGGTAAGAGACAGCAGTTATGCACTGGCCATAAGAGAGCTGCAGTTCTGCTTCTGTCCACCAGGTGACAGGGATGGTTCATGTCGAGAGACAGTTTTATTTTACCCCCACCACCACCACCCTCTCTCCTCCCACCCCCTTCTCCTCTCTCTCCTTCCTCTCTCTCTAACTCTCTCTCTCTTTCCTCTTCCTCTCTCTCTCCTTCTCCCCCCCGCCCTCTCTCCCTCCTCCCCCTCCTCTCTCCCCCTCCTCTCTCTCCTCTCCCCCTCCTCTCTCTCTCTCTCTCTCTCCTCTCCCCCTCCTCTCTCTCTCTCCCTCCTCCCCCTCCTCTCTCTCTCTCTCTCTCTCCCCCTCCTCCCCCTCCTCTCTCTCTCTCTCTCTCCTCTCCCCCTCCTCTCTCTCTCCCTCCTCCCCCTCCTCTCCCTCTCTCTCTCTCTCTCTCTCTCTCTCTCCTCTCCCCCTCCTCTCCCCCTCCTCTCTCTCTCCCTCCTCCCCCTCCTCTCTCTCTCTCTCTTTTTCTCTTCCTTCCTTCTCATATCTTTTCTTACACTTCTGTTCCTCTTTGAACCAAACAAAAGACACTGAAGGATTTTGGTCTCACATCTTCACAGAAACTCAACGAAGCAAAGAAGTCCAGGTCTAAACTGAGTCTAAACCAGGACTGAACCAGGTCTGAACCAGGACTGAACCAGGTCTGAACCAGGACCATGGGAGAAGTGGGGTCTACAGACTCCAGCAGCTTCTACAAAGACCAGCTCTGTGAGTACTGCTTATACTGGGGTTAGACTGGGTTAGTCCTAGTTTAGTCCTGCTTTAATCCTGCTTTAGTCCTGCTTTAGTCCTGCTTTAGTCCTGGTTTAGTCCTGCTTTAGTCCTGCTTTAGTCCTGCTTTAGTCCTAGTTTAGTCCTGCTTTAGTCCTGCTTTAGTCCTGGTTTAGTCCTGGTTTAGTCCTGCTTTAGTCCTGCTTTAGTCCTGCTTTAGTCCTAGTTTAGTCCTGCTTTAGTCCTGGTTTAGTCCTGCTTTAGTCCTGGTTTAGTCCTGGTTTAGTGGAGGTTTCATGTTTGAAGACAAGTTTTTAACTTTTGTAAGACAAAGAAGCAGCCATATCTTCTTGACTACATTCACAATCCAAAGACTGAACCAGGTCTAAACCAGGACTAAACCAGGACTAAACCAGGACTAAACCAGGACTAAACCAGGTCTATGTATGGTTCTTAGATGGTCCAACGTGCCACTACGGACGGAGGAAATGAGTAATTTCTGTTTCACACCTCCACAACGACGGAAATAAAACTTTATCATAAAATATAAAACAACAACCAGGACCAAACCAGGTCTAAACCAGGTCTAAACCTGGATCAAACCTGGACTAAATCAGGTCTAAAACGAGACTCAACACAAAACACATTTACATTCACACTGATATAGACTAGATTTGGTCCAGTTGTAGTCCTGGTTTGGTCCTGGTTTAGTCCTGGTTTAGTCCTGGTTTGGTCCTGGTTTAGTCCTGGTTTAGTCCTGGTTTAGTCCTGGTTTAGTTCTGGTTTAGACCTGGTTTAGACCTGTTTTTTTTTTCAGGAAAGGTTCTGCTCTATTCTGTCAATGAGACTTTTTTAGGATCGATACCAGTGGAAAATGAAGGTCCAGTATCGATACATGTTTTAGTATCAATATTGGTTTAGTATCGATCCTGGTTTTGGTTTGGATTAGGGTCTGAGTTTTCGTGGTTTTGGCCCTGGTCCTGAACTGGACCAGAGACTCGAGCAGTGACAGAGTCTGAGGAATGTAACACGTCTGAACACGAAACACACCACAACAGACAGGGATTAGAACCCACAACCTACACACAGAGACACAGAGACACACAAAGACACACACACAGAGACACAGAGACACACACATAGAGACAGAGACACACACACAGAGACACACAGAGACACAAACAGACACACACACACACAGAGACATTCGTCACACTTTTATTTTTAGTCGCACTTTCAGCTTTGACCGCACATGATGATGTCACTTCCTGTCGGCAGAGGAAGAGGAAGTGTGGGCGGGGCCAAACATGGACTTATTTTATGCTAATGAGGGACAGTGTCATGCCCTCATTTGATTTGTCTGGAATGTTCCACAGTATAGATTAAACCCACAGTACCTATCACCAGGGAGACGAGCAGGTCACAGCACTACGCTACATTACAGGTCAGATCTGTGGAGAGGCGCCCCTGTTCACTATTGTATTTTTGAGCAGTAATTCAAAGCCTGAAATAAACAAACGCTGATGGAAAAATTTAAAACCGCCAGTGTTTTGAGTCGATGTGAAAAACCAGAGACACAGGGAGAACATGCAGACTGACAGAGACACAGGGAGAACATGCAGAGTCCACAGAGACACAGGGAGAACATGCAGAGTCCACAGAGACACAAGGAGAACATGCAGACTCCGCACAGACACAGGGAGAACATGCAGAGTCCACAGAGACACAGGGAGAACATGCAGAGTCCACAGAGACACAAGGAGAACATGCAGACTCCACACAGACACAGGGAGAACATGCAGAGTCCACAGAGACACAGGGAGAACATGCAGACTGACAGAGACAGAACCAAGAACTACAGTGAGTCTTGTGTCAAAAGTATCGAAAATCAGATCATAATCGATACTAAAACTAATATCGAAACCAGATCCTCATTTTTCACAGGCGTCGATACTAAAGAAAACAGAAGAGAACAGAACCTTTACTGAAAAAACAGGACTAAACCAGGTCTAAACCAGGACTGAACCAGGACTAAACCAGGTCTAATCAGAGTATTACTGCATTTCAGACAACATTAGTTTTGTCAAAAGAATCGAAAATCAAATCTAATCGATACTAAACGAGTATCGAAACTCGCTCCTCATGTTCCTCAGGTCTGGATCCTAAAAAGTCCCATTTTCAGGACGAGCAGAACTTTTCCTGAATGTGTTTAGAACAAACTGGACCTGGATCAGATTTAGACCTGGTTTAGACCTGGTTTAGACCTGGTTCAGTCCTGGTTTAGTCCTGGTTCAGTCCTGGTTTAGTCCTGGTTCAGTCCTGGTTTAGTCCTGGTTTAGTCCTGTTTTAGTCCTGGTTCAGTCCTGGTTTAGACCTGGTTTAGACCTGGTTTAGACCTGGTTTAGACCTGGTTTAGTCCTGGATCACTGAGAATTACACAGATATCAGGACACATGGGAATAAAACAGAAAGTTCTGCCTTTTAATGTGGAAAATCACAGGATTGTCTAAAGAAACAGGGTTTTATTTTCATCGTGTAATCAGAATCGGTATCGAGTATCGAGTCTGTTCTTTGGTATTGAAATCCAGACTTTAGTATCGTGACTCTAAACTCTTCTGTCTCTTTCAGATCGGAGCGCCGAGCCGGTGGAGGACACAGACACCACCTGTTTTGTGGCAGAAATTGTGAGTTTTTAAAATAGTTTAAAGTTTCTGTATCTCAAACTGAACTTTAATCCATGTTCTGATGTTCCTCCTCAAAAACACCTGGAGTTGTGTTTGTTTCATTCACATGTTTGAGGAACTCTTTATTATTAGTCTGTCTACATCTCCAAAGCTCCAAACGCTCTGTTCCACCTTGTGATGTCATCAAGTGGTAGTTTTCAAGTGAACAGCTCCTTTTACCTTTAGTTCAGTCGAGATCGACAATTCCAGGACTGAAATGATCCAAATGATTCTAGTGAAGGTGTGTGGAGTTTAAAAACACAGTGGATCACTTCCTGTATTACCACATGATGACATCACAAGGTGGAACAGAGTGTTTTCAGTTTGAGAGAAGAACTCGTGTTAAATCTGCAGGTTTGTGTGTTAAACATGTGAATGAAACAAAACACAACTCCAGGTGTGTTTCATGATTTTACACAAACGCACAAACTCACATTTTACCACAAAACATTTGTAAACCTCCTCCCGTCGACTCGGGACGGTTTAAGTCCTGGTTCAGTTCTGAGTCCAGACTTGCCCAGGTTTTAACTCAGGGGGCGGGGCTTATCCTTCCCTCGCGCTCTGTGATTTCTACGAATCCAGAGACAGGCCCAGACTAGTCCTGAACCAGGACTAAACCAGGACTGAACCAGGACTGAACCAGGACTAAACCAGGACTGAACCAGGACTGAACCAGGACTAAACCAGGACTGAACCAGGACTAAACCAGGACTAAACCAAGACACCAAATGTCTCTAGTGAATCTGCAGATGTCGCGGTGTGTCAGATGCCCTCCCAGATGTTGGAGAATGGAGTCTGGATAAAAATGATCCACATTTGTGGATTTGAATTTTGACTTCTGGAGATTTGAAAATCCAGAAACTGAACCCAGACCCCAGACTCTGGTCCTCGTGAGGTCTGCTCTGCTCTGGGCCTCGGCCCTCGTGTTCCTGTTTTGGAGTTTTTTCTCAGACTCATATTTGACATGTTGGTGTTTTGTTTCAGTCTCTGGAGGAGAATTACCCGGTGCAGGTCACAGATCCTCACGGTGAGTCTGGACGACGCTGTAGATCTGAAACTCTGAAACTCTGACACTCTGAAACTCTGACACTCTGAAACTCTGAAACTTATGAAACTCTGAAACTCTTCATGATCTAAAGACAGATTCAAGCCGAGGTGTTCTGCAAAACTGACTTTTATCGTTCTCTCATCTTCTGATGTTGTTCCTCATCACAAACCTGAAGATGTTTTACAGTCCTCCATGTATGTTTGAGTCATCTAGAGATCTCTCCTGGGCCCTATTCAAACCCTCCTTACAGTTAGCAGTACGAGTCTGTACGAGGCTCCGCCCACAAGTCTACGTCCCCCAGGCTCCCACAGTACGAGTCTGTACGAGGCTCCGCCCACAAGTCTACGTCCCCCAGGCTCCACACGACAATTCTCCATAAATACACAAAAACATGAGACAAAACTGAACACAACAACTGGACAAACCTGATGTGATGCAGGAGTTTCAATAGTGCGACGCACACTGAGTGTGTTGGGATAGAGCTCTGAAGGGGGAGGGAGTTAGTGTGGAGAGCAAAGGGAGGAGAGACTCAAAATGAAACATGTTAATATGCTGTTTTGGGTGAATATAACTTTACTTTACCTGGAATGTTCACAGTATGGCATTAAACATCTCTATGTTAGAATTTAAAAACTCTTTATTATTAGTCTGTCTACATCTCCAAAGCTCCAAACGCTCTGTTCCACCTTGTGATGTCATCAAGTGGTAGTTTTCAAGTGAACAGCTCCTTTTACTTTTAGTTCAGTGGAGATCGGCAACTCCAGGACTGAAATGATCCAAATGATTCTAGTGAAGGTGTGTGGAGTTTAAAAACACAGTGGAGCACTTCCTGTATCACCACATGATGACATCACAAGGTGGAACAGAGTATTTTCAGTTTGAGAGAAGAACTCGTGTTAAATCTGCAGGTTTGTGTGTTAAACATGTGAATGAAACAAAACACAACTCCAGGTGTTTGTGACGAGGAAACGACATTAAAGCAGAGCAGAGGATCATGGGACACTGAAGCAGAGGATTATGGGACACTGAAGCAGAGGATCATGGGACATTTAAACTGTGTGTGCTCCATCTGCTCACCAGCAGGGGGAGCCATTCGTTCGTACATTACTCTGTCCCGTTTGTGTCCAGACGCAGTGACTCTCCATCTCAGCTCCATGGCCCCGGGGCCCTTCAGCTCTCACAGAATACGGCAGGTGAGTTTCACATCCTGAGGGCCGCGTACGCAGGTGCAAAGAGCCCGACTCACCTGTCTTCACCTGTGTTTTGTTTTTCAGCCTGTGGAGGACGTGGACTGCAGCTGCCCCTCCTCCACCTCCCCAGGTACATGTGACACTCTGCAGCGCCACCTCCTGGACACCACATCTGTACATTATTACCACAGCTCATTGGGTAGCAGATGCAGAGGGAATATTCCATAACTGTTACCTAGCAACCGTAATGGAAACAAGGGCCAAAACCTGAAATACACTGTAGTTTTGATCCGACAAATAAATTACATCAACTTTATTTAGTTCAATTCAATTCAATTCAATTTATTTTTGTATAGCCCAAAATCACAACAAGAGTTATCTCGGCGGACTTCACAAAATTGTTGATTTAACAGACAGACGGAGATGTCAGAGAATAAAGCAGAATAAGAAACATTCATAAATCAAAAATACAGAATGTCCAACAACAAGCAGGCAAATGGAAAATTGTCCCAGCATCTCCTGCCCTTAGACCCTCCTTCTCGGCAAGGAAAAACTCCGAAAAACCCAATGGGAAAAACGGAGAAACCTCGAGGAGAACCACAGTGAAGGAGAGATCCACTCCTATGGACGGACAGGCAGATGAAACTACTAATCTAGCAGGACAAGGACAGTTAATCCAGGACAGGGAAGGAGAGGAGGGGTCCAGGTCCTCAACACTAGGGGACAGCAGCGGTCCAAACTGGAACAGCAGCATCTGAAACAGTTACACTCCCCAAAAGAGGAGTGGGACAGGGACAACATGTGAATAGCAAAGAACAGACTACGAATGAACTAGTAATTGAATATTCTTAACAGTAGGAGGAGAAAAAGTAGGAGAAACCAGAGGACAGTGCTCAAGATGCCATAGTTTCCCCAGTAATATATCTCCTAGAGCAGCTTAACTAGGCCTATGGGTTTAGTTTCTGTTCCTAACTGACCTGACCATAAGCTGATTCAAAGAGGAACGTTTTGAGCCTAATCTTAAATGTAGAGACTGTGTCAGCTTCTTTGACATGAGCAGGGAGCTGATTCCACAACAAGGGTGCTTGGTACCTAAAAGCTCTACCTCCTAAAGTAGTTTTAGCGACTCTAGGAACCACCAATAGTGCAGCATTTTGAGAGCCGAGTGAACGGTTAGGATGATAAGGTACAATTTCATCTTTAATGTAGGAAGGGGCCATGTCATTTACAGCTTTATAGGTTAGAAGAAGAATTTTAAATTTTACTCTAAACTTAACCGGAAGCCAATGAAGATTTTTTAATACTGGAGTAATGTGCTCTCGTTTTTTAGTACCTGTTAGTATTCTTGCTGCTGCATTTTGAACCAATTGAAGGCTTTTTATAGAGCTTTTAGGGCAAGCTGCAAGCAGGGAGTTACAGTAGTCTAACCTCGAAGTGACAAAAGCATGGACAAGTTTTTCAGCATCATTTTTTGGCAGTATATTTCTAATTTTGGCTATATTGCGTAAATGAAAATAAGCCGTTTTACAGACATGGCTTATGTGTGCTTTAAATGAGAGCTCTTGATCAAATAGGACTCCAAGGTTTCTTACAGTGGAGCTGGAGGCTACACTGACATTGTCCAATGTGATTATCTGCTCAGTTAGAGAGTCAAACTTTACATCGAGCCCAGCTGCAGGCCAGGACAAAACCACAATAGAGTCTCGTAGGTGTTTAGGGCCTAATAGAATGACTTCAGTTTTTTCAGGGTTAAGAAGTAAATAATTAAAGGTCATCCATGTTTTTATGTCCCTCACACAGTCACTAAGCCTTTCAATTTGATTAGTCTGATCAGGTTTCATTGATAGGTACAGCTGGGTGTCATCTGCATAACAGTGGAAATCGATACCGTGCTTTCGGATGATATTACCTAACGGTAGCATGTAAAGGGTAAACAGAACTGGACCCAGAACTGAACCCTGTGGCACACCGTAGGCTACTTTAGAACACTGTGAGGAGCTCTGGTTTACATTTACAAACTGGTACCTATCGGATAAATAGGATTTAAACCAGCTGAGGGCAGTTCTTCTGATGCCCACATCACATTCCAACCTCTGCAGTAAAATGTTGTGGTCGATTGTGTCAAAAGCTGCGCTGAGGTCCAACAGAACCAGTATTGAGACCTGACCATTGTCAGCAGCCAATAACAAATCATTTGTTACTTTAACCAGGGCTGTCTCAGTGCTATGATGAGCTCTGAATCCAGATTGAAATTTTTCAAATAAATTATTTTCCTGCAGATGACGACAAAGCTGTTTAACTACAATTCTCTCCAGAATTTTAGAAATAAACGGAAGATTTGAAATAGGTCTGTAATTGGCTAAGAGGTCAGGATCAAGATTAGGCTTTTTTAGGAGCAGCTTAATTACTGCATATTTAAAAGACTGAGGCACAGTGAAAGAGTGAAAGAGTGAAAGAGAGAAGAGGAGAGGAGGTTCACCTGAAAAATACCACTTGATGACATCACAAGGTGGAACAGAGCGTTTGGAGCTTTGGAGATGTAGACAGACGAATAATAAAGAGTTCCTCAAACATGTGAATGAAACAAACACAACTCCAGGTCTGTTTTTGAGGAGGAACATCAGAACATCAAAACAGGACTTTTCCGTTCTTCGCTCAGTAGAACCTCTAATTCCCCGTAGAAGTGTAATCGTTCCTCTTTCATCTTCAGTCTTTACATAAATACTTTTTTTTCTCCATTAATATTCTCTCTTTCCTCCTCAGACTGTCCGAAGGCTCTGCTCGCGCCCTGTGACCGCTGCTCTCCTCCCGCTCCAAAGATCTGTGACCTCATGAACGACAAGGACCTCCTGGACCTCCTCAGGCTGAAGCTGGACCCCAGTCACTGCACCGTCAAGAACTGGAAGAACTTCGGGAGCCGCTGGGGCATGTCCTACGACGAGCTGACCCTCCTGGAGCAGCGCAGCCAGGGGGCGCTCTCCCACAGCCCCACGCACGAGGTCCTTCTGCGCTTCAGCCACAAGGGGGTGTCGGAGCTGGCCGAGCTGTGCCGAGTTTACCAGCGCGTGGACGTCCTCCGCCTCCTCCAGCGCTGGGAGGAGAGCGAGTGGCCCCAGAGATGGAGAGACAGGCACAAGATGGTCAAACAGTGACGCAGCAGTGTGTCCGAGGATACGATGGAATATTCAGGAATATTCAGGAATATTCTGGATTCAAACTCTTCCCAAGAAAAGAAATTCTACTGAAAAACTGACCATGTGTTTTACAAACCAAATCTGTGAGAACAAAATAAAGCAGCTTAAAAACAGAGACTAAACCAGGTCTAAACCAGGACTAAACCAGGACTAAACCAGGTCTAAACCAGGTCTAAACCAGGACTAAACCGGGTCTAAACCAGGACTGAACCAGGTCTAAACACAGTGGGAGGGTGCCTGCAGCGTCAGTCAGAGTGAGGTGTGTGTGTGTGTGTGTGTGGCAGCCTCTCTTCTGTCAGTCTGCCCCAGGGCAGCTGTGAATGAAGAATGTGAAATAAACTTTGGAAAAACACTGTATAAAACTGAAACATTTTTATTATTCTCCTAAAGTTTGTTCATGTTAAATCTGAGTCAGACACACGGACTTTGTGTAAAACTGAAATAAAAACATTTGTGTTTAAAACTTCAGTGAAAAGAGACACAGGAGCTGAAGACGACCAGAGGGGGGCAGTGTTTGTGCAGGTTAAGATACAACAACACACGAGTTAAACCAGGACTGAACCTGGACTAAACCAGGACTGAACCAGGACTGAACCAGGGACTAAAGCAGGACTGAACCAGGACTAAACCAGGACTGAACCAGGGACTAAAGCAGGACTAAAGCAGGACTAAACCAGGACTAAAGCAGGACTGAACCAGGACTGAACCAGGTCTAAACCAGGACTAAAGCAGGACTGAACCAGGACTAAACCAGGACTGAACCAGGACTGAACTGCTTGAAAATGACCACTTGATGACATCATAAGGTGGAACAGAGCGTTTGGAGCTTTGGAGATGTAGACAGACTAATAATGAAGAGTTCCTCAAACATGTGAATGAAACAAACACAACTCCAGGTCTGTTTTTGAGGAACATCTGAACATCTGAACACGGGTTAAAGGTCACACGGGTCGGTTCTTCCTGTTCCTAAACTTTGACCAATCGCAGCACAGCGTCCCTCCGGAGCGTACTATCAGCACTAGTGTTTTGGGAATTGAACCTGAGACCTTATGGCTGCGTGTTAACCACTCTGCCATCTCCAGGTAAGACAAAGAAACCAGACTCTTCCTCCAGACTTTTTGGTTGGAGTTTATTTTAGACTCACAGAAAATTACAAATGTGATTAAATGTCAAATATGAGCCACACACTCACATCTGAGCTGGAATTCAACCATCAACCCGTCAGTTATGGACACACAGGCGTCGCAGCGCATATAAATAACAAGAATTTACAACGAGGAGTTCAGAAGGAGCAGGACTCACGAAGGACACGAGATTTACATGAGATTTACACGAGACTTACACGAGATTTACACGAGATTTGGGCCCAGAATTTTGTTTTTCCAATAAATAAAAATGTTGTTTAGGTCAAATACATTTTATTTATTCATTCGTTACATTTTAATGACATAATTTTGGTGAATAATCATGTTTTTTTTCAGTTGATCGTTTGCAGCTGATGTCATCAATATTCCCCAGGGGTTTGATGCTAACTGGAGGCACTGCTCTGTCTGCGGCTCTGTTACTCAAATTAGAGTTTAATCTGCGTTTTGTTTGAACACAATCTGACCAGAAAGAGCTGATTTATCTGAACTACAACAGGAGAGCTGATCTGTGGCAGCATTTCCTCCCTAGACACACATGCAAAACCCCCCCTAAAGCTTAATCGTAATGAGTTAATTCATTTTCTCGTGTCGTTCGTTAAATCTGTTCAGTGTTTCTCGTGTCCAACAGCGTGTTCCACACTCGGATCTAAATCATGAGAAACATTCCTTCAATTTAAGCAAAATACATTCAGACAAAAACAGCAAAAGACTCAAATAATAAAATAAAAAGTCTGTTGTCGGTTCATTGGTTCAAAGCTGAGCTCATGTGTTCGTATTTACAATCTGGAGTGTAAGTTTTCAAAAATAAAGTCTTAAAGAGGGAGTATTACACTTCTATGGGTTATTAACTTTAACATATATTTAGGTCACCACGTAAAAGTCGATTTTGCAGAATACTCCCTCTTTAAATTGAGCAACCAAGTCCAGAATTATGTATTTTTGACAATTTTGTAAATATTTTGTATTTCCAAGCTTTAGTAGTTCATGTTTTACATCTTAATATATTTGTTAAAAAGTAAAAATGGATTAAACGTGTAAATGAAACAAAAAACACAAAAACTGGTATGTTTTGGAGGAGGAAATTACATAAAACTGGTTTAAATCTCACAAAAAACATTTAACAAAATACAGGATCTTAAAAATGACCATAACTTCTTTAATATTTAAGGTAAATAACAGCATTAATATGGGGCGTAACTTAAACAAAAATATATAAAAATGATTCAAAACAACTTTCCACTAAACCATTTCCTCTCACCTTTGACCAAACCTGACTACGTTTAGGTTCAAAAGGGCCTGTGTCAGGAATCGCCTTTAAAACCGCTAAAGTCTTGCGTCCTTTGCCCACTTTCTTAAAACCGCCCCACTCTTTAGCATTAGCGTAGCATTTCTGTACCCTTCTCAAACTTTTAACCATCTGATCATTCGATGTTTAGCCCTAGCATGTTTGTGAGTCCTACAGAGAGCTTCTTGTCTTCTTCTGTGCTGGCACTCGGAGTTATCAAACCCAAAATGGACCCTCCTACGGCCCCCTCTGCTCCGGCACTGGCCCCCACGCCGCCCAGGTTCAGATCGATGGTAGAATCTGTGGGAGACGTGCTAACAGACGACGATTTCTCCCTTGCTAACTTTAGACGCTCTGAAATATCTACTTTCTCTCCTGTTTTGGCCGTGGCGTTAACGAAAGGAAGACGGATTCCTTTGCTGACTATGAAATCTTTGTTTTCGATCTCGCGACTCGCAGTGCTTAAACTATCCATGATTCCGCCGAAACTGTCCCTCTGACTTGCAGGTAACCTGTGGAATACGAAAGCAGGGACCTCCACTTCAGTGTTGGCTAAATCTGGGTCAGACTCGGCACCGCTCCCTTCACCTTCGTCTTCATTGGACTTTAAACCCCACTTAAACGGCCATTTTATCTTCGAACCTTTCGCCTCTGCATCTACGCCTCTTGTAGCTCCATGCTGTAGTGAAGGGCTATCAATGCTAACTTCAGGAGCGCTAATTTCTCCGTCTACTTTGGGTAAGTCAGCATTCAAACCTACATCTGTGCTTTTTGATTTGCCAAAAAGTTTCGGCATCTTAAAGTTCAGTTTGGGCTTCTCAGCATCTACTCTAGCGTTGGTGTCTGGGAGGTTAGCTTCAAATGTTGGAGCTTTAACATCTACAGAAGGTGCAGACACATTTGCACCAGCAGAGGGCAGACTCAGGTCCACCTTAGGAGCATCTAACCCAGCTTTTAGTGATGTATCAACGCTCGGAGTCTCAACGTCAGGACCGGACAGATTCAGCGAGGGCATTTTGAAGTGAGGAACTTTGAAATCGTCAAGAGTTGTGTCGACTTTTGGAGCTTTTACATCGACATTTGGAGCGGATACGTCAGCTTTAAGGTCTGCAATCGGGAGCGAAAGATCAGGCGACTTTAGGTCAGCATTTAATTTTGGAGCTGACAGGCTTGCTTCAATGTCGGGAGCGTTCAGATCAAGGTTTGGTCCATCTACACTTGGTAAACTCAAATCAAGATCAGGGGTTTTCAAAGATGGAAGATTTGCTTCTAATTTTGGAGCTGAAAATCCTGCATCCAAATCAGCATCAAGATTTGGACCTGACAAATTTGGAAGATTGATATTTGCTTTTGGTGAATTTATATCAAAATCAGGAGTATCAACGTTCAAATCTCCGTCAACTTTGGGTTTTCCGAAGTTAAATTTGGATAATTTTAATGAAGGAAGTTTGATGCCCCCTGCTGGTGGTTTGACGTCGACATTTGGAGTGTCTATATTTAAATCTGGTGATTCTAGGTCAACTTTTGGTGCAGATAAATTCAAATCCGGCGCTGAAATTTTACCATCAATTTCTGGTGCGTCTAGTTTGAGATCAGGGGACTTGACACTCAAATCGGGCCCTTCCAGATCTGTGTCAATGCTAGTTTTTGCTTTCGGCCATTTTATTTTAGGTAATTTGAATTTTGGAGTGTCAACATCAGCATCTACTTTAGGTGCATCTAAGCTTAAATCAGGAGTATTGAGTTCTCCTTCGATTTTGGGCGCCTCAAGGTTCAAATCTGGTGCTTTTACGTCGACATCTGGAGTTCCCACATTCAGATCCGCGTCGATAGGTTTCACTTTCGGCCATTTTAGCTTCGGCAGTTTGAATTTTCCAGAAGGAGCATCAACATCAAGATCTGGAGTTTTAACATCTACTTTTGGCGTATCTAAACTCAAATCTGGTGCATTTATATCTGCTTCTAATTTGGGAGCCTCCAAATTAAGATCTGAAGTCTTCATATTCAAATCTGGCCCTTCCAGATCTGCATCCACAGATTTAGTTTTTGGCCATTTTATCTTTGGCAGTTTGAATTTTCCAGAAGGAGCATCAACGTCAAGATCTGGAGTTTTAACATCTACTTTTGGTGCGTCTAAACTCAGATCTGGAGCGTTGAGTTCTCCGTCGATTTTAGGCGCGTCCAGATTCAGCCCGGGGGTTTTTACGCTCAAATCTGGACCTGACAAATCCGCTTTGGGCAAACTAGCGTCCGCATCTAAACTCGGAGTTTTGTGGATCGCTTTCGGCCATTTAATCTTTGGAATCTTAATTTTCCCGCCGATATCTGGAGATCCAGTTTCTAGTTTTGGGGCATTCAGCTCTGCGTCTACTTTAGGTGCGTTCAAGTCGAGATCCAAATCTGGCCCGTCGATTTTACCGTCGGGCAAATCCAGGTTAAAATTTGGCGTGTTTAATTCTCCGTCAATGTTTGGTGCTTTCACATCGGCTTCTGCTTTCACCCTCGGACCAGTGAGCCCAAACTTAGGCCACTTAATTTTCGGTGACTTAATTTTAGCGTCAGCAGTTGGTAATTCCACGTTCACGTCTGCTTTTGGTAAGTTAACATCAAGATCTGGTGCATCTAATTTTCCTTCTATTTTCGGAGCATTTAGGTTCAAATCCGACGCGTTCACTTCCAAATTTGGGGCATCAACATTTGCGCTAAGATCTCCATCGATATCAGGGCCCTTCACTTTTGCCTTAGCCTTCGGCAGTTTGAGTTTTGGGAATTGTAAACCTCCTTTTGGTGTGCTTACGTCAACATTTGGCGCATCTATGTCAACGTTCGGAGCTTTCAAATCAGCATTAATGTCCGGTGTGTCAATTTTAACATCTCCGTCGACGTTTGGTAATTTCACATCTGCGTCTACGTCAATATCTTTTTTCTTCCAAGTTCCAATTTTCTTCCACCATTTTGTTTTGACCTCAGGTCCCTCTATGTCTCCCTCTAGTTTTGGAGCATTCACATCTAAATCGGCTTTCGGTAAGTCTACGTTAAGATTTGGTGCTTTCAAGGACGCATCAGGCAAATCCGCTTTCAAATCCGCGTCAAGATCTGGAGTTTTAACGTCGGGCCCTGAAACCTTAAGCTTATGCTTTTTTAATGTTGGGAATTTTATTTTCGGACCATCAACTTTAGTGTCGAGATTGGCTTTTGGTGGATCTACATCAAGTTTTGGTCCGTTTAATTCGCCATCAATTTTGGGAAATGAGAGGTCTGCGTCCGGCGTGTTAATATCGGCTTTCAGATCTGCTTTTGGTGTTTTGGGTTTTTTCCAATTCAAATGCGGCCACTTAATACCTGAATGCCCGTCAATGTTGATATCTGGAGTTTTAACCTCAGCATCTGGGAGTTCTAAATCTGCTTTTGGCGCTTCCAAGTTTGCGTCGAGTTTGGGAGCGGATAAGTTCAGATCTGCGTCTGCATCTACATCGAGTTTGGGCCCTTTTGGTTTCTTCAGCTTCAGATGTGGCCAGTTTATCCCCCCTCCCGCGTTCAAATCACCGTCCAGTTTAGCTTCGACTTTCGGAGCTTCTACTTTAGGTCCCTCTAGGTCTAAGCTAGCATCTGGGAGTTTTGCTTTGCCTTTCTTTTTCAGATGAGGCCATTTGATTCCACCGTGAGGTGCATCTATGTTCAAATCAGGGGCTTCTGCATTCACATCTGGGCCATTGACGTTAACCTTGGGCCCGTTTAGGTCTAAGTTTGGTGCTTTTACATCGACACCTGGAGCGGATAGGTTCAGATTCGGGGTTTTGACATCAGCACTAACTTTAGGAACGTCAATGTCTCCTGAAAGATCTGCATCCAGAGTGGTGAGCGGAGGCAGGTTGAAACTGGGCATGGAGAACTTAGGGGCCTTAAAGTTGAACCCGCTCGTCTTCACGTCAGGAGCATTCAGATCCAAGGAGGCTTTGGGAGCGCTGAAGTCCCCATTCAGGTCCGGACCAGACAGACCCGCCTTCAGGTCTGGGGTCTTCAAGTCTGGACCAGAGAGACTTAGATCTGGTAAGTCCCCGTTGAGAGTCGGGGTCTTGAGTCCTCCTTCGAGTCCTCCTCCCAGTCCTCCTCCGCTCAGTCCTCCGCTCAGTCCACTGTCCGCTTTAAGGTTCAGGCCGTTCACAGACACAGAGGGAACTTCAGCCGATGCTCCCAGAGACTTGTCTAAATTTAACATCTGTGAAAAACAAAGAACCTTCACTGTCTCTGGGTTAAACTTCACACAGAAATATTATACAGTATATTTGATGGCACTTCTTTTGCATCAGTAAAATAAGTTTTCAGTATTGATACTTCGTGGCTGATGTCGTCAGACAGAGCAGTGCCTACAGGAGCATCACACCCCCAAGACATGATGACGTCAGCTGCAAAGTGTCAGTTAGTTCTTAGTATGAGTTTAGTTCTTGGTTCTGGTTTAAGTCCCAGTTCTTGGTTCTGGTTTTAGTCCCAGTTCTTGGTTCTGGTTTTAGTCCCAGTTCTTGGTTCTTACCCCATCAAACCCGAGCCCGGCGCTGCCCCCGAGCTCCTTCTTGGTCAGGACCTTCATGTTGTTGTCGTACGGCTCCAGGACCTTCAGGATGCTCAGAACCTCGTCCTTCTTCAGGTGGTCCAGGTGGATGGTGGCCGCCACGATCTCATCTCCTGGAAACAAACAACATAGAAGAAGATATTTTAAAAAGAATACTTCAGGACTTCAACAGGACTAAACCGTCTGTAGAAAAAAGCAGGACTAAACCAGGGCAGCTGCAGTACACACTTTAGACAACAGGTGGAGCTGCGTTATTGGATATTACTACTTGTAATTGCACCAGCAACAGCACAGTAGTAGTAGCAGTAGTAGTAGCAGTAGCAGTAGTAGTAATAGCAGTAGTAGTAGTAGCAGTAGTAGTAGCAGTAGCAGTAGTAGTAATAGCAGTAGTAGTAGTAGTAGTAGTAGTAGTAGTAGTAGCAGTAGCAGTAGTAGTAATAGCAGTAGCAGTAGTAGTAATAGCAGTAGTAGTAGTAGTAGTAGTAGCAGTAGCAGTAGTAGTAATAGCAGTAGCAGTAGTAGTAATAGCAGTAGTAGTAGTAGTAGTAGCAGTAGTAGTAGTAGCAGTAGCAGTAGTAGTAATAGCAGTAGTAGTAGTAGTAGTAGCAGTAGTAGTAGCAGTAGCAGTAGTAGTAATAGCAGTAGTAGTAGTAGTAGTAGCAGTAGTAGTAGCAGTAGCAGTAGTAGTAATAGCAGTAGTAGTAGTAGTAGTAGCAGTAGTAGTAGTAGCAGTAGTAGTAGTAGTACTTCACCTGCTTGCAGCCCTGTAGTTTGTGCCACTTTGTCATCTGTGATTCCGGTGATGACGACGCCTTGGGCCGAGTCGTCCAGAACCAGAGACTCAGAGAACCTCCTTGGCTGCAGCTCCAGACTCTGAGAAATACACACACACCAGACACACACCGGACGCACACCGGACACACACCGGACGCACACCGGACGCACACAAGAAATACAAATATTCATGTCTGTTTTATAAGAAATTCTTCAAATATTATTTATTAAAGGTCAGAGTATCACACAAACTGACTGTTCTAACCCTGTTAGAACAGTCCTGGAGAAACAGACCTGGAGTCGTGTTTGTTTCATTCACATGTTTGAGGAACCCTTTATTATTAGTCTGTCTACATCTCCAAAGCTCCAAACGCTCTGTTCCACCTTGTGATGTCATCAAGTGGTAGTTTTCAAGTGAACAGCTCCTTTTACCTTTAGTTCAGTCGAGATCGGCAATTCCAGGACTGAAATGATCCAAATTATTCTAGTGAAGGTGTGTGGAGTTTAAAAACACAGTGGAGCACTTCCTGTATCACCACATGATGACATCACAAGGTGGAACAGAGTGTTTTCAGTTTGAGAGAAGAACTCGTGTTAAATCTGCAGGTTTGTGTGTTAAACATGTGAATGAAACAAAACACAACTCCAGGTGTGTGAGGAGAAAACCTCACACACCTGAACTATTCACACAGAACACAGAATAGTTCAGTGTGGACCCTTTAATGGTTTTCACGTTATATAAACTCACCATTTTGTTTTGTAGTTTTCACAACCACATCACCGTCCGACTGAAGCCCAGAGAACGCAGCAGCTTCTGAAACAGAACACAGGGAGTTTGAAACACAATATTTACTACAGAGTTTGATTGTTTTATCTGTGGTCGCTGAAATATATTTTTATCTTTTGAGGAAACTGAAAACCGTAAACAGAACACTTCCTGATTCGTGAGACGTGAGGAGGGACGTGTTTGTGTTCTTATCTCAGGTTCAGACGCTCATGACTTCAGCCACTGTGTGATTCTGATTCTGTGGCTCGTTGGTAGGACGAGCACTACCAACACCTGCACCTGACGCTCACTGCACCTGACCTTCACTGCACCTGACACATTCAAATACCAAATCTCATCTGTTTACGTCTGTTAAATTTTCATTTCATTTATTTATAAGGACAGTGTACAGTTACATTAAGCACAAAGGCAGAGATGCTTGTACCAGATTCTATCTTTACAGCTCATTTCCATCTGTAGTCCTCTGGGGGAAGGTCAGAGTGCAGTATTTACAGTGGATTTAAACTTGCAACCCATGTAACATCATTTATACAATTTTCCCAATCTTCACATACACACAGTACATTACATCAATTACACTGGGGAACACTCTATATGTTGCATTTAAAGAAAGACTTGTTTCTTGTCAGTCAATTTAAGTGTGCTGAGTTCAAATCTGAAGTTAGTTTTTTTCTGCAAGCTACAGATTTTATGCAATCTTTGATTTTTATTATGATGGAGTGTGTAGCAACCACAGATGTAACAGAAGGCATCAGGCTTGTTTCTACAGTGATGTCTCGATGAGGAAGCCATGTTTGATCTGGAAAAAAGAAGCATGATAAAAATATTAGAATCTATCTATGTATATAATCTCAAAACGCTTAGATTTGGGTTACGTAAGTTCATATTTAGACTATTTCATCTATCTCAAATTGCATGAAAACTAGAGCTTATGGAGAAAAACTAATTTCAGATTTGAAATCAGCGCCTAAAAATCCTTCAGAATCAGTTACAAAATCCAATGCAACAGAAAGTTAAAATTTAGTGTTCCCCAGTGTTATCATACAAGAACTCATACATCCCAATAAACATACACAGTTCATTGTTACAGTTAAAAGTGCGTACATGACTGGTTTTCTAAAAACCATGTTTTCACTTCTCGATTGAAAGCAGAGAGGTTATTTAAGCTCAGTAGCTCCGATGGGAGCTGATTCCACTGTTGAACAGCCCTAAAGGAAAAAGCTGATTGAGCAAAGGCTGTTCTACATTTAGGCACGTTACACTGCCCTCTACTGGTACCTCTTGTTAGTAGTTGTAGTAGTAGTAGTAGTAGTAGTAATAGTAGTAGTAGTAGTAGTAGCAGTCCGTATCACACTGTCCTCTGCTCTGTCCTAATGTCGTTTCCTCGTCACAAACACCTGGAGTTGTGTTTTGTTTCATTCACATGTTTAACACACAAACCTGCAGATTTAACACGAGTTCTTCTCTCAAACAGAAAACACTCTGTTCCACCTTGTGATGTCATCATGTGGTGATACAGGAAGTGCTCCACTGTGTTTTTAAACGCCATACACCTTCACTAGAATCATTTGGATCATTTCAATCTCTACTGAACTAAAGGTAAAAGGAGCTGTTCACTTGAAAACTACCACTTGATGACATCACAAGGTGGAACAGAGCGTTTGGAGCTTTGGAGATGTAGACAGACTAATAATAAAGAGTTCCTCAAACATGTGAATGAAACAAACACAACTCCAGGTGTTTTGAGGAGGAATATCAGGACATGGATTAAAGCTCAGAGTCGGTTTTGTGTGATATTGGACCTTTAATGTTTACGCGTCGTGTTTCTGGAGTGGGGTCGTTCCATAAATCGCTCTTTCAGTGTGTTACTGCAGTGAATGTGAGCTGTGATTGTGACTTGTGCAGCAGTGATGTTACGAGTCACGTCTGTGGAATGTGGAGCGAGAACCAGAAGAACAGAGACATGCGGTTTAGCCACATAGCACCACACACTGTTCAGGAACACACAAACACACAAGCACACTCACACAATATCACACAATATCACACACACTGCACTTGAACAGGGGCGGTGCCATGGGGGGGGCTTGAGGGGCACTGGTCGTTCCAGGGGAGGCCAGTGCCCCTCAAGCCCCCTAGAGACTTTTACCCCATTTTCATCCAACATCAAATCAAATTAAAATGTTCAAATCAGCCACAGAAAGTTCAGAATGAAACTCCAATAAAACGTGTTTAAACACACAAACACACCACAAACACACATCGCACACAAACACAAACACACACACGGCTGAGGAGCTCACTATCATGTTCCCTATTGATCCTCTGCAGTGTCATCACCCTGGGGGGGTTCTACATGTATGCCTATGGGGGGATGTTCAGCAGTTACCATGGTGACACAATACACACATTAGTACACACCGTCCCTGCGGTCCGAGTGGTCATGTGACTGTAACGGGACCTGAGAGGGACTTGAGCTCATATTAAAGTCTAATAGAGCCTCTCACAGTAGTGCCTCCAGTTAGCATCACACCCCCAGAGAATGTGGATGACGACAGCAGTGAAGGATCGATACAACATAAATGTACAAATGTTGAACCTGAACCCAGACCTGCTGATCTGATGTGAGCCGCTGAACACGTCCCTCTCAGACGTCACAGTCACAAGCTAGTGTTAGCGTTAGCATTAGTGTTAGTGTTAGCATTAGTGTTAGCGTTAGCATTAGTGTTAGTGTTAGCATTAGTGTTAGCGTTAGCATTAGTGTTAGTGTTAGTGTTAGCGTTAGCATTAGCATTAGCCAACAGTTCTTCAGTTTTTGGCTCTCTCCTTTAGCGTCAAATCAAACTCGTGAACAGAACCATGAACCCTCAGATCACAGGGACATGAAAATGTCTCTTTAAATTCATACTGGACTTTTACTGGAGTTTTTGGAGCATCTTTAACACTCCTGTCTCCATGGCAACTGCTAACCATTCCACCATAGACATACATGTAGAACCCCCCCACTGCAGTGTTCAGTACCTCAAAGGCGGAGCCTGCACAAAGCACATGTGTGATTGACAGGTGGATTAACCAATCAGAGAAACGCTCCACTCCAGACGTCAAACAAACACGACGGCTCCCCAGACTAAAGAGGGAGTATTATACTTAGGGAGTATTATACTTCTGTGGGGTATTAAACAGGGAATATTATATTTAGGGAGGATTATACTTCTGTGGGGTTTTCATTTCATTCATTCATTTCATTTTTTATTTATTTGGTAAGAGGGACAATGTACATTAATCAACATTACAACAAATGTAAATATACCAGAGTTAGCCGAAAAGGCTATTTTTCATCGGTAGTCCCCCTGCCAGATGTTAATAGGCATCCTAAAAATAACAGTCATAAAAATACACAATAATAATACTAATACAGTGGGAAAATTCATGAAAAACAGTACATTTTATAAAAGCAGTAACATTTAAATATATGATAGACACAAAGAACAATAAAATACAATAAATGAAAAGTTTTTAGTGTTGGCATGTTTGGGATTCACAGAGCCACTTGTAAACATTAGATTTAAATGACTGAAATGTGGGTAACTCTCTGATTTGTTGGGGAACTGTGTTCCAGTGGTGTGAGGCTGTGAAGGAGAACACAGCCTGGCTGAGTGCAGTTTTACGGAGAGGGATGATACAGTCCCCTCGAGGGGAACCTCTGGTGTGTCTGCTGGATGAAACAGTGATGAATGTAGATAAAGGAGGTGGAGCTAATCCATGCAGTATTTTATATACTCGACAGATGTGGTGAAGTTTAAGTAGGTTTGCCCAGTTCAGTAGTTTGTGTTTCCTGAGTATGTGACAGTGGTGGTATCTTAGTGGTTTCTTATCTAAAACTTTTAATGCTTGCTTGTATAATGACTCAAGTGGTTTTATGGTTGTTGGTTTGTATTTGACCAACTTGTCAAACAATATGTGATGTGGGTGAGAATCATTGAGTGAAAGTTCATTTTTGCTGCATCAACTGACAAATTATTTCGAATAAATCTGAAATTTGACAGGCTAAACTGAACCCTGTTTCGAATTATTTTTACATGATTTTTAAAACTAAATTGAGAGTCGAGGTGTAATCCTAAATATTTGAATTTGTTGACTATTTCTAATTTCTGTCCTGAAATAAATATATCTGACTGTACATTGCGAGAGTTTTTAGTAAAAAACATAGAAACGTTTTTCGTGACATTCAACTGCAGACAACAGCGATTCAGCCGGGATGTGACCTTTGACACGTCTGCAGCATCTTCTGTCACACGTCACAGATTCAGATCAACATGTTCCTTTTATTGTTTTGAAAATGTTAAATTCACCAAAACAACAGATTCACATGTTTCACTTTCATTGCTCTGTGCTCTATGTCCCTCCCCCTTCAGAGCTCTATCCCAACACACTCAGCCTCTCTGTGCTAAGTCCCTCCCCCTTCAGAGCTCTATCCCAACACACTCAGCCTCTCTGTGCTAAGTCCCTCCCCCTTCAGAGCTCTATCCCAACACACTCAGCCTCTCTGTGCTAAGTCCCTCCCCCTTCAGAGCATCGCACTAATGAAACTCCTGCATCACATCAGGTTTGTCCAGTTGTTCAGTTTTGTCTCATGTTTTGTGTATTTATGGAGAATTGTCGTGCAAGAGGAGAGATCACTAGATGACTCAAACATGCATGGATGATTCTAGAACCTCTCCATGTTCTTGAGGAGGGACAGTTCGACTTTAAGTAAAAACGGAGCTGAAACTTTGTCCCCATGAGGCAGAGAAACCTGAAACATTCCTGAGACACGACACACTCCAGAAATGTGAAGAATTCTGTTCTACCGAAACTGAACCAGGACTAAACCAGGACTGAACCAGGACTAAACCAGGACTAAACCAGGACTGAACCAGGACTAAACCTGGACTGAACCAGGACTAAACCAGGACTAAACCAGGACTAAACCAGGACTAAACCTGGACTGAACCAGGACTGAACCTGGACTGAACCAGGACTGAACCAGGACTAAACCAGGACTGAACCAGGACTGAACCAGGACTAAACCTGGACTGAACCAGGACTGAACCAGGACTGAACCAGGACTAAACCAGGACTGAACCAGGACTAAACCAGGACTAAACCAAGACTAAACCTGGACTGAACCAGGACTGAACCAGGACTAAACCAGGACTAAACCAGGACTGAACCAGGACTGAACCAGGACTAAACCAGGACTAAACCAGGACTGAACCAGGACTAAACCAGGCCTAAACCAGGACTGAACCAGGACTGAACCAGGACTAAACCAGGTCTGAACCAGGACTAAACCAGGTCTAAACCAGGACTAAACCAGGACTAAACCCGGTCTCTGTTCCTCGCTGTTGTCTATAATCTGTTGTTCTTAGAAGTGCAGGGAGATGGAGACGTCAGATTTTTAAAATGCCTCAAACGTGACACAAACATGCGAAGAAACCAAAACCTGCACCGGCTCAGGTCCAGACCGAGACCAGACCGAGGTCCAGATCTGGGTCCTGCACCGGCTCAGGTCCAGACCGAGACCAGACCGAGACCAGACCGAGGTCCAGATCTGGGTCCCACTGCCCCGGACAGGTTTAACCCAGAGACCCTGAAGGACGGGTCAAAAGAAGAGGCTTTGCTCCTCTGGCCCTGCCCCTGTTTGCACCTGTCTGCACCTGTCTGCACCTGTCTGCTCCTGTCTGTTCAGAGCCCCGCCTGCCGCTCGGCTCTAAACACATCAGGGAGCTGTGACACAATAAAGAATTAGTCACAGAAGGTTTTGATTGTTGTGATTAAACCTGATGCCCGTTCACGGTGAGAAAATGAAGTCCTGATTTAAACAAAGATCTGCACCAAAAACCAAAAACCCAAATCTGAACTTTAAACTCATCCAAGAATCCTCCATTTCAGAACAGGTTTATAGAGTCTAAACTACAGGAAGGGCATCTGACACACAGGGAGGGCATCTGACACACAGGCAGGGCATCTGACACACAGGGAGGGCATCTGACACACAGGCAGGGCATCTGACACACAGGGAGGGCAGATTACATAAACTGTCAACAGAGACAAACACAGACAGAGAGAAAGAAGGGAGAAAGAGAGTGAGAGGAGGAAGAGATAGAGGAGGGAGAGAGAGAGAAAGGAGTGAGGGAGCGAGGGATGATCTCGGGTGTGTCTGCTTCAGTGAAACTTCAGGGCGGAGAACAAAACAATAACTTCATTAAATTAGCCACAGCTCATCAGGAATGTCCACTTTAACTACACCTCCTCCTCTCCTCTGTCCCTCTGTCCTTCTGTCCCTCTGTTCTGAGGTGAGGAAATGTCCCGCACTGGGGCTTTAACCCTGTCCTAAAGTCGTTTCCTCGTCACACCTGGAGTTGTGTTTGTTTCATTCACATGTTTAACACACAAACCTGCAGATTTAACACGAGTTCTTCTCTCAAACTGAAAACACTCTGTTCCACCTTGTGATGTCATCATGTGGTGATACAGGAAGTGCTCCACTGTGTTTTTAAACTCCACACACCTTCACTAGAATCATTTGGATCATTTCAGTCCTGGAATTGTCGATCTCGACTGAACTAAAGGTAAAAGGAGCTGTTCACTTGAAAACTACCACTTGATGACATCACAAGGTGGAACAGAGCGTTTGGAGCTTTGGAGATGTAGACAGACTAATAATAAAGAGTTCCTCAAACATGTGAATGAAACAAACACAACTCCAAGTCTGTTTTTGAGGAGGAACATCAGAACATCAGTTTTGTGAAATATTGGACTTTTAACCAATGTCAATGCAGCAGCTATTGTTCTCAGCCTTATTTACACTGTTCACCAGCAGCCCACCTTGCGCCCTCTGCTGGAGCATCTTCATACATTATAATTACAGATTTCATATTTAAATCTGCAGAAAGTGAAACAGGGCTTAAAATGACTGACAGGTGCTGAAATTAAAACTCAGATTTGCTCCAACATCTGAGGAGGAACGTCCAGCATGTTCTACAGATCTGAGCTCCAACATCTGAGGAGGAACGTCCAGCATGTTCTACAGATCTGCTCCAACATCTGAGGAGGAACGTCCAGCATGTTCTACAGATCTGCTCCAACATCTGAGGAGGAACACCCAGCATGTTCTACAGATCTGAGCTCCAACATCTGAGGAGGAACGTCCAGCATGTTCTACAGATCTGAGCTCCAACATCTGAGGAGGAACGTCCAGCATGTTCTACAGATCTGCTCCAACATCTGAGAAGGAACGTCCAGCATGTTCTACAGATCTGAGCTCCAACATCTGAGGAGGAACGTCCAGCATGTTCTACAGATCTGAGCTCCAACATCTGAGGAGGAACGTCCAGCATGTTCTACAGATCTGAGCTCCAACATCTGAGGAGGAACGTCCAGCATGTTCTACAGATCTGAGCTTCAACATCTGAGGAGGAACGTCCAGCATGTTCTACAGATCTGCTCCAACATCTGAGGAGGAACGTCCAGCGTGTTCTACAAATCTGAGCTCCAACATCTGAGGAGGAACGTCCAGCATGTTCTACAGATCTGAGCTCCAACATCTGAGGAGGAACGTCCAGCATGTTCTACAGATCTGAGCACCAAACCACGAGAGGCAAAAACTACAAGAGAAAACACTAAACACTAAAAACCTGAAGAGGAACATGTTTTCCATTTCACAGGGAGAGAAATCCTTAAAGTTTAGACCTGGAAAAATCCTGGTTTAGTCCTGGTTTAGTCCTGGTTTAGACCAAACTGGTCTGGTTAAGTCTGGGCTTTAGTCCTGGTTTAGTCCTGGTTTAGTCCTGGTTTAGTTCTGGTTTAGTCGCTGAGATGTTTTAAATCTGGACATTTCTCTGTTCTAATGAGAGGAAATGTCCCGCACTGGGGCTTTAATCTAACCCTGCGTCGAGATATTTGTCACAAAGTCTCGAGAGTCCATCTTGGCATCTGACAGGTGCGATACGGTCTGACAGGTGCAATAGGGCCCTGTAAGTGGAGGGTGACCAATCACATCGCAGCACTGAGGTGAAACGCCCAAACAGAACCAGAACAAAGATGTCCCGCAGTGGAGCTTTAATCCTGTTCTAATGTGAGGAAATGTCCCGCAGTGGAGCTTTAACTGTTCTAATGTGAGGAAATGTCCCGCAGTGGAGCTTTAACCCTGTTCTAATGTGAGGAAATGTCCCACAGTGGAGCTTTAACTGTTCTAATGTGAGGAAATGTCCCGCAGTGGAGCTTTAACCCTGTTCTAATGTGAGGAAATGTCCCACAGTGGAGCTTTAACTGTTCTAATGTGAGGAAATGTCCCGCAGTGGAGCTTTAACCCTGTTCTAATGTGAGGAAATGTCCCGCAGTGGAGCTTTAACCCTGTTCTAATGTGAGGAAATGTCCCGCAGTGGAGCTTTAACTGTTCTAATGTGAGGAAATGTCCCGCAGTGGAGCTTTAACTGTTCTATTGTGAGGAAATGTCCCGCAGTGGAGCTTTAACTGTTCTAATGTGAGGAAATGTCCCACAGTGGAGCTTTAACTGTTCTAATGTGAGGAAATGTCCCGCAGTGGAGCTTTAATCCTGTTCTAATGTGAGGAAATGTCCCACAGTGGAGCTTTAACTGTTCTAATGTGAGGAAATGTCCCACAGTGGAGCTTTAACTGTTCTAATGTGAGGAAATGTCCCGCAGTGGAGCTTTAATCCTGTTCTAATGTGAGGAAATGTCCCACAGTGGAGCTTTAACTGTTCTAATGTGAGGAAATGTCCCGCAGTGGAGCTTTAATCCTGTTCTAATGTGAGGAAATGTCCCGCAGTGGAGCTTTAACTGTTCTAATGTGAGGAAATGTCCCGCAGTGGAGCTTTAATCCTGTTCTAATGTGAGGAAATGTCCCGCAGTGGAGCTTTAATCCTGTTCTAATGTGAGGAAATGTCCCGCAGTGGAGCTTTAATCCTGTTCTAATGTGAGGAAATGTCCCGCAGTGGAGCTTTAACTGTTCTAATGTGAGGAAATGTTCTAGATTTTCACACTTAATCCATGAGCCGCTCTTTGGGAGGAGCCTGTGAGTCAGATGCCCTGCCCAAACAGCACTTTGTACATAAAACATTTAAAGAGAAAAATACACAAAATGTGGAAAAAAACAGATTTGTTTTTGTGTTTTGATTTCGAGCTAAACCCACAGATGTTCATTCGGTCTGACTCTGAGCCGTTCTTTAAAATGAAAAGTTTCAAATCAGAATTCTGCTGCGATTGTGAAAACAGAATTTCTGAAAATGAGTTTGTAGATTCTAAAATCATAAATCATTTCACACGAGACACAAACCCAAACAGAAGCTTTAAATCAAGTGTCTCTAACCTTTGACCTCTGCTCTTCACTCGCCGCAGATGGGACTGGTCTGATCCTGGTCCTGGTCCTGATCCTGGTCTGGGTCTTGGTGCAGACTCTGGTCCGGGTTTAGTCCCTCCTGCTCCAATAACTGGTCTAAGTTTGGATCTCAAGTCCTGGTCAAAGTCCTGGTTTTTGGATCCTGGGTTTGGACTTGAGTCTTAGTCTGGAGTCTTCTCTGGACTCTGGTCTGGACTCTGGTCTGGACTCTGGTCTATCCTCTCTCGTCAGCTGCCTCTGCCTCTGTGGCTGCAGGGATCAGGACTAAAGCTGGTTAAAACCCAGGACTAAACCAGGTCTAGACCAGAGAAACTGGTCCAACCACATCCCAGAAGAGCCAAGGCCCAAGAGGCTCTTACAACATCTGCAGTGAAACCGCAGAGCAGCGGCTCACACACCATCGTTTAGGTCTGAAGGAACTTTTATTGTTCTGACAGATTCTGATCTTCTGACCCTGATAGAGCTGAAGGTCCAAGAAAATGATTTTAATCACAAATGTTCAGATCTGCTCTGATTTATGATTTATACATTTGGATTAAAGATTTGTTCAAACTGAAGAGGTTTTATTCTGTTTAGACCTGGTTTAGAATCAGAATCAGAATCAGAATCAGAAAAGCTTTTATTGCCATTGTCAGTGAACACAATTCACAGACTAGGAACTTGCTTTGGTGATGAGGTGCAACATAGAACACTGAATAATAATAATAATAATAATAATAATAATAAAAAGGAGAGATATCACTATTAAAAAACAAGATAATAATAATAATAATAATAATAATAATAATAATAATAATAATAATAATAATAATAATAATAATAAAGTATCACTATTTAAAAATAAAGTAAGAGCATGCAAAAAGATTAAGATATATAATAAAAAATAAAAATAGTCTCGTATATACAGAAGCATCAGAACAACAGTGCAAACTGACAGTGCAAAAGTCCTGGTTCTGTTTTGGTTTTCTCTTTTGTTGCATCAACCACAACTGCAGTAAATGTGTGTTTTATATATATATATATATATATATATATATATATATATATATATATATATATATATATATATATATATATATATATATATATATATATGCATATATGTGTGTGTGTGTGTGTGTATATATACATTATATATATATACACACACACACACACACATATATATGCATATATATATAATGTATATCTATACATTTCTGTGTGTGTGTGTGTGTCTGTGTGTGTGTGTGTGTGTGTGTGTGTGTGTGTGTGTGTGTGTGTGTCTGTGTCTGTGTGTGTAAGCTGTTGTCATCGTGGCGTGTGCTGATGGAATGTGAATAATGTGATATGTGACAAACAGAACACGTGTTAATAACAGAGACAGGGGGACAGGGACAGAGGGACAGGGACAGGACAGGGACAGGACAGGGGGACAGGGACAGGACGGGGGACAGGGGGACAGGGCTTCAGATCTGGAGACTTTGTCATTTGTTTGCAGACCACAGCCTGTACCTGAAGTGTCCTCAGTGTGACGTCACCACAGAGTTCAGCTCCAAATGAAGCTCATGGAGGTCAGCAGTTACAGCGGTTTAACATCAGGGACAGGAAATTATTTAAGGACAAAACAGTGAGATAAAAACCCCAGGATCATGTAGAGCAGCTTCATACCACACTCTGACAGCAGCACTTACAGAGACAGGGGCCACAGTTTTTCAATAGAAACGGAACTGGAGCCAGAGTCCATGGAGCATATGTACAAACTGACTTTTTTAACCTGGAACAAACAAATAAAAAGTTAAAACATGTTTCCTGGATCATAAAGTAAAGGCTCAGTTCACAATATTTACTGTGGGTCGACACTTTAGACTCACCTGGAAATGCACAAGAGTTCTACTACTAGTAGTAGTAGTAGTAGTAGTAGTAGCAGTAGTAGCAGTAGTTGTAGTAGTAGTACTCTGGTAGCAGGAGCAGTGTGAGGTGGTTTTGGTGAAACTTTGAGCAGAGGCCTGAACCTGTCTGACCACAGCTGAACCTCTGGACTGATCCTGGGTCTGGGTCTGGGTCTGGGTCTGGGTCTGGTCCTGGTCCGGATCTGGTCCTGGTCCTGGTCTGGGTCTGATGTATAAATAAATACATCAGTAAATAAACAGATCTGGATTCTACAGTCCCTGACAGTCCATTTTGTAGAAACAAAAGCTTATAACCTGACTTTAAATTAATCGATTGGTTTTAGAAATGTCTCATATGAAAGCTAAAACCCTCCCAAATTATGCTCAATATACTAAAATAAATTTGCTTCACTGAAGAAAGATTGATCATTTAATGAACACAGAAAGGTCAGATTTTGGCAAGACAAAAGTCTTGTCGCCTACAGAAAATTGAACAAATAATTTACTTCAAATACAAAAATATGTTGCATAACGTCAGTGAATTAAGTAGTGGTGCTGTGAGATCCATATTTAATATCTTGTATGACTTCCATGAGCTTGAAGGACTGCATCCATGCGGTTCGACAATGATTCATACAATTTGTTGATGACGTCATCAGGAATAGCAAAGAAAGCAGTCTTACATGCCTCCCAGAGTTCATCAAGATTCTTTGGTTTTGCCTTCCATGCTTCCTCTTTCATTCTACCCCAGACATGCTCAATGATGTTCATGTCTGGTGACTGGGCTGGCCAGTCCTGGAGCACCTTGATCTTCTTCGCCTTGAGGAACTTTGATGTAGAGATAGAAGTATGCGATGGAGCACCATCCTGCTGCAAAATTTGACCCCTTTTATGGTTGGGAATGGAAGAGGTAGCTAATACTTCTTGATATTTTAGGCTATTGATATTGCCTTCCACCCTGCAAATGTCTCGCACACCCCCATACTGGATGTAACCCCAGACCATGATTTTTCCGCCATCAAACTTAACTGTTTTCTGGGTGAATCTTGGATCCATGCGGGCTCCAGTAAGTCTCCTGCAATATTTGCGGTGGCTGTGATGTAATTCAACCGAGAATTCATCTGAGAAATCCACCTTCTGCCACTTTTCCAGTGTCCATCCTTTTAGCAGGCTGTGGGCCTTGGCAAATGCCACACGGTTTTTTAATTGCCTTTTGTTTAGTGCTGGTTTCTGTGCACTGATTCGACCATGGAGGCCATTTCGAGACAGAATTCTACAAACTGTTGTGGTTGACACAGGGACTTGAGGTGACCAGGCCTGGTGGAGCTCTGCTGCAGTGGAAAAGGGGCTGGCCTTGGATTTTCGAATCAACAAACGGTCCTCCCGAGCAGTTGTCTTGCGGGGTCTGCCGGACCTGGGCTTGTCAAAAACATCTCTAGTCTTTTCAGATCTTTTTCTTATTCTTTGTACTTGACGCTGAGACACATTGAAGGTGTCAGCCACCTCAGCAGTGGATCTGGTCTTCAGCCTCTTGATAATTAACGCTTTGGTCTCAGGGTGGATCTTAGGCATGTTGTCAGAGGTCAAGTTGCAGTTGATGTGAAGGTCTGGTGTGCTGGGGTTCTTTTTATACACACCCACTAATTGATTGATCAGTAACTGATCACAGGTGGCACGGTGGCTGAGTGGCAACACTCATGCCTCACAGCAAGAAGGTTACGGGTTCGATACCCGGGTCACCCGGGCCTTTCTGTGTGGAGTTTGCATGTTTCCTCCCCGTGTCTGGATGGGTTTCCTCCGGGTACTCCGGTTTCCCCCCATCAACCAAAAAAAAACATGCAACACCCCTATGAACAGTTTACAATCAAGGACCGTCAAGGAATTCCTCCCTCCTGTGGGCTCACCACCTGCAGAGGGGTTCATAGGGGTCTGGGTCTGGTGCACAGAGTAATGGGCAGCGTGCTGCCCCCGCGACCCAGCCGGATTAAGCGGGAGAAGATGGATGGATGGATGGATGATCACAGGTGAGGCTGTAATCTAGGATTGGGTGCATCATATGACAAGGTGACAAGACTTTTGTCTTGCCAAAATCTGACCTTTCTGTGTTCATTAAATGATCAATCTTTCTTCAGTGAAGCAAATTTATTTTAGTATATTGAGCATAATTTGGGAGGGTTTTAGCTTTCATATGAGACTTTCTAAAAACCAATCGATTAATTTAAAGTCAGGTTATAAGCTTTTGTTTCTACATAATGGATAAGCGACAAGACTTTTGTCAGGGACTGTATTAGTTCCTTTGTGGGGAACATAATCTAAACTCTGCACTCCCTGAAACTCTCTGGAAACTCTTGTTTATAAAATGTGCTGAACAATTGAAGTTGGATTGGATTATATTAGTAGAGCAACAGTAGTGATAGTACCATCTGAATTAGTAGCAGTAGTAGTATTAGTAGTAGCTGCAGTAGTAGTAGTAGTAGTAACAGTAGTCCTCCTCAGTAATAAGCACCTCCCACAGACTGAATACTTTCAATATTACATTTTTTTCAGACATTATTGGAAACTGCAGTAACATCGCTCATGTTTGGTTTGCAACAGTGAACAGATGAACAAACCCTCCAGCTCCACTGCTGTTAGAACGAACTTCCACGTCTACGTGCAGTGAGTTTGTCGTATTCTTTAATGACGAGGTTCAGAGCATCAAACATGACATCAATTCCACAACGCAAATATGAAGCGTGCAGCTACAGAGACACTCAGAGATGAGTCACTCTGCACCTGTAACTGCCAAAACTGCCTTAGAGATCGTCACCAGTCTGAGTTCATCCACCTGCTGCCTCCATGTGTTACCCACTGGATTTCCAAAGTCCGTCCTCAACAGTTTGCTTTCACCACTCGCTCACATAGTTAACATGTCACTTCAATCTGGAACATTCCCAAGAGCAGTTTTAATGCCACCGTACTGAACAGTTTCCGACCCATCTCAAATCTGCCTTTTTTTTTTTTGGCAAAGTCCTTGAAAAAGCCGTACCAACAGCTTACGAATTTTGTCCAGATGAACAACTCCTTAGATGTTCCTCTCACAGAGACTAGAGGACTGTGTGGGCATCTGTGGTACTGCACTAAACTGGTTCAAGTCCTATCTAGAAAACAGCAAATACTTTGTTGAAATTGGAAACTGTGTCTCAGATCACATGACCCTGACCTGTGGAGTGCCCCAAGGGTCGATCCTGGGCCCCCTTCTGTTCAATCTCTACGTGCTGCTGTTAGGCCAGTTCATACGCAGCAATAATGTGTCCTACCAAAGCTCTGCAGACGACACTCAGATCTACGTCTCACTGCAGCAGGGGACATGGACCAGTGGACTCAGTCTGCTACTGCGTCCAACAGATCAGAGTGTGGACGCAAAACGACTTTCTCCAACTAAACTCAGACAAGACAGAATCATAGTCTTTGTCCCACAGAAACAAAGAGACAGAGTCACAGTCACCTCCGGTCTCTCCCTCTAAAACTTTCAAATCAGGCTAGAAATCTAGGAGTAATAATGAACTCAGAGTTGAGCTTTAACAGCCGCGTCAAATCAATAACATCTGCAGCTTTTTACCATCTTAAAAACAGAGCAAAAAGCAAAGGTTTACCGTCTAAAGCCGACATGGACAGACTTATTCGTGCGTTTGTCTCCGGTAGGTCAGACTCCTGTAACGGCGTCTCACTGTGAGGCACCTGCAGAACATCCAGAACTGCAGCTCGGGTCCTGACCTGAACCAGGAAGTCCGAGCACATGTGTCCTGGTCTCAGGTCTCTGCACTGCCCCCTGTGGGTCAGAGACTTTAAAGCGGCTCTGCTCGTGCACGAGTCTCTCCACGGCCGAGCTCCAAAGTTCATCTGAGACACATGAGAGCCACAAGAACATCTGCAGTGTGAGGAGCTCAGGGACCGGACTGCTGCTGGAGTCCTGGTTTAGTTCTGCTTTAGTCCTGCTGTAGTCCTGGTTTAGTTCTGCTTTAGTCCTGCTGTAGTCCTGGTTTAGTCCTGCTGTAGTCCTGGTTTAGTTCTGCTTTAGTTCTGCTGTAGTCCTGGTTTAGTTCTGCTGTAGTTCTGGTTTAGTTCTGCTTTAGTTCTGCTGTAGTCCTGGTTTAGTTCTGCTTTAGTCCTGGTTTAGTTCTGCTTTAGTCCTGCTGTAGTCCTGGTTTAGTCCTGCTGTAGTTCTGCTTTAGTTCTGCTGTAGTCCTGGTTTAGTTCTGCTTTAGTCCCGGTCTCCTGCTGGTGCTCACTGGTGTCAGGACTAAACACGGCTCTCCTCTCTCTCATTTAACGTCTCTTTTTTTAATATTATGATATTTATGTTTTGATTTGTTTGTGATTTTAATGTATTTCTTATTCGGTAAAACTCTTTGAAGGACTTGTTTGTGCCGTACAAATAAACTCGCCTTGTCTGTGATTTAAACTGTTATAATGACGCCTGTTGTAAAGTTTGTTTTGAGGAAATGAAAGCATCAGAAACCTGCACACGCCTCTGCACACACCTCTGCACACTTCTGTCAAAACATCAACGCTCAGAACAATTATGGAAGACATTTAACTTCACTTTCTGTTGATCCTGAGGCCTCTGCTGTTGTCTTATACTTTGGACCCTAGTCTGGTAAAAAAAAAAAAAAAAAAGTACTTCTGGATCTGTATGACAAAGAAATAAAATCCAAACTAGTGACAAAAATCCATAAATCATAATTATTTAACCATAATTCATATTTGAAATGCATTTTTAATCATTCGTTTCCTCTGTGCAGTTTGAAGTGCAGCACCAGGCGTGAATCATGACCCAACCCGTTTACAGAAGAGCGAGCGCAGGGCGGATCAGATCATACTTTAGACATGAGCGATCAGCTGTGTCAGATGCCCTCCCGCCTTTCTATAGCTCTGCAGTGTTAGACTGAGATGGGGCGGGTCAAATGCAGATGTGGATTAATGGTTTTTGTCGGCAGTTCTGTAGAAAAGCATGAGCTAATGAATAAAATAGAAGAGTAACGATTATTTGTGTTAAAACAGAAGTCGTCAGTGAGCGTTAAATATTCAGTATTGGGGCATTTTGTTCATTTTGTGTTTTTGACCCATTCTTCAGTGTGGGAGAGATTTTTTATTACTTATTTTTCTATTTTATTTTGACTTGTACATATGGAAAACTTGTGTCACCGTCCACAGTCGTTACTGAAGGTGAGCGTGAATTTGTCGTGTGTTTTGCAAAGAACTATAATAAAATCTGGAAGATGAACCCAAGATGGTGTCGTATTGTTTTCAGTGGCCTGTGTTCATTGGTGCATGGGCCCAAAAAAGATTTTTACTTCCACGTTACTTCCTGAATACTGACCCTACGCCGCAAAACGTGTGACGTCAGAAATGTGCCGTTCTGACCAATCAGAGGAGAGCTGCTAGAGCGAGAGTTTTATCACCATTTATATTTTTTACTCTTTGTTATTATTTTTATATTGTGATGTTTGAGCTGCTGTGTCCAAATCATTTCCCTGTGGATCAATAAAGTTTGTCTAATTAGAGTGAGTGTTCAGGCTTTGTCTCTCGTTCTGTGTTCACTGTACCTACACCTGTTATGAGATTAGAACCTGCAAACTCCACAGACACAGAGCTTCTGAAAACACAGGGTTAGACAGAGCAGTGCCTCTTTGGCTTAGTGTTGTAATGACATACTTGAGTTCATTCTGAGGATTCCTGAAAACTGACTTCAGAACAGACCAGAGCCTGTCACGTTTACACCAGAGACTTTTAGACCGTAAATTTTTATTATTGTTACCTGCACATTTACAAAGAGTTTAAATCTGAGCTGTTCTCCAAACTGTTCTCCTCAGATGTTTCTCCAAACTGTTCTCCTCAGATGTTTCTCCAAACTGTTCTCCTCAGATGTTTCTCCAAACTGTCCTCCTCAGATGTTTCTTCAAATTGTTCTCCACAGATGTTTCTAGAGTCAGAGTCAGAGTCAGGTCCACAGCAGACTCAGGTCCTCAGAGCTCCACGGCAGGAGGGTAAATACACTCCCACAAACTTCTGTGGTGGAGGGAGTGCACCTGCCTGAAATGTTCCACAGTGGCATAAAGCAGGTAATGCCCAAGCCAAGCCCAAGTTACAGGTCTGTGGAGAGGCGAGCCCTCTCACAGTCTGAATGCATGTTTGAGGGTTTTTGTTTTGTTGCAGTACAATGTAAATAAATAAATGCAATAACGTCTCTATGGAGACGTGCAGAAAACTTACACAGTGTCTCTTTAAACAGCTGGAGCTAAAAGTTTTCAGTTTGAGTCGAAGTTTTGAATTTGTTCTTAAATCTGTTCAGGAACATTTAAGTGACATTTATTTTCATATCAGATTCAGTTTATATAGAGGAAGTTTATAGAGCTGTGCCCTGTACTGTGTGTGTGTGCGTGTGCCCTGTACTGTCTGTGTGTGTGTGTGCGTGTGCCCTGTACTGTGTGTGTGTGTGTGTATGTGCGTGTGCCCTGTACTGTCTGTGTGTGTGCATGTGCCCTGTACTGTCTGTGTGTGTGCGTGTGCCCTGTACTGTCTGTGTGTGTGCGTGTGCCCTGTACTGTGTGTGTGTGTGTGTGCGTGTGCCCTGTACTGTGTGTGTGTGTGTGTGCGTGTGCCCTGTACTGTGTGTGTGTGTGTGTGTGTGCGTGTGCCCTGTACTGTCTGTGTGTGTGTGTGCATGTGCCCTGTACTGTCTGTGTGTGTGCGTGTGCCCTGTACTGTCTGTGTGTGTGTGTGCGTGTGCCCTGTACTGTGTGTGTGTGTGTGTGCGTGTGCCCTGTACTGTCTGTGTGTGTGTGTGCCCTGTACTGTCTGTGTGTTTGTGTGCGTGTGCCCTGTACTGTGTGTGTGTCTGTGTGTGTGTGCCCTGTACTGTGTGTGTGTGTGCGTGTAACTCCTGCTCTGCGCTGCATTCGAGGAGAATGTGGTTTCTCAGCATTCCTCTCTCTCCAGACACAGTTTAATCTGTGTTTACTTCAGACTAAAGCTTTAAACCTAAAAACACAGCCCACGTTTACCTGTGTTTACCTGTACAGGACGCAACCACAGCGACAAGTCAGAGGGCAAAGGTCAGGGAGTTTAGAGAGGGTCAGAGAGGGACCAGGTCAGGAGGATCTAAGTCAACAGTTTGGGGACTTGAGGTCCACATTAGCCCACAACACACACAACAGGTCAAATCCTCCATCTGTACGGTAGTCCAGACCAAGACCAGACCAAGTCCAGACCAAGATCCCACTGCTCCTGACGGGTGAAACCCAGAGACACTGAAGGACGGGTCAAATGCAGAGGATGCATTTACCTATGGGGACCATAAAGTAGACCTTAACCTAGGCTTTGCCCCCTCTCTGCTCTCCTGTCTCCTCTGCACCTGCCCCTCTGCACCTGCCCTGAGCCTCTCTGATCTAAAACATCTTAAACATTGGAGGTATTTGCTCTGAGCAAAACAGGAACTAATGCAACCCACATCTGTCAGCGGCAGGTGCTCCAAACTCACCTGAGCAGAGTTAGCATAGCAGAGTTAGCATAGCAGCATGAGCATGCAACGCTAACCTGCACCTGTCAGCAGCATCTGTTATTTCCTGATTTGGCAAATGGCAAAAACAAACAAACAGACAGTGACAATTAAAGTATAAAACTCAGAGCCTGTTTCACTGCAGAAACATCTCCCACAGCTTCAGCTCCAGCAGCAGGTCTGTAAACTCAAGTTTGGGGGCTCAGGGCAAAAGCCTCACATGGGCCCCCTTTAATTCAGATTCATAAAAATAAAGAAAAAGGCCCCCCGTTTTCTCCCTGTTAAAGGCCTGTTATACTCCCACTGCACCAACACTGATACTACCCCAGTGTCCACAGACTGTCCTCCGTGACCTGTCCTCTGGTCTTGACCTGTCTACGTCCTGCTTGTCCTGACCTGTCCTCTGGTCCTGACCTGTCCTCCTCCTGCCGATCCTGACCTGTCCTCCTGTTGCTGGTCCTGACCCGTCCTCGTCCTGCTGGTCCTGACCTGTCCTCCTGCTGGTCCTGACCTGTCCTCGTCCTCCTGGTCCTGACCTGTCCTCGTCCTGACCTGTCCTCCTGCTGGTCATGTCTGAGACGGAGCTGCAGCTGCTACATGAACTCGTATTGATTGATAACTTACAATAACTTACAATGGCATTATTTCACACCACACCCAACTCTGATACAGGTAAAGTGGGGACGTGTGTTGCCCAACGACACTACAGCAGTATGTAGTGGTTGGAGCTGGGATCTAACTGCCAACCTCTGGGCTGGGCTGATAAACAAACATCCCGTAGAGTGCGTGATTTTCCTGATAGTTTTCTGAACGATCAGGCTCCACCTGGTCAGACAAAAAGACTTTAAATGAGACGTTTGGACAAAAGCTCCAGGACACGCGGGTCTCTCATGAGTTTGTTTAGAGGAATTCTCCGAAAACAAAATGAGGAATGACAAAAATGAGAAGCATGTGAAGCATGTGAGAGATCAGAGATAAGACGACCTGCCGCCCCACACGGCCATAGATTGTGTATGTAAATGACCCAACCTGCTAATGACCACATTCCAAACAGGAAGTGACCATGGGCGTGAGTCGGCTCCATCGACTTCAGTTCATTTTATACAAAAATGTGGCCCCTCTCACTGTACGTGCTGCTGTCAGGCTCCTCATTCTGACCAGAGAATGTTGGTCTGAACCTGCTCGACTTAAGATCTGAACATTAAGAACCGACCAATCAGCATTAGCAGCAGGTTTGATTGACAGCGCTGCTATGTGCCCAGCAGGTCAGGGGGAGCGGGTGTGGGGCGGTGCCCGGCGGGTCGGGGGGAGTGGGTGTGGGGGCGGGCTCTGGAACGATGATTGACAGCCGACCGTCAGCCACAACAATCCAACACCAGACTTTGAAACAGAGCGGACATTTGTGCTCGGGTCTCACCGTTTCCCTTTTCTCCAGACATGGCGGGACATGGCAGTGCCCGGCGGTGCCAGGTGGGGGCGGGGCTGAGAGGGGCTCCTCACGTCCCGCCTGTAGACGCCAGGGGCTGAGCTCGTCACGTAATAACCTCAGAACAGAATCTGACTCACTGACGGCCGTTTGACCAACCTGGAAACTCAAATGTCGTGGCCATAGTTGATCCTAAAGAGGCGTAACAGACACGACTTTGACCTAAAAGTCTGATTTTTAATAAATATGAACTAAAATGTCAAAATAAGGCCAGGAACAGGTTTACATTTCTATTTTTGACCCATTTCCACAGTATGTATATATGTATATATGCATATTCTGCTCAAATATTTCATACAGGCCCTTTAATGTAAAAAAGTCCCCCAGAACTAAACCACGGTTACCACGGTTACACACACAGATCTGCACAGATCTGATCAGTTTATTAGAGGTTATCAAATATTTCTGAGAAGAGTCCATGGCCTTAGAAGGACACATCCGCTTCAGTTTATCTCAAATATGTGAAACATGCCGCCATCTTCCAGGACGTGACCGTATTTAGAAGAAAAGAGGCGGAGCCAACGCATTCCACAGCGACTACATTCCACAAACGCACATGAGTGACGCAAACAACAACTATTACACACACTGCACCTGTCCATGTGTGACAGGAATGCTGGACCTGTCCATGTGTGACAGGGACGCTGCACCTGTCCATGTGTGACAGGGACGCTGCACCGGTCTGTGTGTATGTCTGTGTCTGTCTGACTGTGTCTGTGTGTGTGTGTGTGTGTGTGTGTGTGTGTGTGTGCGCGTGTACATACACATATAGTTAACTGTAATTGTTGATAAAACAGTTTATTTAAACTAAAGTCCTGGATGAGCACATACACAGTATGCTGTAATAAAAGGTCCCACAGACAGAGGGCGCTGTGGACTCATTATAACACGTTGTCTTTGACTGGAGACAGGGGCTCTTTGTGTGAAATCTTTGGAGAATCTCTGAAAAACACAAAGGTCATTTTTAGTTGAAATAGAATTATTATTTGACATTTAGAAAACGATCGTCTGCAGGAGCAAATATTCTACTGTGAGTCTATTGAAACAAAAACTATAAACTGTGAAACTGAAGTGAAAGATTCAGTTTGATGTGATTCGATGTTTTAACAGTGTCATTATTAAACTCTTTAACTGCCACAAAAGTGACAGTGAAACCTTTATTAAATATTTGAGTCTTTTGTTGGTCAGAGCTCCAGGGCCTTTTCTGCTCTGTCCTAAAGTCGTTTCCTCGTCACACCTGGAGTTGTGTTTGTTTCATTCACATGTTTAACACACAAACCTGCAGATTTAACACGAGTTCTTCTCTCAAACTGAAAACACTCTGTTCCACCTTGTGATGTCATCATGTGGTGATACAGGAAGTGCACCACTGTGTTTTTAAAGTCCACACATCTTCACTAGAATCATTTGGATCATTTCAGTCCTGGAATTGTCGATCTCCACTGAACTAAAGGTAAAAGGAGCTGTTCACTTGAAAACTACCACTTGATGACATCACAAGGTGGAACAGAGCGTTTGGAGCTTTGGAGATGTAGACAGACTAATAATAAAGAGTTCCTCAAACATGTGAATGAAACAAACACGACTCCAGCTCTGTTTTTGAGGAGGAACATCAGAACGTGACTTATGACTGGTGGTCGGAGGGGCCGATGGCGCAGATTGGCAGCCTCACTTCTGTCAGTCTGCCCCAGGGCAGCTGTGGCTACAGTAGTATCTTACCACCACCAAGTGTGGAATGAATGAATAATGCCCTGTAAAGCATCTGTGAGTGTCCAGAAAAGCGCTGTATAAACCTGATGCATTATTATTATTATTATTATTATTATTAATATTATTATTATTATTATTATTATTATTAAAGCTCAGAGTCGGTTCAGTGGAACACTGGAGCTTTAAATAAACAGTCCTCTGTGTCTCTCTCGTTAGAATCTTTGTGTCTAACAGTGTTTTTGTGTTTTTTGTGCTTTTTGTGGTTTTACTTTGTGAATCCGAAGTGCTTCCACAGTCCGCTGATGGTGGCCTGGACCCCGGGGCTGTTCTCATTGTTCAGACCGGGTTTAGATGATCCGGGTTTAGATGATCCGGGTTTAGATGATCCGGGTTTAGATGATCCCGGTTTAGAGGATCCCGGTTTAGAGGATCCCGGTTTAGAGGATCCGGGCTTGTTTAAACTGGACTTCCTCTTGAGCCCGCTGACCCGAGCTGGACCCAGAGCTGTGGGTTTGAGATTCTGAGTGGAGTTTGGACGAGACAAACCCACCGCCTGAAGGAAACACACAAACACAAACACTGATATGACTGAAGACGGCTGAGGAGAATGGTAGTGGTAGTAGTAGCAGTAGTAGCAGTAGCAGCAGTAGTAGTAGTAGTAGTAGTAGTAGTAGTAGTAGTAGTAGTAGTAGTAGTAGTAGTAGTAGTAGTAGTAGTAGTAGTATCCTGACCTTATATGAGGGCGTAGTTCGGTTTGTTGGGCTGAGCTCTGCTTCTCGGTCCAAATCCTAAAGAAGGAAACAAAAGTTCACAGAAACTTTCCACAAAGAGAAAACAGAATGTGACTGAGAGAAAGAGCTGAACCTACAGGGACATCGGAGCAGAGAGGGGCCCGGGTGGAGGAGGAAGAGGAGGAGAGAGGGGCCTGGGTGGAGGAGGAGAGAGAGGAGGAAGAGGAGGAGAGAGAGGAGGAGAGAGAGGAGGAAGAGGAGGAGAGAGAGGAGGAAGACTGTGACTGGGAGAAGTATGTGCTGTCCTGAGATGGAGGAGAGTCTGACAGCTCCTCGGGCTCTTCTCCAGCTCTGAAAACAAACACACAAACACACACACAAACACACACACAAACACACATTAGATTTGATAAGAGCTCAACTAATACAAGACATCAATATTTAAAAAGCCTCAACTAGAAATGTTACGCAGTGCAGCTTTAAGAGTTACTCACACACGCACAGAGAGCAAAACTGGGACTAAACCAGGACAGAATTTAGAACCAAATCTGGACTAGAACAGGACTAGAACAGGACTAAACCAGGACCAGAACAGGACTAGAATAGGACTAGAACAGGACTAAACCAGGACTAGAACAGGACTAAACCAGGACCAGAACAGGACTAAACCAGGACCAGAACAGGGTTTAAACCAGGATCCACCAAGTCCAAGTGTGGAGCCCATTATTTTTCAGTACTCAGTCGGGACGGGACAAGACAACACGAGACTGGGTCCACGAGGAGATTTTTACATAATTCCTAATATAAACATTTCAGGATTCAGTTTCCAATTTTGGCCGCATGATTTTCAATGTATTTGATTTCATATTTTGTTTTCGTTCTGGTTTTGCTTTTCAGACTGTCAGAGATGGAACTCACAAATAAAAATACAGCAGGTATACGTTAAACTCTTCACCTGTGTGGAACTGGACTCTGCGGTTTTGTGGAGTTTTCTTTCTTAAATCTGAACCTCTTGAGCGAAGAGAGTCCACAGGGAGTCTGCTCTGTGGTCGCGTCAGGCCAGTGGAACAGCTGAAGCCCCCTGCTGGAGGAGGGCGAGCACGCGGGCAGGGATGCAACAGTAGCAGGAGTAGTGGTATTTGTAGTATTTGTAGTATCAGTAGTAGTATTTGCAGTAGTATTTGGAGGCGATGCAGGGGGAGAGGGGCTGGGGGTGTCCACAGATGGAGCCTCAGGACCTTCACTGTCCTCACAGGGGAGCAGACTCTGGGCTGGAGGCTCTGGGGTCATTGGTGTAACAGACGCTGGAGCAGAACTGTTGAAAAACCTGGAAAAAAACAACAACAAAGTAATTAAATAAATTCATATTAAATCATTAATATTAAGACTAGAGATGCACTGATACAACTTTTTCAGTTCTGATACCAATTTCAGTACTACAGCTTTAAAGCGGCATTGTGTAACTTTTTGATTGGGGGTCCGTCACTTGCTTCTTTCTATGGATACCTCATTGCTCTGCCTGGAATGTTCCACAGTGTGACATTAAACAGCTCTACCTTACATTTACAGTGCTGTGAAAAAGTATTTACCCCCTTACCGATTTACTTTTCTTTTTGTACCTTTGTCACTCTTAGCCATTTCAGATTAAGCAAATTTAGACAAAATATTAGACAAAGATAACAAGTAACACAAAAGGCCCCCAAAACCTAATAACTGGCTGAACCCTGAACAGCAACAACTGCAGTCAGGAGTCTTTCCCATCGCTGTGGAGGAATTTTGGCCCACTTTTCTTCGCAGAATTGTTTTAAATCAGCCACACTGGAGGGTTTCCGAGCATGAACCGCCTTTTTAAGGTCATGCCACAGCATCTCAGTCAGGTTCAGGTCTGGACTTTGACTGGGCCGCTCCAAAACCCTCATTTTGTTGGTGTGTTTTGGATCATTGTCCTACTGCAGAATCAAAGTGCGCTTCAGCTTGAGGTCTGAACTGATGGCCGAACATTCTGCTTCAGGATTTGTTGGTGGAGAGCAGAGTTCATGGTTCCTTCAGTCACAGCAAGTCGTCCAAGTCCTGAAGCAGCAAAGCCCCAAACCCTGACACCACCACGTTTCAGTGCTGGCGTGATGTTCTTTTTATCAAATGTTGTGTTCATTTTACGTCAGATGTAACGGGATCCACTCCTTCCAAAAAGTTAAACTTTTGTTTCATCAGTCCACAGAATATCTTCCCAAAAGCTTTGGGGATCATCGAGATGTTTTTGGCAAAAGTGAGACGAGCCTTTATGTTTTTTGTCAGCAGTGACTTTCACCTTGGAACTCTGCCGTGCCATTTTTGCCTAGACTCTTTCTTATGGTTGAGTCATGAACTCTGACCTTTACTGAGGAAAGTGAGGCCTGCAGTTGTTTCGATGTTGTTCTGGGTTCCTTTGTGACCTCTTGGATCAGTCGCCGCTCTTGGGGTCATTTTTGTAGAGGCCACTCCTGGGAAGTTTCACCACTGTACCAGACTTTCTCCGTTTGTGGATAATGGCTCTCACCGAGGTTAAACAAAACTGATCCAAATGTGTAGCTGTTATTTATCCCTCAGGTAACTGCAGAACAACTGAAAAATATTTGATTTGGTGGAGTCACGTGCTCGTCTCCATGGAGATTGCTAAGGTTTATGTCCGCCTGTGGAACATTCTGGGTAAATTAGATCCATAAAGGCTGTAATTAAGAGTTTGTATTTCTCACCTGCTGCATGTGGCCGGGCCCTCCTCCTCCAAGTCCTGGTTTCTCCTCTGCAGTAAAGTGGCAAATCTGTTTCTGGATCTGAGCGGAGCCTGAGGTTTGGAGGAGGAAGAGGAAGAGGAGGAGGACGAAGAAGAAGAAGAGGAGGATGGAGGATGGAGGAACGGGTGAGGCTCAGATCTGTGGCGTTTCTGATCGTTGGAGGAATACTGCAGTAACACGTCCTGATCTGACAGAGGAGAATCTGCAGGAAAAACACAAGAAACTGGAGTTAAACCAACAGATTTAAAGATCATTTCATCAATAACAATATTTACTTATGTCTCAATAGAATCGTATGAAAAAAAATCAGTCTCGAGTCAAAAAAGTATAAGTAAAATGTGTTTGTCTATTCAGATTTCAGTCTGTGAAATCTGTGGAACTTTCTGCATAATTCCACGGAAATAGAAAGTTAAAGCCACACTTTGGAACATTCTCCATGGAGACAGATGTGTTTTATGCCGTACTGTGGAATATTACAGCCAAAGGACCATTCCCATGGAAACAAGCAGGATGAGGCCCTCCTCCAGGCCAAGTAAGAATCAGGTCTGTGGAGAGGCGAGCCCACTCACAGTAAAGACACAGGTTTTTCAGGGCAATAAACACAAACAAAATGAAAAGAATATAGTTTTATTTTAGTAGAAGTATTCAGTAGTTTTGTTTTGTTGCTAGAATGTTCCATGCTGTGGCTTTACTTTCAGCAGAATCGTACTTTTTTTTTGTCTTTTCCAAAATGTGCAGCTCTCGTCTAAACCAAACGCGATTACAGAATCAGACAGAAGTTTAACCCCGTCCCCAGAGCGGAGCTGAACGATGGGCTTTCTCACCTTCTCGGGGCCTCTTCACACACGGCAGCCTCAGAGCAACCACACTCACCACCCTGTGCCGCCCCCTGGTGGAGGCTCTGGGCTCTGCAGGGGGAGAGGGAGGCGAGGGGGGGCTGGGAGCAGAGGCGGCTGTAGGGGGCGCTGTGGAGGATTCTCTGCTCCAGATACTGGAGCTGGAGGAGGGGAGGGGCGAGTCTTTCCAAGAGCGACTGTGGGGTTTTGTCGGCTGGAAGAAGAAGAAAAAAGAATTAGAAATAAATTAAATGCAGTTTAATGTGACGAGCTGAATATGAACAGAAACACCTCAGAGTTTGTGTTACAGTTTTAGTGAACTCAGGTTCAGAGGAACATTAAAGCAAATACATGAACAGGACATTTAACACAGCTAAACTGTAATGTGCTGAGAAATAATACAGATATAAAATGTAGAGATTTTTTATTACTTATTTTTCTATTTGATTTTTACTTGTACATTTACATTTCTAAAATTATGCCTCATTTGACACCTGCCCCCTGATGGACGTCTGTACCTGTGCGTGTGGAGCCCCCCGGTGGACGTTTGTACCTGTGCGTGTGGAGCCCCCCGGTGGACGTCTGTACCTGTGCGTGTGGAGCCCCCCGGTGGACGTCTGTACCTGTGCGTGTGGAGCCCTCTGGTGGACGTCTGTACCTGTGCGTGTGGAGCCCCCCGGTGGACGTCTGTACCTGTGCGTGTGGAGCCCTCTGGTGGACGTCTGTACCTGTGCGTGTGGAGCCCCCCGGTGGACGTCTGTACCTGTGCGTGTGGAGCCCCCCGGTGGACGTTTGTACCTGTGCGTGTGGAGCCCCCGGTGGACGTTTGTACCTGTGCGTGTGGAGACCCCCGGTGGCCGTCTGTACCTGTGCGTGTGGAGCCCCCGGTGGACGTCTGTACGTCTGTACCTGTGCGTGTGGAGCCCCCTGGTGGACGTCTGTACGTCTGTACCTGTGCGTGTGGAGCCCCCTGGTGGACGTCTGTACCTGTGCGTGTGGAGCCCCCTGGTGGACGTCTGTACCTGTGCGTGTGGAGCCCCCCGGTGGACGTCTGTACCTGTGCATGTGGAGCCCCCTGGTGGACGTCTGTACCTGTGCGTGTGGAGCCCCCCGGTGGACGTCTGTACGTCTGTACCTGCGCGTGTGGAGCCCTCTGGTGGACGTCTGTACCTGTGCATGTGGAGCCCCCTGGTGGACGTCTGTACGTCTGTACCTGTGCGTGTGGAGCCCTCTGGTGGACATCTGTACCTGTGCATGTGGAGCCCTCTGGTGGACGTCTGTACGTCTGTACCTGTGCGTGTGAAGCCCCCTGGTGGACGTCTGTACGTCTGTACCTGTGCGTGTGGAGCCCTCTGGTGGACGTCTGTACGTCTGTACCTGTGCATGTGGAGCCCCCTGGTGGACGTCTGTACCTGTGCGTGTGGAGCCCCCTGGTGGACGTCTGTACCTGTGCATGTGGAGCCCTCTGGTGGACATCTGTACCTGTGCGTGTGGAGCCCCCCGGTGGACGTCTGTACCTGTGCATGTGGAGCCCCCCGGTGGACGTCTGTACCTGTGCGTGTGGAGCCCCCCGGTGGACGTCTGTACGTCTGTACCTGCGCGTGTGGAGCCCTCTGGTGGACGTCTGTACCTGTGCATGTGGAGCCCCCTGGTGGACGTCTGTACGTCTGTACCTGTGCGTGTGGAGCCCTCTGGTGGACGTCTGTATCTGTGCATGTGGAGCCCCCCGGTGGACGTCTGTACCTGTGCGTGTGGAGCCCTCTGGTGGACGTCTGTACCTGTGCGTGTGGAGCCCCCCGGTGGACGTCTGTACCTGTGCGTGTGGAGCCCTCTGGTGGACGTCTGTACCTGTGCGTGTAGAGCCCCCTGGTGGACGTCTGTACCTGTGCATGTGGAGCCCCCTGGTGGACGTCTGTACGTCTGTACCTGTGCGTGTGGAGCCCTCTGGTGGACGTCTGTATCTGTGCATGTGGAGCCCCCCGGTGGACGTCTGTACCTGTGCGTGTGGAGCCCTCTGGTGGACGTCTGTACCTGTGCGTGTGGAGCCCCCCGGTGGACGTCTGTACCTGTGCGTGTGGAGCCCCCGGTGGACGTCTGTACCTGTGCGTGTGGAGCGTCGGGGTCGTAGTCATCGATCTTCTCCAGAGTGTTTAGGTCCAGGTTTCCCAAAGCCATCTGCAGACCCTTCTCATCCCCGATGTGTCTGTGCAGCCACGTCAAGGGTTCAAGACAAGACTTAGACCTGGTTTAGACCTGGTTTTGGTTCAGTCCAGGTTCTTGGTTCAGTCCTGTTCTAGTCCTGGTTCAGTCCTGTTATAGTCCTGGTTCAGTCCTGTTCTAGTCCTGTTCAAGTCCTGTTCAAGTCCTGTTCAAGTCCTGGTCTAGTCCTGGAGGATACAGGCCTGCGTAGCTCAGCTCCTGTGGGGGGTTGTTTTGGGGGTTGTTTTGGGGGTACGGGTTCAGAGGTACCACTCGTCTGCTCCTTGGGTCGAACACGAGTTGGTACAGAAACGTGTTATTGGCCCGAACGAAACCCTCCAGATACGAGTCCGGAACCACCAGGTCCATCTTCAGGTACTGACCCATCTTCTTTATCACCTGAGACACAAACACACGAGTCAGATGCCCTCCCATCCTCCTGTATCCCTGTGTGTCAGATGCCCTCCCATCCTCCTGTACCCCTGTATATGGGTCTCGGGTCTGTGTGTGTGTGTGTGACCTCTGACCTTGAGGATGTGTGGGTCTCTGTGTGACCTCTGACCTTGAGGATGTGTGGGTCTCTGTGTGACCTCTGACCTTGAGGATGTCGGGGTCTCTGTGCGTGTGACCTCTGACCTTGAGGATGTGTGGGTCTCTGTGTGACCTCTGACCTTGAGGATGTGTGGGTCTCTGTGTGACCTCTGACCTTGAGGATGTCGGGGTCTCTGTGCGTGTGACCTCTGACCTTGAGGATGTGTGGGTCTCTGTGTGACCTCTGACCTTGAGGATGTGTGGGTCTCTGTGTGACCTCTGACCTTGAGGATGTCGGGGTCCCTGGCGAGTCGGAGCAGTCTGCAGGCTTTGCCAAGGCCGATGCCGTGGAGCGAGGGGAGGTAGTCGCAGCCTGAGAGGATACACATGTGTCTGAACTTCTCCTCCGTGAACACGTCTCCCAAAGACTTGACTCGCCCCAAACGGCTCTGAGCGATCTCCAGACCGTTCCCCTGTTTGTCCATCTTAAGGATCACCTGAAACCACCACAGCAGAGGTCAAACTCCATTTATTTTCAGTATTTCACCAGCTCAAAACATCTTACGCTTTTGCAGCCGAAGGCGAGCAGGTCTGAGTCCTCTGTGATCACAGCTTGAGCCAAACCAGTTTTACTGAGAAACGCCAACTGAGCGTCTGCCTCATAAGGAGCCACCACACAGTCCACGCCACGAAAACGAGCTGCCTGGAATACACACACATATATACACACACACACACACACACACACACACACACACACACACACACACACACACACACACACACACACACGCACACACACACACACACACACACACAGAGGGACATTTCCACAGGCTGATACGTGACTGCTGTTTGTGCACATTACACTTCATAAATAAAGTTATGGTGTCACACAGTGTCACACAGTGTCACACAGGGTCACACAGGGTCACACAGGGTCACACAGGGTCACACAGGGTCACACGGGGTCACACGGGGTCAGTGCAGCTAAAGGGGGTGACATCACAGCCCAGGAGGGCCCCGAGTGTGAGAGTCACAACTACACCTCAGACACTGGGGCAGTCCGAGGGAGGCGTTAGGGTTAGTTCAGACCTTAATAACGTTATGGGCCATAGCTGGGGTGATGTTGACGCAGCGGTTGAAGCAGTCTCTGGCCTCAGACAGTTTTCCTTCTCTGAGCAGCTGCTTTCCCTTCTGCAGGTTTAACTCACGACGTCTAAAATAAAACACAATATTAACTTCAGAATCTCAGGGAAGTACAAATCTCAACCTTTTCAATGTATAAGACCATTACATAAACTATTTTACAACAAACTATAGAAGAACATCCAGAGTGAGCCGTGAAGATCAGACCAGTGACCCTGAGCCCGTTTCATACACACACATCTGATTTTTTCATGCATTTGAGTGAGGTTCATTCTGTTATTTGTTTTTTGCTCAGGTGTTTTAATGATACTGTCAATTTAAAATGGTTTTAGTAGAATTCTCTTGTTTATGTCAGTGACATAAAGTAGTTTCAGTTTGTTTGTTTAGTATTTCAGACTCACTCTCTGCGGGATTTCTCCACTTCTCTTTTCGACGGTAGATTTTGTCCGTCAAACACCAGGATGGGTTTGACTCCAAAGTTCAACAGCATGTCCACGAGCTTCATGCAGAACCACACATATCTGCAGGAGGACACACACACACAGACACATTTATGCAGAGAAAACAAAACAGTCCAAAACTAACAAAAACAAATCACTAAAACCTTGAGAAAATATGAAGAAATACGAGTAACGTCACACAATATAATAATAATAGAATGATAATAAATATACTGCTACTATTACTAATTAAAACAACAACAACAACAATAATAATAATAATAAGGGGTGAGGTTGGCTTAATATTTCTTTTTGATTGTTCACACCTATGCAGGTTTTGACAAGGACAACTGTGCAGAAAAGGAAAAGTTTAAGCAAATATAAAAATCAAAGTGAAATGTTAAAGGTCCTAGATTATGTAAAACTGACCCTGTGAGCTTTAAACTATGATATAATGTTGTTCCTCCTCACACACAGACCTGGAGTTGTGTTTGTTTCATTCACATGTTTGAGGAACTCTTTATTATTCGTCTGTCTACATCTCCAAAGCTCCAAACGCTCTGTTCCACCTTGTGATGTCATGTAGTGGTAGTTTTTCTAGTTCAGTGGAGATCGGCAATTCCAGGACTGAAATGATCCAAATGATTCTAGTGAAGGTGTGTGGAGTTTAAAAACACAGTGGAGCACTTCCTGTATCACCACAAGGTGGAACAGAGTGTTTTCAGTTTGAGAGAAGAACTCGTGTTAAATCTGCAGGTTTGTGTGTTAAACATGTAAATGAAACAAACACAACTCCAGGTGTTTGTGACGAGGAAACGACATTAGAGCAGAGCAGAGGATCATGGGACATTTAACTCTCCCTCTGCCCCGGACAGGCTGCAGTTCTGTCCTTGTGCTCGGTGAATATAAACCCACCCTGAGTTGTAACGGCTCTTGTTACTCACTGGTCGGTGGGTTCCCCTTTGGCCAGTTTCTCAGCGCAGGAGAACACCCCCTTGTGGAGCCAGCAGTACGTGTCCACGGCCACAGTCTGTCCTCTGTATTTCTTCACATTCACCGGCTCCGCGGCGTCTTTAATGAACTGAAGCAGGCCAGAGATACCCATGATCCTCCTGGGCTGTGTGTGGAGCCTCTGAAAACAGATGAGAATCAGGGTTAGGGGAAATATTTGAATTCTAACTTTTGGACAAATAATGTGATTGTGATTGCATTAGAGCAGGCATGTCCAAACTATGGCCCGTGGGCTAAACGCGGCCCTCAGACAAAATTTTTCTTGGTCCTCAGGCTTCCAGGTGAATTGGCCCAAATTACCTTGAGCAGGACTTCTGACTGCAAGGTTTTTGAAAATCCACCTTGATAAGACAATATTTAATATTTATTGTGTGGCTTTGAGGATCTTAGCTTGAATAAAGGACTGATAGCTCATTATAACGTGTTAAACATGCAAATATTTCAATTATTCACTGTACTGAGCACCAGTCTCTGGCCCTCGATCGGCCCTCTGCTTCATCTGTGTTTAGATATGTGGCCCTTGCATTAGACACCCCTGCATTAGAGATTCATGTTTAAAAAGTAGGATTCTGTTCTATTTTAAACCTGTAAGCCTTTTTTATATCATACTTTATTACTACTATTAAGCTATTTTTAATGAGCTTTGTTCACTGACTTTTAAAACCTATTCTAATTATGAAATTAAAATATCTACGATTTCAGTGTTTCTCATGAGTTCTGTTCAGACTATGGTGGTACAAATACTTTCTACATTAATAATTTTCTTTCATACAGTTTGTGGAGTTTAATTGTGACTTACTATCTGTTGTTCATATTTAAGCAGTCTTGTTGAACAGTGTGGTTATGTTTTTATGTTACCGACAACAAAAGGTGCAACAATTTGAGATTTTTTATGCCATTTTTTATGTCCATTTAATTTTTAGAGTGTGGAGGCCACCATAGCCTTTTCTAATAATGGGAAACACTGGATTTTATTGAGAAGTGAATTTGTCCACTGCATAAAATCAATAAGTTCTACATAAAACACACAATGTTTATTCTCCACTTCAGTTTCAGTCTATTTATACAGTGGAAAATAAAAAGTTCATTGCTAAAAGCTCCTAAAGGTCTAATCTATAATCTATTTTCCATGACAGTTAATTAGGCCTACCTTTTACTCCATCCTCATATGTTACTGTCACTGTTAATAAAATACGTGTAGAATCCCTCAGTCGTCCAGGTAGAATCAATGGCAAACCCTAACCCTAACCCTTTTTGCCATGTTAATAAAATACTAAACTCAATTAAAGTAATTATATAAAAGCTTTCATAACATGGCTACAACATCCCCTGCTTTATGCATGCACTTTCTATTAAATCCTATTCTATTAGCTAATGTGACCACATAACACTAGTGTAATAACATTAATGTGCTTTTTTAAAGCGAAATATTTAGTGAAAAATGCCCATTTAAAGCGTTTAAGACAAAAGAAACTATTTCACATCTGCAAAGAGACGACAAACTGTTCTCAGCAGTCAAAACAACGGTGAAATTACGCGCTAAAATCCATAAAACATATAATTTACGAGTCTGGGAGATGTGTAATGTAATAAACCGTTACTAACCCGCAATGAGGCGCTTACCTGTGTGTTTTAAACCGCTTTTTATGCGAAAAAAGAGCAGAAATTATGAAAACACGACACAGAGCTGGAGGGAGTTTGCTTTTAGCGGCAAAATCCGTGTCACTAAACGGAGAGGTGCTATTGGACAAGAGCTGGTCACGTGTGAATATACTGCTCTCCCATTGGCTGGCAACACACGCCTTTTTATGACACGGAAAATGTTGGCGAGATTTATGAATACAACAACTCAACCGGGTTTTTGCGTCATTAAAATTACTTTTCGAGTTTGTATGGCTATGAGACGATACAACACGTTAAATAATATACATCTGTAATTTTAGTTAGCATATATAGTTTTAAATGAAAAATTAAGCGAGTTATGTGAGTTGTATGAGAGAGCACGGGCCAAACTAACGAATGAAGAAACTAACTAGACATGTTTTTTTTTTTGAGTGAATTAAATTACTTTTCATATTTTAATGATTTTGATACAAAATAAGAGATGCTTTCGAGGATAGATATATATTGTTAAAGGTGGTTTATCGAAAATATTGATTAAAATGATATGCATGGGTGTAAATGTAAAACTACAATGTCCCAGTTTCGGGGCGGCGCCCTGAACGCGCCATGAAACGTGTCACTTCCTGCTCCGCGTCTGCAGCGAACCTGAGCGAAAACAACATGCTTTAGCGTCCAAAATACACCAAAAACACCTATGACACCTCCACCGGGACTCTCCTAACATCTGCCCGTGCTCACTGTGCTTTCCGCGGGTCCGAAGTGTGTGAAAAAGCGGCATGACGATGCAGTTTTCTCCCAATAATGGAGACTTTACGTTCGTGTCTTCCGCTGAGGCTGAGGGTGAGCTAATGCTAATGCTAACTGACGTTTAACAGTGGAATTTCCAGTTTAGCTTCAACAATTGAATAAACGATGCACTTTATAAACACTTTATATCATGCTGAATGTGTGCACTACCCAAACAGCTCTCTGGTGCATTTCTGTCCTCATTGTGTGCGGTTTGACTGCAGTTTCGTAATGATTTCTGGTTTGTTGACATGTAGTGTCTAAATAAACAGTTAATATGATGGCTATTCCTCTGGAGACTAAATAAATACATCAGCTTAACAAAAAAAAACCTACTAATAACCGGGACAACACCTGATGTTTTGAGTATATTACTTTTTTTTTTAGAACATCTGCTGTTCAAAAGTGTTGGATTAGGCCTTGTTTATAACTGTTGTCTTTTATAATAATAACCTTATTATAATCTCCTCCCAGAGCTCAAAGACGACACCGTTTATGTCCTGGTTTAGTCCTGTTTCAGTCCTGTTTCAGTCCTGGTTTAGTCCTGGTTTAGTCCTGTTTCAGTCCTGGTTTAGTCCTGGTTTAGTCCTGGTTTAGTCCTGGTTTAGTCCTGGTTTAGTCCTGTTTTAGTCCTGGTTTAGGACTGTTTTAGTCTTGGTTTAGTCCTGGTTTAGCCCTGTTTCAATTCTGTTTTAGTCCTGGTTTAGGACCTGGTTTAGGACTGTTTTAGTCCTGGTTTCATTCTTTACCTCTCCGACAGCGCTCACTGGGTCCATCAGGTGAATATATTTACATTTTAACCCTCACAAAAATAAGAGATGTTACATTAATCATTGTGGACCAGTCCTGATTTAGCACTGGTTTAGTCTTGGACCTGTTTTAGTCCCGGTTCAGTCCCGGCTCAGACCTGGTTTAACCCTCTCTTCTCTCTCTTCCTTCCCCAGAGCTCAGCGGGACCATCGTTGCCCCAGACGTGAAGTTGAACGTGGGCTCCGGGTCGGACTCGGGGAGGGACCCTTACGCCACCACGTTCCTGCGACAGAGGGGCTACGGCTGGCTCCTGGAGGTGGAGGAGGACGAGAGCGAGGACCACAAACCCCTGCTGTGAGGCCCCTGTGAACACCACACCAGAGGAGAGGAGTTTAGGGTTTTTGACGGAGCTGCGTGAAGGATTGCAGTGATTAGATTATGAAAGATTAGGAATTTTAGATTTAAAAAACAGGATTCTGTTTAAAGTCCATAATCTATAATATTACAGTATTTGATATTAGGGACTCGTGTCTTTGTGGACAGAACGGTCCTTGTGAGACAAAAAGACACTGCACACACACTTTGGCTTGTACTTCTTGAGAAGGTCCTGGTAAAAAGGAAACAAAAATGAAGAAAACAAAACTGAGCTGAAACGCACAATTTATTTATTATGAATTATGTCAAATGTCTTGTCTCGTTCTTTGTCCCAGTCTTGTCCCCCAGGGGACACATGTTTTTAGTCGACTGCAGCCGTAATAATCCCAGTCCCTGTGTCTCTCCTGTCTCTCTTCTGTCTCTCCTGTCTCTCACCTGTCTCTCTTGTGTCTCTTGTGTCTCTGTCTCTCTGTCTCTTCAGGGAGGAGTTGGACATTGACCTGAAGGACATTTATTATAAACTGCGCTGTGTCCTGATGCCCATCCCGTCTTTGGGGTACAACCGGCAGGTGGTCAGGGACAACCCCGACTTCTGGGGTCCTCTGGCCGTCGTCCTGCTGTTCTCCATGATTTCCATCTACGGACAGTTCAGGGTCAGTGAAAGTACTACTACTACTACTACTACTACTACTACTACTGCTACTACTACTACTACTACTACTACTACTACTACTACTGCTACTCGTACTTGTCCTACTCCTAGTCCCACGGTCTCTTATGATTCTCTGTTTCTGTTTCCAGGTCGTCTCGTGGATCATCACCATTTGGATTTTTGGCTCTTTAATCATTTTCCTTTTGGCTCGAGTTCTCGGGGGTGAGGTGAGGTTTGTTCCTCTTCAGATCCTCGTCCTGTAAACGAGTCTTTGTCTTTTTGGAGTTTTACACATTTATTTTGTTTTTTCAGGTTTCTTATGGTCAGGTTCTGGGCGTTATCGGGTACTCTCTGCTCCCACTCATCGTCATCGCTCCGTTACTGCTCTTCATCGGAGGATTCGAACTGCTCTCTGTAGTCATCAAAGTGAGTCTGGACCAGGACTAGGACTAGACCAGGGGCTAGACCGGGGACTGAACCGGGGGCTAGACCAGGGACTAGACGGGGACTGAACCAGGGACTGAACCGGGGACTAGACCGGGGAAACACCAGGGACTAGACCAGGGGCTAGACCGGGGACTAAACCGGGGACTAGACCGAGGACTAGACCAGGGGCTAGACCGGGGACTGAACCAGGGGCTAGACCGGGGTTAGACCTGGTTTAGACCTGGTTAGACCGGGGTTAGACCAGGGTTAGACCTGGTTTAGTCCTATTTCAGACCAGTCTAGTTCCATTCCTGGTCCAGACTGGTTTAGACGAAGGTTTAGTCAGTTTTCAAATATTTTCACTTTGTCCGTGGTTTAGTTTCCTTGGATGACTTGGTCCTGGTCCTAGTCAGTCCTGGGTCAGAACCTGGTCTAGTCCCTGGTGTTTCCCCAGTCTAGCCTCTGGTCTAGTCCTCGGTCTAGTCCCCGGTCTAGTCCTCGGTCTAGTCCTCGGTCTAGTCCCTGGTCTAGTCCCTGGTCTAGTCCCCGGTCTAGTCCCTGGTCTAGTCCCCGGTCTAGCCCCCCGGTTCAGTCCCTGGTTCAGTCCTCAGACTAGCCCCTGGTCTAGTCTCCGGTTCAGTCTCCGGTTCAGTCTCTGGTCTAGCCCCGGTCTAACCCCGGTCTAACCCCGGTCTAACCCAGGTCTAACCCCGGTCTAACCCCGGTCTAACCCAGGTCTAACCCAGGTCTAACCCAGGTCTAACCCCTCTCTCCCCTCTCTCCCCTCTCTCAGTTGTTCGGCGTGTTTTGGGCGGCGTACAGCGCAGCGTCTCTTCTCGTCGGTGATGAGTTCAAAACGAAGAAGCCGCTCCTGATCTACCCCATCTTCCTCCTCTACATCTACTTCCTGTCTCTGTACACCGGAGTCTGACGGACCAATCAGAGCCCAGGACTAAAGGACTCACGCCTGGCTCTGACCAATCACAGCACAGAACCAGGACCACGCCGTGTACGCACCGCAGAGGTCTCAGAGAACTGAACCTGGGACTGAACCGGGACTGAACCGGGACTGAACCTGGGACTAAACCTAAAAAAAACCCAACAGGACTTCGTAAGGAATGTCCAAACAGGTCTAGCTTTAAACAGCCCCAAACCTGGACTAAACCTGGACTAAACCTGGACTAAACCTGGACTAAACCTGGACTAAACCTGGACCAAATCTGGACCAAATCTGGACCAAATCTGGACCAAATCTGGACCAAATCTGGACCTTATCACAAACCAAGTCTAAACCAGGGCTAAGTGAGAATATATGAGCCTAACCAGGACTAAACCAGGACTAAACCAGGACTAAACCAGGACTAAACCAGGACTAAACCAGTAAAAACCTGGTACCTCTGTGTCTGTGTCTGGTTCTGTTCTTTTTTTTTTTTTTTACATATTTCTTTTTCTCAGACTCCGGGGGCTGTGGGGGTTATATATAAATATAAATCTTTATTTCTGTAAATAGTTTGTCGTTCGTCAAAATAATAAAAAAAAGCGCCTGAGCTTTTCCTTTGTGCAAAACACTTCACTTTAACATTCTGGGACATTTCTGAAGACTCCATCTGCCCCACACACACTGTTACCATGGTTACCGCCGCTCTGCTTATTTATGCATTTGAATAAAAAACTTGGATGAGACTCGAGATTTCTCACATGTCATTGTCAAAGGTTTGTAGTTCGATTCCCAGGCTGTGTGGAGTTTGGTTCCTGGACCATGAACGCTCGTCCCGATCGCAGGAAAATGAAAACGTGCTCCTTAAATCACGTTTGTATTTGATTTGAGTTTGTAAATGATCTTAAACCTGTTTTGTCGGACTTTGCTCGTGTGTTCATGCGTCTCCTGCAGGTTCTGGTCCTGGTCTTATGTCCAGAGTTGACCTTGTGTCTCTGTCAGCGGCCTCTAGGGGGCGCCACTGTCCCACAAACACTCGTGTTTTTTATACACGCGCACGTGGTTTGGGTGTGACGTTCACAGAAATCAGGATTTATTTTTTATGTAATACAAAAAAAAAAAAAAAACAGTTTTCACCAAGTAACAGTTTTGTTTTGTGTTTTTAATTCGTCTAGTTGCATTTAAAAAATTGTGGGGGAAAAAGTTCTAAAATACAGGAAGAAGAGTTGAGTTCTACTTTTTTTTAGAACACGTAAACAACACAGAATACACAAAACAACACAAAAAATACAGAATACACAAAACAACACAAAAAATACTTTACAACACAGAATGAGGACACGTCTACAACATTCCACTTTTCAACAAGCAAAAAGACCCGGGACTAGACCAGGGACTGAAATAGGACAAAACCCCAAGGGACTTTACGAAGTCTAAATCAGGACTAGACCAGGTCTAAATCAGGACTAAACCAGGACTAGACCAGGACTAAACCAGGTCTAAACCAGGACTAGACCAGGACTAAACCAGGTCTAAACCAGGTCTAAATCAGGTCTAAACCAGGTCTAAATCAGGTCTAAACCAGGACTAAACCCTCTCTCTTCTCTCTGTTGTTCACTTTTAAAGAAGCACAATTGTTTTCTTTCATTTTCTATTTTTAAAAACATTTGTAAATCTGTGACTTTAAAGTGATGCCAAGAGGACAGTTTGTCACTCGTTTGTGACTGGTGTATTTAGCTCGAACAATAATTAAATTAATTACATAAATTTAATCAGGAGAACATGTAGAGTTATGAAATATAAGTCATATTTCACCATTTTGATATTGTATCAGATCCACAGATCCACCAGACGTGACTCGACACGAAGCGCTCACACATTTACACATTCGTCCTCTTAGAGAATTTGGTGTTTTTGGAATTTGGTTTCAGACTCGTGTGTCCTGAGCTCAGTCATGTGGGAGTCTGAAGTCTGAACTTAAACTTAGACAAACTTTAGTCCAATCAGGTTAATTTTATCTTCTGATAATTTATGTTTTTAGGTTCTTTTAGTGGTCTTCCTCAGAGTCAGGTGATGTTCCTCTGACGTCTCTGCTCAGCTGATTTAAACAGGTTTTGGCGTCGTCTTCCTACCGGTGGAGGCAGGACGACAGCGCCACCTGCAGTCCGACTTCCTCAGGACAGTCTCAGGTGTGTGAGAGTAAAAAAGTCCCTCGTCCCGGTTTATCGTCCCGTGGACACGTTTCCGACAAACTCTTGGCTGAAAAAAGAACCTAATAATTTAGACATCAAGATCCATCCATAACTTTTTGAGTTATCTTGCTAACAAACAAACAAACAGACAGACAAACAAACAAACAAACAAACAAACAAACAGACAGACGCAGGCGAAAACATAACCTCCTTGGCGGAGGTAAAAAAGGGCCACAGTTTGGAGCAAAGTGAAAATCTACAGTCGTCAGTCTCAACCTGGGGGTCGGGGCCCAAATGTGGGTCCCCAAAAACTCAAGGAAGAGAAAATAGTTCCAGACTGAATTATGTGAATGTGAAGGACGTTTTTGAATTTGAATCCGGCTTCTCTTAAGTACGTTATAATCTTTTACCGTTTTATAACATCTTTATTTACCAGAAAATCATCATTTATTTATGTGTTTGTTTATTTCATTTATAAAAAATAAAACGACATTAACAGTGTCATAACATTAAACACACAGGAAATGAATGAAAAGCAGCAGAAAGAAGAGGAATATTATGTTTTCTGTCCCTTTTCCCTTTTCCAGACTCTAAATTCACACAGAGTTACTGTAAAACATTTCAAATCAACACATTTCATTTTAATCACAAATATGAATCAACTGCAAACGGAAATCTTCACTTTTACTTCACTATTTAGTCTTACTTTCATTCATACACACTGCACTGGATTGTATGTATTTTTAATGTCATTATTGTACTTGATCCTTTGATTTTTTTGTCAAGACTTTTCCATAAATAAACTCCTTTCACAGCGACGCTTCGTTCCATAATCTCGGTTCTGAATCATGTTTTTTTTTTTAAACATTTCTGTTCCTTTTGAATTGTAGTGGATTGTTCTCATTTTAAACTTTAAATATTTCCAGGTAACACTCTGCACTTTACTAAGATTACTTAAGTCAACAATATCACACATTTTCAACACTTAAAGTTTAACAAATAACGTGTTTGACGGCTCTAGATAATGATCAGATTGTTCCTTATGACGCTGTAACTTATTAAACAGGAGAGTGATGTGGGTCTCAACACGTCCATGGGGAAAATGTGAAAATGTGGGCTGCTGGGGATAAAAAAGTTAAGAACCTCTCGTCTACAGCATTTAGTGTTTTTATGAAAACCCTGAACTCATATTTGTGATTTAAAACAAAGTGTGTGGAGCAGAAGTGAGCGCCTGTAGATATAAACGCCTGGAAATAAACAGAACTAAAAATATTCAAGTACAAAATGTGTTGTACAGATGTGAAACTACTGAAGTACTGTCCACGCTGGTAATTATACATGCTGTTGTTGTGTTCTTGGGCAAGACACTTCACCCTCCCGTACGCTGAAGCCAGAGGAGGGAGAAGAGATGTTTGTAAAAATGAACAGTTATTTTTATTTTACACGAGGTGGAAAAATAAAAGTAAAAAGCAAATATGTGTTATGTAAAAGTACTCACATTTACATGATATAAAAGCACACGGGGCTCAGGATTGAACCCGGAGAAATCTGATAAATCTGCAAAATGAACAGAAAATAGAAGTGGCTTTGTTATCTTCTCGCTGACATGTTTGATTCTCGCGAGAGTGCAGATAACGCTACGCATTTTACGTAAATTTACGCCGCAAACCCGGGGCTGCTATAAAACTCTAGAGGGACACTCCGGTGCGCAGTGGCTCCAGAGAACATTCTGAAAAAGAGTGCTTCCTGACGCTTTGATTCATGACTTATTGACAATTTATTTGGAGTAAATCTGTTTTTCTATTGTCAGTGAATACAACAACTGTTTAACATTTTACTTATGTCCAAAATCAGGTCAAATCTACCACAGAGAACATTTTATATTCAAATCACATGTTTTTTTTAAATCAGGAATAATTTCTTTTTACTCCACAGACTGTGTAAAGAGTTTATATATACACTCTATTTATATATACAGTCTATGATTAGCCCCTGGTCAATGCTCATGGACCCCAGGTTAGGAAACACAAGCAGCTGTACCTTTTCAGTTTTATTGTGTTAATAAAAAACTTAAATAATATAAAATTTTGTCTAATCCTTAAAGTTCACTTCAAGTCTGAGTCTGTACACAAAAGTTTGGACACACTTCTCATTCAGTGTTTTGTTTCTTTAATTTTACTTTCTACATTTTAGACACATACGGAAGACATCAAATACATGAAGCAATGTATATTTGTGGAATATTAAATTAAAGAAAAAAAGTTAAATAATACTAAATACTGAATACTAATAATACTAAATACTATACATACATTTATATAATTAATGTCTTACTGATACCAGTCCTTGCTATTTTTTATTGCTACTTTTTTCTCTGTGATATTGTAATATAATGTGATGTGAGAGCTACTGTGTCCAGATCATTTTCCTTGTGGATCAATAAAGTTTGTCTAAGTCAAAGTCTAAATATTTTTCAACAAAGCAAAGGGTGGATCTTGGAGAAAACAGTACAAATAAAGGGAAAAACCATTCAAGGAAAAGGTGTGTCCAAACTTTTGATTTAATGTTATATTACATGTATAATAATTTTATGATCATATAACTTTTTTAATGTTTTGACTTAAAAATATTGTATTGTAATTTCAAATGTCCTTTTAAAGCGCCTGTCTTATTGCGTAAAGAGTTTGGAGACGTGGACTGTGCGCCCCTGTCACGCAGTCCCAAGATGGCGGCGGCACGTGTCACATAAGCGCCGCGCGCGCTCTAGAGTCTCGCGCAATCACCTGTGCAGAGTGCGCAGGCGCAGATGGTGAATAGCAGCGCTGCGGAAACAGGCGGAGGAGAAGCCGCCGCCGCAGAAGAGTCCCGCAGCAGAGCCACGGGAATGACGCTTCTGCTTTAGCCGCACACGACTCACCGTTTTCTCTGTATCTGAACAACGTGACGGAGCCGGGCCGGGGACGGGAAGGGCGCTTTCGGGGGAAGATGGCGGCCGCGGCCTCCTCCTCCTCGGACTGGAGTGTGCTGAGGGACGGCTGCCTGCGCTGTGACGCGGAGGGCCTGCGGAGCCTGTGCTACCACCCGGCCCTCAACGCCATCCTGGCCGTGACGAGCCGGGGCAGCATCACGGTCATCGACGGGACTTCTGGGGCCATCCTCCAGGCGTCTGCGCTGAACGGTGAGCGGAAACACTCTCCCCCAAAAGCACGGCCCTCCACCCCGCACACAGCTCCTGCAGCGCCCGGTGTCTGGAGCTGTGCGCGTGTTTACTGTGGGTGCAAGAGCCAGGACATCCGAGGGACAAGGACAGAACCAGAGCTACTCCTGTGACCACATTTAACCCGGGAGACAGTAGGACTGAAGGGGACAAGAGGACTGAGGGGGACAGGAGGACTGAGGGGGACAGGAGGACTGAAGGGGACAGGAGGACTGCGGTGGACAGGAGGACTGAAGGGGACAGGAGGACTGAGGGGGACAGGAGGACTGAAGGGGACAGTAGGACTGAGGGGGACGGGAGGACTGAGGGGGACGGGAGGACTGCGGTGGACAGGAGGACTGAAGGGGACAGTAGGACTGAAGGGGACAGTAGGACTGAGGGGGACGGGAGGACTGAGGGGGATGGGAGGACTGCGGTGGACAGGAGGACTGAAGGGGACAGGAGGACTGAGGGGGACAGGAGGACAGAGGGGGACAGGAGGACAGAGGGGGACAAGAGGACAGAGGGGGACAAGAGGACAGAGGGGGACAGGAGGACAGAGGGGGACAGGAGGACAGAGGGGGACAGGAGGACTAAACATGGACTTAAATGGACACAAATCATATTTAAACCAGGAACAAATCAGGAATTATGATTAAAAGCAAAACGATCACAAGAGCCTGAACAAGGACTAATATAGATCTGAACTAGGGAGTGAACCTGGACTTAAACCTGGACTTAAACCTGGACTTAAACCTGGACTTAAACCTGGACTTAAACCTGGACTAAACCTTGGACTAAATCAGGACTAAACTTGGTCTTTAATTGGCACAAAAGTCAAAAGCAGCTCAAAACGACTAAAAACGAGACATGAAACCTGTGTAAATAAGGACTAATATAGATCCAAACTTAGGGGGTTAACCTGCCCTAAACCTGGACTAAACATGGACTTAAATGGACACAAATCATGTTTAAACCAGGAACAGATCAGGAATTATGATTAAAAGCAAAACGGTCACAAGAGCCTAAAAAAGGACTAATATAGATCTGAACTAGGGGGTGAACCTAAACCAGGACTAAACCAGGTCTAAACTTGGACTAAACCAGGACTAAACTTGGGCTAAACTTGGACTGAACCAGGTCTAAACCAGTACAAAACCAGGACTAAACCCGGTCTGTCACAGCTCGGTTCTTTGGTCTTCTGTTACTCCGCCGTGTCCCGGTGTTGAGCCTCTAACTTGCTCCTGTCAGAACTTATGTCTTCGCTTCATTTTCGTCTTTTTATTCACGGTTCTTGTTCTTAACTCGTTCTAATTTCACTTTAGCTCTGTCCCTTCGCCATTTGTCTCGTAAACTTCACTTTCTGTTTCGCCTTGTTGCGTCTTAAATCTCCGTTTAACATTAAAATCCTCAAACACACGAGCTGCCGGGCATTTCAGCTCATGTAGAAGCTTTTATCTGGTTTAACACGGATTATTTTAACACAACTAAAGTCATTATAAAACCCAGACACCATAATTCGTCTTAACAAATCGATTTCGCGTGTTTAATTTAATTTAATTTCAGCTATTTGACCAAAAGTGGACATTATTTGGCGGTTAGCTTCATGTCAACACTAGCGCGTACGTCAACACTAGCCGCTCCGCTAACCCGGGGCCTGTTAAGTTTACACTAAAAACATTCTTTTTTCCTCCATGTTTTCTTATGACACGACCTGGGGTAAAAAGTGGATTATTTAGTTGTTTTTGTGGTGGTTAAACACGAACACTGCTGAATGTTTTGGGCTGTGGAGAGAGAGATGTGAGCTTGTCAACTGGTTAGCTGGTAGCATTAGCACGGCGCTAGCTTAGCCTCCCCCTGTCACTTTGTGTTGGACTTAGATTTAGATTTAGACAAACTTTATTAATCCACAAGGAAATAATTTGGACACAGCAGCTCCAACATCACAATATAATATAATAATAAAGAGAAAAAATAAATGTTAATAATAAATTCTAAATAAGTAGCAAAAAAGAGCAAGACACAAATGTACAAGTCAAAATAAAATAGAAAAATAAGTAATAAAATATAAAATCACAGCTATAAACGAGACAAGATAGACAGTGATATGATGTGATGATTGACAGGACATAAGGTTATCTGTGACATAAGATTGAGTTGTTGTACAGTTGTAGGGAGTATTATCTGTCCCCCTATAGTCTGGTGCAGTGGGTCCAGTCAGGGTTAGAGGAGACTTAAATGAATACAGCAAAAATGAAGAGAAATGCGATTGCCATTTACTTTACTATCAAATCTAAAGCAATAATGACTTTCTGTATTCCCTTCTATGGTGCAATAAGGACTGAACCAGGGCTGAACCAGGGCTGAACCAGGGCTGAACCAGGGCTGACCCAGGACTGACCCAGGACTGACCCAGGACTGACCCAGGACTGACCCAGGACTGGACCAGGACTGGACCAGGACTGGACCAGGACTGGACCAGGACTGGACCAGGACTGGACCAGGACTGGACCAGGACTAAAACCGATTCCAAAATAGCTGACGAGAACAATTGGGAAGCTATTTCTGTTTGTATATTTTGGATTATATTGAATGTGTCCAAACTGAGATTTTATTTAATTTATTTATGAGACAGGGACCGTGCACAATCTACATGAACAGGACAGACGTTTTGTGCAGGTTGTAGCTCTAGAACTCATTTCCACCTGTTGTCCTGGTGCAGGTTCTTTAGGTTCATTTGTAAATCACCAGAGGAGGGATAGTGAATATTTGGGTAGTAGAGTATAGAGAGCTGCCATGAAACAGGAGGCCTGGAGGAAGACCAAAGAGGACATCGAGTTTGTTGATGTTTATGTGAGAACAGAGAAGCAGAGGATGCTGAGGAGAGGGTCAGAAGATGCAGAGGATGCTGAGGAGAGGGTCAGAAGATGCAGAGGATGCTGAGGAGAGGGTCAGAAGAGGCAGAGGATGCTGAGGAGAAGGTAAGAAGAGGCAGAGGATGCTGAGGAGAGGGTTAGATGGAGCAAAGTTAACATTTATCTAACCATAAATCTACTTTAGGATGTGATTTTCTACATTAAATTGTTGAACCGTTTAGGTGTAATCCCTCAGTGGTCCTGTAGGGTCCATAGTGGTCCAGGTCTAAACCAGGTCTAAACCAGGTCTAAACCAGGTCTAAACCAGGTCTAAACCAGGTCTAAACCAGGTCTAAACCAGGTCTAAACCAGGTCCATGGGTGTATTCTAGTCTCTCTGCTCTTAGACTTGTTCTGGTCCAGTTCCAGTTTGTTCTAAACACATTCAGGTTCTGCTCTGTCCTGAAAATGGGACTTTTTAGGATCCAGACCTGAGGAACATGAGGAGCGAGTTTCGATACTCATTTGGTATCGATTAGATTTGATTTTCGATTCTTTTGACAAAACTAATGTCGTTTGAAATACAGTAATACTCTGATTAGACCTGGTTTAGTCCTGGTTTAGTCCTGGTTTAGTCCTGGTTTAGTCCTGGTTTAGTCCTGGTTGAGTCCTGGTTGAGTCCTAGTTTAGTCCTGGTTTAGTACCTGGTTCAGTCCCCGGTTCAGTCCCCGGTTCAGTCCCCGGTTCAGTCCCCGGTTCAGTCCTTGGTTTAGACTTGGTTTTGACCTGGTTTTGACCTGGTTTTGACCTGGTTTTGACCTGGTTTAGTCCTGGTTTGGTCCTGGTTTGGTCCTGGTTTGGTCCTGGTTTGGTCCTGGTTAGGTCCTGGTTTGGACCTGGTTTGGACCTGGTTTAGTCCTTGTTTTGACTTGGGTTAGTCCTGGTTCCGTCCTGGTTCCGTCCTGGTTCCGTCCTGGTTCAGTCCTGGTTCAGTCCTGGTTCAGTCTTGGTTTAGTCCCTGGTTTAGACTTGGTTTAGTACTGGTTTGGACTTGGTTTAAGTCCCGGTTTAGTTCATTTCTGTCTTGACTTCTGACTTTAGTATCGATACCTGTGAAAAATGAAGTTCTAGTTTGATACCAGCTTTAGTATCTGATGTTGGCTCCTTTCGATAACTCTGCTCTGGAACATGTTTTGATCCCATTAGAAGAGTATTGCTCAGAGGCAGTGGCAGTATTTGGGCGCTCGTACGGCGCTCATGTTGTGGGGGTGTGATGAAGTGAAAGTGGCGTAGGTCCAATGCCTGTTTAAGGATATGAAAACAGTGTGTCCCTCAGAGCACTGGGCTGCTCTGGAGACGTTTTTAAAAACTCATCCAGGTATTAATTAAAGCCGGTCTGATCATTTTGTTTAATAATCACTGATGGAAAAGGCCCAAGGTTCGATTCTGGTGTAGCTGAACAATTTTGGACAATTATTTAATTTTCTACTGTGATTTGTGTCGATTTGTGTTAGTTCAGTAGAGATCGGCAATTCCAGGACTGAAATGATCCAAATGATTCTAGTGAAGGTGTGTGGAGTTTAAAAACACAGTGGAGCACTTCCTGTATCACCACATGATGACATCACAAGGTGGAACAGAGTGTTTTCAGTTTGAGAGAAGAACTCGTGTTAAATCTGCAGGTTTGTGTGTTAAACATGTGAATGAAACAAACACAACTCCAGGTCTGTAATGAGGAAACGACATCAGAGCAGAGGATTATGGGACATTTAAACATAATAATGTAAATAAACTCAGTCCTCTGTCCTCCATTTTGTTTGTTTACATTAAACGACTAAATTCTAATGACAAAATGAAGCTAATGGGCGACACCTGTGTGTGTGTGTGTGTGTGTGTGTGTGTGCGCGTGTGCGCGTGTGTGTGCGTGCGCGTGCGTGCGTGTCACTGTTGTGTACATGCTGATGTACACGTGTACATGTGTATAGACTTGTGTTGTGTACATATGTATACAGTTGTGTTGTATTGTGTTGGTTTGTGTACATATATGTACAGTTGTGTTGTCCTGGGTGTGGATCAGAGTGTGTTTGTTGTGGACTCATTCAGTTTCTTTTAGAAACTGTGACTCACTCAGTGTTTATTTACCTGTTTGGACTCAGAGGCACAGAGCTGCACAGTTGTGTTGTGTTGTGTATTGTGTTGTGTATTGTGTTGTGTATTGTGTTGTGTATTGTGTTGTGCTGTTTGGCCTCAGTCACAGAGTGTCACATTCTGAAGGACCAAACACTCTAAAGACAAATCTCTCAGATATTACACAAAGTACTTTAGTCACTTTAGTCTCTGACACAACACACCAGGTTAAACGAGTAAACGTTTCAGCAGATGTTTCAGACGCCTGAGCTGAAACACACAAGGAGTTTCTTATTCGACCCTCTACAGCTTAAACTTATGCTGTTACAACTAAAATAACACAAATCTCCCCACTATTGCAAAGAAACTGTACACACACTAAATACTGAGTTCTTAAATACATTAGTGTACAGTTCGTTGTAAATATGTTAATATTTATTGTGATTTAATTTTTTATTTACTTATTGTTTGCACAATTTTTCACAACTTTTTGCACTATACTGTCCCCTGACTGTGAGCTTCTGTCACGAGTGAATTTCTCCTCTGTGAGATCAATAAAGTCTTATCTTATCTTATCCAGATGAGACGAGATGGTGATTATTGTGACAGTCCGGAGGAGGGACTTGCGCTGTATCTGGGGACGCTTTTTAAGGACTTATTTCTGCTCGACTTTTTAAAGCTTCTGTCTGAAATCATGTGCAGTTGGGTTTTAAGATTGTTTTGTTATATCTGGATGATTAAAGCTGGAGAAGTGAGTTTATTCCTGTAAATTAGACTGGGATTTGGATTTGAAGAGAGATGGAGATGAAAATCAAATCGATAGAATTCCTTTAACAACATGCTTTAAAGCTGTCCTCACAATTAAATACTTTACTTAATATAAATGTATATGTTAATGTTGTGATAAAATGAAATCAAAATAGTGATCTAGCTTCAAGGAAATTGTTTTATGAATTTTTTGGCCTCTTCTTGAGTAAATGAGTAACATGACCTCTTTATATTATATTTTAGTAAATATATTCAGAGTGAGACTGTATGTAGACGTCACTAACCTGCTTCCCGCCGCGCTCCAAACACAAAGGTCCTGGAGTTTTTATTTCACTATTTTGTCCCTAAATCTGAACATTAATAACAAACCAATCAGGCGCCTTCCTTCCCCGAAGTCCCTCCTGATAGAGTTGGGAACAGGTTTGATTGACAGCGTTGCTAAGCACCTGCTCCCTACTAAACCAGCTCCAAATTTGCCCAATAACTGCTAGCCTCAGTGAGCTTCATTTGACTTTATTGTTTATTATTTTTTAAGTACCAGTATTGAAAAAACGAGGTACCAGCCCAGTGTTTGTACTGTATGATTATAATGTTTAGTTTCTCCTCTCTAGCGTCCCCCGGTGGTCGCGTGCGGTGCCAGTACTTTAGTTTGGGTGTATTCTATAATAGTATGATATATTGTTATGTTTTCTCCTCTGTAGCGTCCCCCGGTGGTCGCGTGCGGTGCCAGTATGTCCCCGCCGTAGATAAGGTCTTGTTCGTGGACGACTTCGCGGTTGGATGTCGTAAAGATCTGAATGGGATCCTGCTCCTGGACACGGCGCTGCAGACGCCCGTGTGTAAAGCCGAGGATGAGGTCCAACTGGAGCTGCCTGTCACCGAGGTGAGACCGACGCTCTGTCACCATGGGAAATGTTCCAAAGTGGGACTTTAACTTTCTTTCCCCAGAGTCATACAGGCGTGCTTTACTGAAATAATGGGCTGGGGTGAGGTTTTTGTCACTATAATTCCACATATACATTAAGTATGACTAAACTTTACCTTGAAACAGTTGTAAAAAGACAAAGCACAAAGAAAAACTTGTATGTTTTTGTAAGATTTCTCGTGTCATGTTCAGTGATTGTAGAAGCTTCTTTAAAACCCAGAACCCACAGTAAAAGTCTCAGTAAAAGTCCTGAAGTCCAAACCCTGCTTGGTGTTCTTCAGGCGCAGCAGATGCTCTCGGCGTGTCAGGAGAAGATCGACGTCTCAAACACTGAGGGCTACGACCTGTTCATCTCTCAGCTCAAAGAGGGGCTCAAGAATTCCTCCCACGAGACCGCAGCCAATCACAAGGTGGCCAAGGTGAGTCTCAGCCAATCAGAAGCCAAATGCTCCACTCCTCCTACACCTTCAGTGTCACATAATAACTCAGATTAGATTAAATTTCAAATCTGTTTTTTGCTTCTAGTGACTTTTTAAAATTTTGTTGGCGACATTCATGAAGTAAATAATTTCAGAATCTGAAACAGCCAAGACCTGACGAAAATACAAGAAACTTTAATTAACTGTATTCACTCTGAGTCACAGCCCAGAATCCTCTGTTCTGTTCATCCCTCGGTTCACACTGCGCTCTGTTTCATTCCTTTCTCTTTCTTACTTTTCTCCTTCTCTCCTCTCCTTCTTTCTCTCTTCCTGAACATACCCCTTTACTCTCTCCTCCTTTCCCACTTTTTCCTCTTTTACCCATCTCTCTACTTCACTCTCTCCTTCCTTCACTGTCTCCCTCTCCCCTCCTCTCTCCGTCTCTTTCCCTCCCTTGTTCTTCCTCCTCTTTCACGCTCCCCCTCTCTCCACTACATCACCTCTCCCGCTCATCTGTCTCTCACCCTTCCCTTCTCTCTCCTCTTTTATCCCCCTCTCCTCCTTTCCTTCTCCTACTCTCTCCTCCTCGTTTCTTCCTTCCTGTCTCCCCCTCCATCTCATTCTTTTCTTCTCTCCCCTCCTCCTCCTTTCTTCCTCTTCGCTCCTATCTTCTCCCTCTCTCTTCACCCTCCCTCTCCTCCACTCCTCTCTCCTCTCCTCCTCTCTCCCCCTCTCTCTCCCTCTTTCCTCCTCCTCTCCCCTCCCTCTCTTCCCCCTCTCCTCCTCTCTCCTCCCTCTCTCCTCTCCTCTCCTCCTCTCTCCCCATCTCTCTCCCTCTTTCCTCCTCCTCTCCCCTCCCTCTCTTCCCCCTCTCCTCTCTCCTCCCTCTCTCCTCTCCTCCTCTCTCTTCCTCTCTCCCCCTCTCTCCTCCCTCTCCTCCTCTCTCCTCCTCCCTCTCTCCTCCTCTCTCCCCCTCTCCTCTCTCCTCCTCTCTCCCCCTCTCCTCTCTCCTCCTCTCTCCCCCTCTCCTCTCTCCTCCTCTCTCCTTCTCTCTCCTCCTCTCCTCTCTCCTCCTCCCTCTCTCCTCCTCTCTCCCCCTCTCCTCTCTCCTCCTCTCTCCCCCTCTCCACTCTCCCCCTCTCCTCCTCTCCTCTCTCCTCCTCCTTCCTCTCTCCTCCTCTCCTCTCTCCTCCTCTCTCCTCTTCCCTCTCTCCTCCTCTCCTCTCTCCTCCTCCCTCTCTCCTCCTCTCTCCTCCTCCCTCTCTCCTCCTCTCCTCTCTCCTCGTCTCTCCTCCTCCCTCTCTCCTCTCTCCTCCTCTCCTCTCTCCTCTCTCCTCCCTCTCTCTCGGTGTGCCAGTGTCCGGTCTCTTTGACTTTAGTCTTTGATTCTGGTGGTTTGTCCTTTGAGAGCCTCTGTACTTTACATTCAGCTCAGAGCGTCCGGGCTTAAACCTGGAGCCAGTCCAAACTGAAGTGAAGGCTCCTCACAGCCGAGAGCCACAGAGGAACGCCGAGAGCTACAGAGGAACGCCGAGAGCTACAGAGGAACGCCGAGAGCCACAGAGGAACGCCGAGAGCCACAGAGGAACGCCGAGAGCCACAGAGGAACGCCGAGAGCCACAGAGGAACGCTCAGAGCCGCTCAGAGCCACGCAGAACGCTCAGAGCCAATCAGAGCCACGCAGAACGCTCAGAGCCACGCAGAACGCTCAAAGCCACTCAGAGCCACGCAGAACGCTCAGAGCCAATCAGAGCCACGCAGAACGCTCAGAGCCACGCAGAGCGCTCAGAGCCACGCAGAACGCTCAGAGCCCTCAGAGCCACGCAGAACGCTCAGAGCCAATCAGAGCCACGCAGAACGCTCAGAGCCAATCAGAGCCACGCAGAACGCTCAGAGCCAATCAAAGCCACGCAGAACGCTCAGAGCCAATCAAAGCCACGCAGAACGCTCAGAGCCAATCAGAGCCGCGCAGAACGCTCAGAGCCAATCAGAGCCGCGCAGAACGCTCAGAGCCACGCAGAACGCTCAGAGCCACGCAGAACGCTCAGAGCCGCTCAGAGCCACGCAGAACGCTCAGAGCCGCTCAGAGCCACGCAGAACGCTCAGAGCCAATCAGAGCCACGCAGAACGCTCAGAGCCGCTCAGAGCCACGCAGAACGCTCAGAGCCGCTCAGAGCCACGCAGAACGCTCAGAGCCGCGTAGAACGCTCAGAGCCGCTCAGAGCCGCGTAGAACGCTCAGAGCCGCTCAGAGCCACGCAGAACGCTCAGAGCCAATCAGAGCCACGCAGAACGCTCAGAGCCGCTCAGAGCCACGCAGAACGCTCAGAGCTGCGTAGAACGCTCAGAGCCACGCAGAACGCTCGGAGCCGCTCGGAGCCACGCAGAACGCGCGGAGCCACGCAGAACGCGCGGAGCCACGCAGAACGTGCGGAGCCACGCAGAACGCTCGGAGCCACGCAGAACGCTCGGAGCCACGCAGAACGCTCGGAGCCACGCAGAACGCTCGGAGCCACGCAGAACGCTCAGAAACACGCAGCGCTCTTTCACTGCATCAGGGAAATGCTTTAAAGGTTTTATTAAATGACAGGATTTGTTGTGTTGTGATTTGGAGCCGTGGCTGAAATGATAAATTCTTTGTTTGTGTCACAGATGTCCAAAGAGTGCAATGACGGCGGGTTCATTCAGGATTATTCAGGTTACTCGGGTCACAATATAATCGTAAAAAAACTAAAATTATAAGTGTGATAATTGACAATGCACCAACCCAGCTTTTTCAGTTCCGATACCGATACTGATTCTTTGACTTTAAGCATCTGCCAATACCCGATATTAACCGATACCAGTGTAGGGACAGAGAATCATTCTAATTTCCTTAAAACACAGTTAATTTATTACACAAGAAATCCATTTGTGTTAATTTACTGTTATTGATCCTCAAATAAACGACTGAACAGCTTCGTATGAATAAAAGTTCAAACATTATGAGACGTTCTGGGACAAAATCAGACTGTAAATCGTCTTATTACATTAAAATGAAGGCCCAACCAAAACATCTGCATAACGGATTTCATGGAACCAATACCCGAGCCACAGATCTTCCTGATAGGCGCCGATATACGATTCCGTTATCGGTATTGTTGCATCCATAGAGACCATTTTAGAAGCAAAATTAAAGCGTTTTTCATGTTATAGAATGTGATGATGTCATACAGGTACAGCTCAAGAATGTCATGAAAAAGTTCAGTATTTTTGTCATTTCAAAAAGTCAAACCCAAAATATTGACTGGACTCAGACACAGAGTGAAGCTTTAAAGGGTCACAGACAGTTCTGTTGATCACACCGTACTTCACCGTGAAATCTCCTAAAGGTCAATTCACAAATTTTGAACCTGATAATTTCTATGAGTGACTAGAGAAAGTAAAATCATAATTCAGGTTTTGTAATTGTAAATGTTGTTCTTCCTCCCTCCTGCAGTGGGCGACGGTGCTGTTCCGGCTCCCTCATCACGTCCTGAAGCTCGTGGCCAGCACCGTGGTGAACGAGCTCAAGAAGATAAACCAGAACGTGGCCGCACTATCCGTGGCGTCCTCCATCTTGGACAGACTGAGTTACCTTCTGTCCAGCGCCCGGCCGGAGCTCGGGGTGGGGCCCGGGAGGTCCGTGGACAGGTCAGGACTTTATTTAACTTCACACCTGCACCATAAGAAAATCTAAAGTGTTCTTTTTATTTTCTTCTGTCAGGCTCAGGGTCATTTACAACACTTAAACTAATCCAAGAATCCCATGATGCATTTCAGAACATCTAAAGTACAGGGTCAGCAGCTTTTACACAGAACAAAACCCCATGGACTCAGAGGGAGGGCATCTGACACACAGGGAGAACGAGCACTGTTACACAAAGACCTGCTGCGTTTGGTGATTGCTGCTGTTTGTGATTTTCAGTTTGTATTAGAGATGTAAAACTACAAAATGAGTTTCCTTATCTTTGGGCTCACGTTGTCAGCACTTTTAAGTCAGATGCCCTTTCATTAGCCGCCAGTCACATTGTGGGGAAGTGTCTTGCTCAGATGCACAACTAAAATTTGCGGTCAGCTGAAGTTTGATGCCAAACGCTGCCACTGACTCTTCCAGATGTGTCTTTATTTTCTTTATTTCAGTCCATTTCTCTCTCTGTGCGGCGTATTAGTGTTTACCACCGTGTTGCTATGGTAACAGATGCTATCGTGAGCAGTGTTTTTTGATGCTAAGTTCTCTTTTTATTCAGTAAAACCTCAGTGTGTGTGTTTGTGTCTTCAGGTCGTTGATGTACAGTGAGGCGAACCGCAGAGAGACTTTCACCTCGTGGCCTCACGCCGGGTACAGATGGGCACAGCCCGACCCCATGGCCCAGGCCGGGTTCTATCACCAGGTACCTGTACTTCAACATAGAACTTAAAATAACACAATGTCCACAAAACAAGACGACACACGAGACTCTGTCCACGAGAACGAGACAAGACGAGATTTTGACATCATTTCTAAGATGTAAAGAGTCCGATTTAGTTCCCAAAGTTGGCTTCAAAATTTGTATTTACTTGAGTTAATATTTTTGTTATCGTTCTAGCAGTGCTTTTTGGGTTAGGGTTAAAATATTTTTGTCATGTTTGTACAGTCTTGTGGCATTTTTGTTTTGCGAGATCTTGTCCCATCCCTAATAATAATATTATTATTATTATATACAGTACAATACAATACAGTAATATCCCGTGGCCCAGGCCGGGCTCCATCAGCAGGTCTCTGCATCTGCTTCACTAAATATAACAAATACAATAATAATAAACAGTAATGTCCTGTGATCCAGGCCGGGTTCCGTCATCAGGGAACCACACTTTAATACAGAACTAAATATAACAATAATACAGTGCGTCTTCTAAAAAAAAAGACGATTGAAAAGGAAGATTTAAGTTGCTGCATCATCAGAGACTAAACAAAGGGAAGGGAGCAGATCTAAAATGGATGCCTACTTGGAGAAGTTTGATTGACTGTGTTTCCTGTTTCCTGTTCCAGCCGGCGTCGACAGGTGACGACAGGGCCATGTGCTTCACCTGCAGCGTGTGTCTGGTTTGCTGGGAGCCCACGGACGAGCCCTGGTCAGAACTCTCATCCACCTTCACCCACGTTTAATCAGTGTTAAACTCCACTGGGCCGCTCCACCTGACTCCTCCTTTATTTTAAATATGTTATGGCACAGTCAGGCCTCCATCTGCACAGAAAACACTAGAAACACGAGTATTTTGTTTGCATTTATAAATAAGTAGAGCTACACTGTGTCACTTTTCTGGAAGAACAGTCCACCACCTTCTCTCATCTCCCTGAAGATTATTACGTTATGGCTTTGCCTCGAATGTTTCAGAATGTTAAATTTATTTATCTCATTTATTCAAACACGGCTGTCTTTATAGACTTTATAGACCTTGTAAACACTGCCTCATTTCAAAATAAAATAAAAGAGAAGAAAAGAAAGAAAATTCCTTTTAGTCTGTTTGATGACAGTGAATTCTCATAAAGAAGCTGAAGAAGTTGGTTAGTTCTCCACCTTTTAAATTGGGCGAATTGAAACCATTATTTATTTGTTTTGTCACTTTAATCCCGTCGTACTCGTGATGTTCTACAAATAAACGTGTTTCGTTTGTTTAATCTGTTCGTACATTTCCTCCTCAGGTCTGAGCACGAGCGTCACTCCCCAAACTGTCCCTTCGTTAAAGGGGAGCACACCCAGAACGTCCCCCTCTCTGTGACGTTAGCCACCAGCCCCGCCCAGCTGCCCAACAGCCCCGACCTCTCTGACCCCATCTCCTGCTACGGCTTCGGCTCGTGCCCGCAGTTCCTTGCCGCCGCCACCAGGAGGGGCAAGATCTGCATCTGGGACGTCTCCAAAATGATGAAGGTTTGTGCAAAAATACTCTGGAATAAAACTGGATTTAACTATGGACTGTAGACCAGGGGGGACTGTAGACCGGGGGGGACACTAGACCAGGGACTAGACCATGGACTACAGACCGGGGGGACACTAGACCGGGGGGACACTAGACCATGGACTACAGACCGGGGGGACACTAGACCAGGAGGGACACTAGACCGGGGGGGACACTAGACCAGGGACTAGACCATGGACTACAGACCGGGGGGACACTAGACCAGGAGGGACACTAGACCAGGGACTAGACCATGGACTACAGACCGGGGGGGACACTAGACCAGGAGGGACACTAGACCGGGGGGGACACTAGACCATGGACTACAGACCGGGGGGACACTAGACCAGGAGGGACACTAGACCGGGGGGGACACTAGACCAGGGACTAGACCATGGACTACAGACCGGGGGGACACTAGACCAGGAGGGACACTACACCGGGGGGGACACTAGACCAGGGACTAGACCATGGACTACAGACCGGGGGGACACTAGACCAGGAGGGACACTACACTGGGGGGGACACTAGACCAGGGACTAGACCATGGACTACAGACCGGGGGGGGGACACTACACCGGGGGGGACACTAGACCAGGGACTAGACCATGGACTACAGACCGGGGGGACACTAGACCAGGGGGGACACTAGACCAGGGACTAGACCATGGACTAGACCATGGACTACAGACCGGGGGGACACTAGACCAGGAGAGACACTAGACCGGGGGGACACTAGACCAGGGACTAGACCATGGACTACAGACCCAGGGGGACACTAGACCAGGAGGGACACTAGACCGGGGGGGACACTAGACCGGGGGGACACTAGACCGGGGGGACAGTAGACCGGGGGGGACTGTAGACGGGGGGGGACACTAGACCAGGGACACTAGACCAGGGACTAGACCATGGACTACAGACCGGGGGGACACTAGACCAGGAGGGACACTAGACCGGGGGGGACACTAGACCAGGGACTAGACCATGGACTACAGACCGGGGAGACACTTGACCGGGGACTGTAGACTGAGGACTGTACCAAGGGACACTAGACCAGGGACTACAGACCAGGGCTGTTCTTATTAAATAAACTGCTTTTACTCACCTTATTTTTTCAGGTGCACCTTAAGTTCGACCTGAACCCGTACGACCCTGTGATCTTGCGCCAGCTGCTGGTCTGCAGTGGGGAGCAGAGCCAGGGCCTCAGTGAGTCCAGGAGACCAACCCTGGCCTGGTTAGAAGAGTCGTGTTCTGACCTGCCCAAGCTCGAGGGGGACAGGTAAGTCCACCTGAACATGAACACAGGACAGGACAGGTGCGGGGGGACAGGTAACTCCACTTGAACATGAACACAGGACAGGTGCAGGGGGACAAGTAAGTCCACCTGAACATGAACACAGGACAGGACAGGTGCGGGGGGACAGGTAACTCCACCTGAACATGAACACAGGACAGGTGCAGGGGGACAGGTAAGTCCACCTGAACATGAACACAGGACAGGACAGGTGCGGGGGGACAGGTAAGTCCACCTGAACATGAACACAGGACAGGACAGGTGCAGGGGGACAGGTAAGTCCACCTGAACATGAACACAGGACAGGACAGGTGCGGGGGGACAGGTAAGTCCACCTGAACATGAACACAGGACAGGACAGGTGCAGGGGGACAGGTAAGTCCACCTGAACATGAACACAGGACAGGTGCAGGGGGTTTGTTTTGACTAAAGCAATGAAAAAGTGAGGCTGACTTAAAAAAAAAAAGTCATTTAAAAAAAACACCTCTAAAATAAAAACAATGCAGCTTTAGTCCAGGCATGAGGTAAAATGATAAAACATGTTTATTTTGTAATTCCAAATGAGTTTAAATGTGGTCCGGGAGCTGGACAATGCCCAGGTCTGACTTAAGGAGTCAGTTTGTGTCTATAATGAGTCATAGAAGTTCATAATTGAACCCTCTGCAGGTCAAATCTTGTCCTTTTGCAAAAAAAATAACAAAAAGCGTGTGCCTCACAGCCCTTCGTCTGTGTGGCCCTGGAGGGAGCGGGTGCCTCACAGCCCTTCGTCTGTGTGGCCCTGGAGGGAGCGGGTGCCTCACAGCCCTTCGTCTGTGTGGCCCTGGAGGGAGCGGGTGCCTCACAGCCCTTCGTCTTCATGTACAGAATAAACCCTCACGTTCTGTTTCATGTGTTTCATGTGTTCACAGTGACGACCAGCTGGAGGACTCGGACAGTGAAGATCATTCCAGATCAGAGTCTGTCACAGGTAATGTCCCTCCACCTGTAAGAGAACTTATTTTATTTATATGAACAGGACTAACCCAGTTTAGGTCAACGATGTGCTGTTTTGTGCCGTTTGACTGAAATAAATAAAAGTCCAGTCTGTCCAGTTAGTCCAGAAAACCATGATTACTTCATTATCATAGTCACAGTGGTAGAAGGTAATTCAGTAAAAGTACTAAAGGACTGCGCTTATGTACTTTTGAGGTATCTGTACTTTACTTAAGTACATTTGAAAGAGGATACTTTTTACTTCACTACATTTGAGAGCAGGTATGTGTACTTTCTACTCCACTGCATTTTGAACAGGACTGAAAAGTGAAAAAGTGTGTTTTTATGATAGTTTGAAACCTGCTGAAAAGGCAGAGGAGTTATTTTTAACACATAATTTCAGCAAAAATAAACAGATAAAAAAAAAAATTGATTCAGATTCAACAATGTCAGTATCAAAATCACTAAGTTTGAAGCCTTATTAGATCTGAATCTGCAAAAAACTTTTACTTTTTACTCTTTTAAGTACATTTTTAACTTTAACTTGAGTAGATTTTTTCATGTGATACTTTTACTTGAGTATTTCTAGTAGCTCTGATGAATAAAATTGAGTACTTTTCCCTCACCTCATGCTCCAGCCCTAACCTGAAGTGTCTTGTCCCTCTGTCTCTGCAGGCCCTCAGTCTCAGTGGGACAGTATGGACGTGCACCTCTCCGTCTCCGCGCTCTCCGTTCTTCAGCAGCCGGAGAAGCTGCAGTGGGAGGTGGTGGCCAGTGTGTTGGAGGACACGGTGAAGGACCTGGAGGAGCTCGGGGCCAATCCCCCGTCTCTTAACCAGCCCTCGAAGCCCCTGGGCCAGGCTAAACCCAAGGACCGCCCCCCGGAGCACCACAACATTCCCTTCCCCTGCCTGTTAGCCGGAGGTCTGCTGAGTTACCGCTCCGCCCCCAACGCTGCGCCCGCCGCCGCCACCTCCCCGCGCCGCACCGACACTCTGCACGACCACGGCGCCATGGACATTGAGAACGCTCAGACAGCCTCCTCGCATGACTCCCAACCCACGAGCCCCGCCCCCTCCGGACCCAACACCAGGCGGTCCGTCCCCGTCCTGCTCCTGTACAGTATCCGCGAAGTGGACGACAAAAGCACGGGACAAGTTTTTACACAAATGAATAATTTAATGAGTAATCACGAGGAGGGCTTCACTGTGCCGCAGATAATCGAGATGGAGTTCGATTCTCACGAACAGCTCCTCCTACAGGACCCTCCCATCACCTACATCCAGCAGTTCGCAGACGCAGCGGGGAACTTAGCCGCTTTAGACGGACACGTGGACAAATGGAGCACGTTAGCATCCGCGACTAACGCCTCCACCCCCTTCCCCAAACCCGGGTCTTTAGTGCAATGCTTACGTTTACCCAAAGCGCTAGAAAATGAAAATCTGTACGTGGATTCCATAACGCCATGCTACGACGGCGTGCACTTGCTAATCGGACTGCAACCCAACTGTGGCGCCGAGTCGCTCGCCGCTACCAATCAAGTAGAAGCTTTGAATAATCTGAACAGACTGCACTCGGCTCTGAGCAAAGCGGACAATTTGCACAATGGCGTGGAAAGCCTACCCAAAACAGGAAGTCAAACGCAGTTAATATTACCCCCCAGTGACCAGGAGGAGCACCCGCAGAGATCGCTGACCCAGGGCGGCGGATATTTGGCGCTGTACAAGCTGAACTACTCCACGCGCATAGTCACTTTAGACGAGGAGCCCGTGAAGCTTCAGCAGATCAGCGACCCGCTGGACGCCATCACGTCTTTAATTCTCTTACCGCCGGATGTGTTGGACAGTCGGGAGGAGGACAGCGAGGAGAGCCAGGACGAGACGCCCAAAAACGGAGCCCCAAAGAGCGGCAAGAGCTCGCCGCAGACGCCTCTGGGGCCTGCGGCGAGGAGGGCGGAGGTGGTTATACGAAGTTTACACAATATACTGTAGGGTTGTAATCATTTAGTCTAATAATTGTCAGTGGAGTCTTAGTCAATCAAAATGTTTTAATTGACTAATAATTTTCTTTAGATTATATCAGCAGAACTTGGTTAGGGAGTAAAGGAGCTGAAGATTTGGTATTTTTTTTGGTATTTCTCTGTAGAAAGTCAGATTAAACTCATGATTCACATGTTTAATCTGTTTTTATACAAATACAGTTTCCTCGGCTTTTTTCTGCATAAACAGTAGTTTTAGATGAGCGCCCCCTGCAGGTGTAGTCTGAGTGCAGTTTGGCTCAGATACAGAGACACAGTTTATTCAGTCGACTACAGGCCTCATATACATTTTAGAGCTATAAATACTTAATGGTGAATTTCTAAACCTTTCACAGTTGATACTTTGCAGCTGATGTCATCAACATTCACTGGGGGTGTGATAACTAGAAGCACTGCTCTGTCTGAAGCTCTGTTACTCAAGTCAGACTTAAATCTGATCTTTATTTGACTATAAAGAATATGTGATTCTCTCATTTTGACCTAATCTGGGGATAAAACCTGCTGTAATTATAAATTAATGTTTTACACAAATCAAGAAGCAATTTGTGAAGAAAAGTTGAAAAGTCTGTTGAAAATGACAGGAAGTAGAGAGTTTTATTTTAGAGCGCGCCACATTGATGATGTCACACTGTGTATGTTTACATGTGCATGAGTGTCCCGGTTCTGGGTCTGATCCCGGTTCTGGGTCTGATCCCGGTTCTGGGTCTCATCCCGGTTCTGGGTCTCATCCCGGTTCTGAGTCTCATCCTGGTTAAGAGTCTCATCCCGGTTCTGGGTCTCATCCCGGGTCTGAGTCTCATCCCGGGTCTGAGTCTTATCCTGGTTCTGACAGTATTCTGGATGTGGTGTTCACCTGCGCTCAGAGAAACCAGGACACTCATGTCCCTGTGCACATGAGGAATCAGAGGATCCTGGATATTTAGTCTGGTTGCTATGGTAACTATGGCACAGATATGGCAAGGAGCTAAACCTGGAGCAACTTTGCTAAATTAAGGCTTTTTAACAGGTTTCTAACAACAAAAAACACGCATTTCTTTACATTTAAGTAAGAACATGAGTCTGTGGAGCTCTGTCACAGCTTCAGGAAAAGTCGTTTTTAACAGTTGAAAAATACGACACAGAGTCACAGAGTCAGTTTAGTCCAAGAGCGACACAAACACCACAGAGCTGAGCCTGGGGTTAAATGTGTCTGTATTAAACAGAAGACTGCTTTATTTTTTATAAGTTTAAAATATTATTACTTTAAAAATCCTGGTAGAAGTTTGAGTCATTCTGGGAAAGTTGGTGCTCCTACTGTATATGTTTGGTTCAAAAAACCTGATCATAACCGGGATACTCGAGCGCATGTATTCACACTCACATACACACTCACTGATGACGTCACGCCAGGGGAATTCTGTCCAAAAGTTCAGCACAATTTACACAAACACATTTTTCTGACACTTTAAACATGATTTCGACTAAATAAAGGAGTTTTCTTATATTTTTATTTGTCACATCATAATCTGTTTGGCTCAGTGTACCACATGGTTCCTATGGTAACGGTTACAGAATTCTCCAGTGTGATGTCACTAAATTGTAAAAATTGTAAAAATGGTCAAACTTGGAAAAAAGTTTTTGTTTTTATTCATTTTTTTGTTTTTTAGCAAAATCTTAAATATAATTACTGTAACTGCATTTAACAAAATGTGTAGTCCAGCCTGTTACAGGGACTTTAAGCAGATCTCTCAAATAACAGTTCATGGTCCTGTTTAGGAGTTTGATTTTCCACAAAAAGATGAGAGCGACTCACTGAAACTGTTGGCTAATGCTAATGCTAATGCTAGTGCTAGCTTGTGACTGTTATGTTATTTGAGAGGGACTTGTTTAACAGCACAGATCAGCTCACCTGTTCAGCTAAATCAATTCTTACAAGATCAGATTAAAGTCTAACTAAGCCTTAGACAGAGCAGTGCCTTTAGTTAGCATCACATCCCCAGGTAATGTTTCCTTGAGTAGATCCAGGCTCCTGATGTGCTGTCTGAATACGTTCTGTAGGTGGTGGGTCTGGGACACTTGGTGGTGACGAGCAGAGCCGGGTTCATCATGATCCTGGACCTGTCCACCCTCGAGGTTCTGGCCAAAGTGGAGCCTCCGAAGAGAGAAGGGACGAGCGACGAGACCGACCCGTTTGTGTCCGTGACCTACTGCTCCGGCACCGACCGCCTCTGCGCCGCCACCAGAGGTCAGTCACCAGCAGAGTCGCACTCTAGGATGTGATGAGGTCAAAGGGTTGTGTCAAAGTATGAAGAATCTGATACTAATCGAAAGGAAAACTATAGTCGATGAGACAAACCTGCTCCTTCCACCAGACACTTTGTATTTTCAGAGTTTAATTAAGTTTTATAAACAGAAAACACAAAAGAACAAAAAGCACAAGGGCAGCAACGGCCAAAATAAAGAAAAGGGACCTAAACTGCAGCAGGAGTTCAACCTGCAACCACAGAAGAGTGTAAAGAAGTGACGTCACCCACAGTGTTCGACTTCAGTCAAATGAAGCTCATCGAGGCTGCAGTTATAGGGGTGAATTTGGAGCCAGGGCCGTATTAGGCAAAGGGAATTGAGTGCCCACGCTCACTTCCTGTTTGGAACGCTGCAGGTAGTGGGTTAGTTATGTCCATTTATCTACACAAAAAGCTCCTAAACTTGCTCTGTGAAGTGAGACACATTTGTGATACGGTGCGGTTATGGAATAAGTTGGTTAATGTGCCACACACAAGATTAACCAACCTGTATTTAACTGGAGTCTGTCACATAAATCGCCCTGGAGTGGGCAGGTTGAACAGTTTTAAAGATGCAGGTTGAACAGTTTTAAAGATGCAGGTTGAACAGTTTTAAAGATGCAGATCTACAGTTTATTTATAGAAATAAGATGATCTCCAGCATCAGACAAACTAGGAACATTTAAGTATAAACAGAAGTGGCACAGTGAAATCTTATGTAAATCAAAATGAAGAACATATATTTTAATTAAAGACGGCTTTGGTCCTGAGCCTTATGTCACTCTGAACCTAAGCAGAGGTCAGAGGTCAGGATGTGTCCAGCTGAGGTGACGGGATAATTAAAATAAAATAAAATAAAATAAACTATCTATACAGCCAGTCCCTGCAACAAGAACTACAATATTTGGACAGTTTGCATTTTAACCACACATTTTTTAAATCTTACATTGAATTTCAAAATCTTTTACAATTTTCACTAATTTAAACTGACCTTTTTGAACCAGTTCTTTGAGCTTCGAGACTTTTCTGTAAATAATTCCAGGTTGAAGCTGTTGAATATTAATGACACTGAACAGTCTTTGGGTTTTCTTTGTTTCGAAGGGCCGTTTTGTTCTTTCAGAATTAGAAGGTTTTATTTTGTGTCTTGAACGTGTGCGCAGGTGGAGAACTTCACTTCCTTCAGATCGGAGGAGTGTGTGACGACGTGGACGATGGAGACATGTTTATTGACGGCCCTCTAACCAAAGGCTCAGAGGTTCTGCTGGAGGGAGCCAAGCCCTGCTCCAACCCCTCCAGCCCCGGCATCATAGGTGGGCTTCAACTCACCACAGACACGCATTTTGGAGCTGCTGTGACCAAACACTTTCACCGTAGATCTAAGAAAGTATTTTTACAGATTTACTGTCATAGCGCCGTAAACATCATGACGACAAAATACCACATGGGCCCCTCCTATGGATAGGGCTAAACCGGGGCTAAACCGGGGCTAAACCGGGGCTAAACCGGGGCTAAACCGGGACTGAACCGGGACTGAACCGGGACTGAACCGGGACTGAACCAGAGACTAAACCAGGCTGTGGTCCCTCCTGTGGACAGCTGCACTAGAGCAGAACGTTTTTTTACATTTGGACCAAAACGACGACGTGACGCTGCCCAATCCTACGAGTGTCACCATGAAGAACATTGAACTGGAGAAGGAAGTGACGTCACGGTGGGCGTGTCACGGTGGGCGTGTCACGGTGGGAGGTTGACAAAACGGCGTCTTGAAAATAAGAGATTGAAGATTCCTCAAACATGAATCAGTCCAAATAAAACTTCAGAGGGTCAGAGAAGAAATGACTAGAACATAGAGAAAGATCTGAGAAGTCGATATTGCAGGATAGGTCTGATTTAATGCAGTAGTTATCGTTATATCTGTCCAGTTATTTCAGCAGATCCACGGTCTGATTTAAATACAGGCGTTGGGTTTAAACTCTGAGCAGCTGGGCTCAGGTGACACATTCTGTCCTGACCTTCTTCTTCTCCCCTCAGGAGTGGACCTTCTGGTGGAGCAGCCTTTGACTGCAGACTGCCTCATGTCTCTGGTGGAGCTGACCCGCTTCGAGACGCTCACTCCCAGATTCTCCGCCACAGTGCCCCCCTGCTGGGTGGAGGTGCAACAGGAGCAGCAACAGAGGAGACACCCGCAACATCTGCACCAACAGCACCACGGAGACGCCGCCCAGCACACGCGCACCTGGAAACTACAGAGCGACAGGTACGAGGAGGCCGGGGTTTAGGCCGGGGTTTAGGCCGGGGTTTAGGCCGGGGTTTAGGCCGGGGTTTAGGCCGGGGTTTGGTCCAGGTTTGGTTCTAGTTTATCCCTGGTTCAGTTTTGGTTCTAGTTTTAGTCCTGGTTTAATCCTTAAGTCCTGTTTCTGTCTATTGTGAAGTGTTTCTGTTTGAGTCGAAAGTATTTTATAGTTTCTAATCCTCCTCTCCCTCTCTCCCCTCTCCTCCTCCTCCTCTCCTCTCCTCCTCTCCCTCTCCTCCTCTCCTCTCCTCTCCTCCTCTCCCTCTCCTCTCCTCCTATCCTCCTATTCTCCTCCTCTCCTCCTCCTCCTCTCCCTCTCCTCCTCTCCTCTCCTCTCCTCCTCTCCTCCTCCTCCTCTCCCCCTCCTCCTCTCCCCCTCCTCCTCTCCCCCTCCTCCTCTCCTCCTCCTCCTCTCCCTCTCCTCCTCCTCCTCTCCTCCTCCTCCTCTTCCTCTCCTCCTCCTCTCCTCCTCTCCTCCTCTCCCTCTCCTCCTCCTCTCCTCTCCTCCTCCTCTCTCCTCCTCCTCTCCTCCTCTCCTCCTTTCCCTCTCCTCCTCTTCTCCAGCTCCAGTTGGGATGAGCATGTTCTGGAGCTGGTGCTGCCTAAGGCCTGTCTGGTGGGACACGTGGACTTTAAGTTTGTGTTGAACTCGAACATCGTGAACATTCCTCAGATTCAGGTCACTCTGCTCAAGAACAAGGCTCCAGGGCTCGGCAAAGTCAGCGGTGAGGAACACAACGCAATACAACTCAACGCAACGCAACACAACGCAACCCAACACAATACAACGCAACCCAACACAACTCAACACAACACAACGCAACCCAACACAATACAACTCAACACAACTCCACGCAACACAACGCAACGCAACTCAACGCAACACAACGCAACCCAACGCAATACAACTCAACCCAACGCAACACAACTCAACACAACACAACTCAACGCAACACAACACAATACAACTCAACCCAACGCAACACAACTCAACGCAACTCCACGCAACACAACGCAACCCAACACAATACAACTCAACACAACTCAATGCAACACAACGCAACCCAACACAATACAACTCAACGCAACCCAACACAATACAACTCAACCCAACGCAACACAACTCAACGCAACACAACGTAACCCAACACAATACAACTCAACACAACACAACGCAATACAACTCAATGCAACCCAACGCAACTCAATGCAACCCAACGCAACCCAACACAATACAATGCAACGCAACGCAACACAACTCAACACAACCCAGCACAATACAACTCAACGCAACACAACACAACTCCACACAACACAACTCCACGCAACACAACACAACACAATGCAACCCAACACAATACAACTCAACGCAACCCAACACAACGCAACCCAACACAATACAACTCAACACAATGCAACCCAACGCAACACAATGCAACCCAACGCAACACAATGCAACCCAACCCAATACAACACAACTCAACGCAACACAACGCAACCCAACGCAACACAATGCAACCCAATACAATACAACTCAACACAACCCAACGCAACCCAACGCAACCCAATGCAGCACAATGCAACACAACGCAACACAACGCAACCCAACACAATACAACTCAACACAACTCAACGCAACACAATGCAGCTCAACGCAACCCAACGCAACACAATGCAGCTCAACGCAACCCAACGCAACACAATGCAGCTCAACGCAACCCAACGCAACCCAATGCAACCCAATGCAACACAACGCAACCCAACGCAACCCAACGCAACACAATGCAGCTCAACGCAACCCAACGCAACCCAACGCAACACAACTCAACACAACGCAACTCCACACAACCCAACGCAACACAATACAACTCAACACAACGCAACCCAACGCAACACAAGACAACTCAACGCAACACAACGCAACTCCACACAACGCAACTCCACACAACGCAACACAACACAATGCAACCCAACACAATACAACTCAACCCAACGCAACCCAACGCAACCCAACGCAACGCAACTCAACGCAACTCAACGCAACTCAACGCAACACAACTCAACGCAACCCAACACAACGCAACCCAGCGCAACACAATGCAGTCCAACGCAACCCAACGCAACACAATACAACGCAACACAATACAACGCAACGCAACACAATACAACGCAACGCAACACAATGCAACGCAACACAATACAATACAACGCAACACAATGCAACGCAACGCAACACAATACAACCCAACGCAACTCAACACAACGCAACTCCACACAACGCAACTCCACACAACCCAACGCAACCCAACCCAACGCAACCCAACCCAACGCAACCCAACCCAACGCAACTCCACACAACCCAACGCAACTCCACACAACCCAACGCAACTCCACACAACCCAACACAACACAACGCAACTCCACACAACACAACGCAACCCAACGCAACTCCACACAACGCATCTCCACACAACCCAACGCAACACAACTCCACACAACGCAACACAACGCAACTCCACACAACCCAACGCAACACAATACAACACAACACAACTCCACACAACCCAACGCAACACAACACAATACAACCCAACGCAACACAACGCAACTCCACACAACCCAACGCAACACACTACAACCCAACACAACGCAGCACAACCCAACGCAACACAATACAACCCAACGCAACACAACTCAACGCAACCCAACGCAACACAATACAAACCAACGCAACACAGCTCCACACAACCCAACGCAACACAATACAACCCAACACAACTCAACTCAACTCAACGCAACTCCACACAACCCAACGCAACACAATACAACCCAATACAACACAACGCAACTCCACACAACCCAATGCAACACAATACAACTCAACACAACCCAACACAACACAACCCAACTCCACACAACCCAACTCCACACAACCCAACGCAACACAATACAACCCAACACAACGCAACTCCACACAAGCCAACGCAACACAACGCAACACAATACAACTCAACGCAACCCAACGCAACACAATACAACTCAACGCAACCCAACGCAACTCCACACAACCCAACGCAACTCCACACAACCCAACGCAACTCCACACAACCCAACGCAACTCCACACAACCCAACGCAACTCCACACAACCCAACGCAACTCAATACAACCCAACACAACGCAACTCCACACAACCCAACACAACGCGACCCAACCCAACGCAACTCCACACAACCCAAAGCGACTCCACACAACCCAACGCAACGCAACCCAACGCAACACAACGCAACTCCACACAACACAACGCAACTCCACACAACACAACGCAACCCAACACAACGCAATACAACGCAACTCCACACAACCCAACGCAACTCCACACAACGCAACCCAACGCAACACACTACAACCCAACACAACACACTACAACCCAACGCAACGCAACACAACACAACGCAACACAATACAACCCAACACAACGCAACTCCACACAACACAACCCAACTCCACACAACCCAACTCCACACAACCCAACTCCACACAACCCAACGCAACACAATAAAACCCAACCCAACGTAACACAACGCAACCCAACGCAACACAATACAACCCAACGCAACACAATACAACACAACACAACGCAACTCCACACAACACAACGCAACTCCACACAACACAACGCAACTCCACACAACACAACACAACTCCACACAACACAACGCAACTCCACACAACACAACGCAACTCCACACAACACAACGCAACTCCACACAACGCAACGCAACTCCACACAACACAACGCAACTCCACACAACGCAACGCAACTCCACACAACGCAACGCAACTCCACACAACACAACGCAACTCCACACAACACAACGCAACCCAACGCAACACAACTCCACGCAACACAACTCCACACAACGCAACACAACTCCACACAACGCAACACAACTCAACACAACACAACACAGCTCCACACAACCCAACGCAACACAATACAACCCAACGCAACACAACTCAACGCAACTCCACACAACCCAACGCAACACAATACAACCCAATACAACACAACGCAACTCCACACAACCCAATGCAACACAATACAACTCAACACAACGCAACTCCACACAACCCAACACAACACAATACAACTCAACACAAGTCAACACAACCCAACGCAACACAATACAACCCAACGCAACACTGAAATGATCCAAATGATTCTAGTGAAGGTGTGTGGAGTTTAAAAACACAGTGGAGCACTTCCTGTATCACCACATGATGACATCACAAGGTGGAACAGAGTGTTTTCAGTTTGAGAAGAAGAACTCGTGTTAAATCTGCAGGTTTGTGTGTTAAACATGTGAATGAAACAAAACACAACTCCAGGTGTTTGTGATGAGGGAACGACATTAGAACACAGATCAGAAGATGGCGTAATATGGACGCTTTAAATTTAACTTTTAAATTAAACTTAAACTTTCTCTTTGATTCTTTTGTCTCAGAAACAGCCGTGGATCGTCCGATCTCGTTCCCTCTGTCGAGTCTCCAGTCGAACGGAGAACGGAACGGGCCCCTGCTCCACCACTTCAGCGAAGACATTCAGTTCATGGACATCGAGGACACCACAGGTACAGGGCTACATGATATAATACAAAATATATAATATAATACAGAATATACAATATAATACACAATATATAATAACACAGAGTACGGAGCACTAAGGAGAAGACTCCACAGGTACCAGAGGACACGGGGCTACACAGAGTAGAGATAAACCAATATTAAATCTCCAGCACTGTCTGATTTTTATTTTCGGCTGACCTGCTGCTACAGAATTTACGTAAAACTATAACTGAACATTTGACATGTGCGAAGAGGTCACTGCAAAAATGTGAAGATGCAGCTCCCTTAAAGGTTTTGGGTGAAAAACACAAGGCTGTGGGACAGTTAATAATCACATAATTTGGGGAAAGTATTCAAAATCTGCCCAAAAATATTGTCAGAGCTTATCGACATTCCATTGCGCTGCTCTGTTCTGTTGTTGTGTCTTTAGGCAAGACACTTGACCTTAACGACCTTTCTTCCTGCTCACTTGTAGTTCCTCTTTTAACACGTGTCAGTCCTTCTCTTTGTCAGAACTTCACCACGTTTAACCCTTTAGATGAACCTTCTCTGATGCCCTCTCCCTCAGGCTCGATGCTGTGCCCGTTCCTGGAGGAGCACAGGGAAGACATCCTGTGTGGACCCGTGTGGTTGGCGAGCGGGCTGGACCTGTCCGGGCACGCGGGCATGATCAGCCTCACCAGCCCCAAACTCGTCAAAGGTCATTTCCATTTATCTGTTCAGTCATTTATTGGATCGCTGTCGTCTTTACTTTTCTTCCTCTGGTCCGAGTGTTACATTCGTTTTACAATAAAAACTATAAGTCCACAACACAAAATTCTGTTCAGAGCACTTGTAAATGCCTCCAGGAGCATTTTCACATGTCAAAAGAATCCCAGGTATTTCAGAACATGTTTGTAGAAGTCTTAAAACAAATCGACTGAAAAAGCGTGGCCCCGCTCTCTAACTGCTGCTGTCAGATTCGCCATTTGGTCTTAAAATGTTGGCTGGAACCCCCTCAACATGATCCTGAGGTTTTTATTTTGTTTTTATGTCCGCAAATGAAGATCATCAAGAAGATAAAACCAAAGTAACAGGGTATCATGTTCCTAAGCGGCGTCTTTGTCATTTGATAATTCCACTTCGATATACTGTGCAGCTCTAAGACTGCAGAAAACATTCTAGTTTCTATATAATTTCAAAGTCTTTTTATAGAAATGTTTAAACCTCTGAAACATGTTGTAAATTGCATCGTTTATCACTTCAGATTGCCATCTTCTCTCAAATCTTCATCCTCCTGGAGATTTTTACAATGAATTTTGAACAGGATCCTACTTTTTGTGTAATCTTGTCTGAAAAATTGCAGATTATTTTCCAAAACTCAAACCTCAGTCCTCAGCTGTATTCTTCAGTGTAAACGAGGAGCGGTGGTGTTGAACCCGTGTGTCTGTGCGTTTTAGGGATGGCGGGGGGAAAGTACCGCTCGTTTCTGGTTCATATTAAAGCGGTCACAGATAAAAGTCTAGAGGACAGCCCGCGCCCTGTGGTCCGAATGCCCAGCTCCAAACCCCAGAGCTCCAAAGGACACTCCCTGTCCACTCTCCTGCAGCGGGCGCAGGCTTCCAAGGTTATTTCCTTTATTTGGATGTTTTCATGTATAATTTTATTTAGATAAGGATTTACAAGTTTTGATCGACGAAAACTAAGCATGTTCTAATGTTCCTTCTCAAAAACACTCCTGGAGTTGTGTTTGTTTCATTCACATGTTTGAGGAACTCTTTATTATTAGTCTGTCTACATCTCCAAAGCTCCAAACGCTCTGTTCCACCTTGTGATGTCATCAGGTGGTAGTTTCAGGTGAACAGCTCCTTTTACCTTTAGTTCAGTAGAGATCAACAATTCCAGGGTTGAAGTTTTCCATTTTATGTGGAGTTTAAAAACACAGTGGAGCATTTCCTGTGTTACCATATGACATCACAAGGTGGAACAGAGTGTTTTCTGTTTGGAAGAACCTAAATATACAGGGTTTGTGTGTCAAACATGTGAATGAAACAAAACACAACTCCAGGTGTTTGTGACTAGGAAACGACATTTGAACAGGTCAGAAAATGGCGGGATATGGACCTTTAAACCTGGTGGAGAATAAACTTCACGGCTGGTTCTTTCTCTCACTGTGGTGATGTTTCAGGAGAAGGTGACGGGGGTGAAGTCTGAAGCAGCGACTCCCTCAAAGAAGGTGGAGAACCTCAGAGGCTGTGATCTTCTGCAGGAGGTGTCCGTCACAATCAGACGCTTCAAGAAGACGTCAATAACCAAAGAAAGGTACCACAGATAAATTTAGATGTTTACACCCAATACAGCACAGCTCAAACTCTACACCTGACCAAGAAGATGTCCATGAGCCATCAACAAATCACAAAGGCTGCAGGTTTTGAAGTGATTCATTTCCTTCACAAACAACAAAATCATCAGTTCAGAGTTCAGTCTTTTTGCCAGTTTTTCTGGAAATTTGAACACAATCAAGTCATTAAAGCATTTAATAACAGGCTAATCTAATCACACTCACAATGTTTGGCAGAGAATTTGCAATAATAAATAATAATACAACAGGATTTAAAGACTGTGATTTTGTTTTTGTAAAGCAGTTTTGTCCAGATTTATTCGATTTGATTTCATTTGTATCTCAGAGTACAGAGATGTTAATATTTCGTTTGTATCTCAGAGTACAGAGATGTGCAATGCTGCAGTTTCCTGATTTCCACGAGAGACTTCTGGAGACGCTGTGTCGCTCTCAGGAGGGCGTGGCCTGTACTGAGCACGCTCAAAGCCTCATCCTGGACATACTGTGCTGGCTCGCGGGCATCTTCTCCAACGGGCCCTGCAGGTATGAGTCTGAGCAAAGGGGCTGGTTTACAGAAGCTGAAATAACAATACCATTGTTAATCCATCTAATCTTAAACGGCCTCTTATATTTTCTTATTCTCATTATTTCTTTAGTATCGATGCCTGGGCAAAGGAGTATCTAGTTTTAGTATCGATTAGTACCGTATCTGTGTAAACCTGTTTCTCTGACCTCCTGTTCCTCTTGTGTCTGTGGTCCTCAGTCTGAAGGAGGGCAAAGAGGCTCTGCTCCTGAAAACTCGCCTCAGGTTAAACGACATCGTCAGAGTTTGTTTCTTTGAGGCCGGACGCAGCATCGCCCACAAGTGTGCCCGCTTCCTCGCACTTTGTATCAGGTCAGAAACGCCCTTGTTTACACCTGAGAGGGTCAGTTAATCTGCAAATATTGTGAATAAATGAAACAGGAGAATGGACCTGCTCTTTAATACAGATTTTATGATATTATAAACCGTTTTCTTGTCTCCATAGTAACGGTAAAGGGGAGTCTGCTCAGCAGGGGTTCGGAGTGAGTCTGCTCAAAGCTCTCATCGAGAATATGCCTTATCTACCTGCAGCCGCCACCGGGGGTCAGTATACACAAGATCGGCTTTGTACTTTATATAAATGATGTAATACAGGTTTCAGTTTCTTGTATGTTTCTTTCAGGTTCAGTGTTCTGGTACTTTGTGCTGCTGAACTACGTGAAGGAGGAGGATTTGGCTGGATGCAGCTCCGCCTGTGCCTCGTTACTCACCGCTGTGTCCCGGCAGCTGCAGGACCGCCTCACTCCACTGGAGGCGCTCTTACAGACCAGGTACCTTTATCTGAGCCTAACATAGACTGTATATGGAGATATTTAACCCGCGTTCCAAACAGGAAGTGAGCATCTTAATTCACCTCATATTGAAAAAAGTAAAGTTTGTAACTACGGTTTTATGAATCGTGGATGATCACCAGAGGGCGCTGCTGAAAGGATGAAATGGGCATAAAGGTGACCTGTTCTGTGTCTCGTGTTCTAGGTACGGTCTGTACAGTTCTCCTTTCGACCCGGTTCTGTTTGATTTGGAGGTGAGTGGATCTTCCTGTAAAAACGCCTACAACAGCAGCATCGGGGTCCAGTCTGATGAGATCGACCTGTCCGAAATACTCTCAGGTAAAAACGGCAAATATCCCCCTCCTTCTCCTCTCTGTTCTCACGTGTGAATGTTCCTCTGTAGGGAACGGTAAAGTGAGCAGTTGTGCAGCAGCTGAGGGCAGTTTCACGTCTCTCACTGGACTTTTGGAAGTGGAGCCTCTTCACTTCAGCTGCATCTCCACCAGCGACGGGACTCGAGTGGAGAGAGACGACGCCAGCATGTTCACTGGTAACACTCCAGCAGCGCGGTGTTTTATATACTTTACTCCATCAGTGTTTTATACTTTACTCCATCAGTGTGTTTTATACTTTACTACTCTGAAGTTGATCAAAAAGTCTAACAATTATTGATTTAATTAGTCGTTTATTTTTTTTTATTATTTTGGTTCAGGCAAAAAAATAAATTTTACAATTTAAATTTACATTTTTTTGAAGCCAGTTTATAATTGAGAATCATACACATTTTAGCCAAGAGGCTGATGACAGGAGCCCATGTGTAACCAGAGGCTGGTGATGAATATTGCCATTGTGCCCATGGGCAAAGCCTTCTCAGTAGATAAACAAACATGTCGCTGCTACAGGTGTTCTGATCAATGAAAACAGGTAGAGGGCGCTCTTGGAAAAAAGGATCAAAACTTAGAAAAACTAATCCAGGCACTCCAGAAAAGTTGCACAAGGAAAAGTAGAGTTAAAAGATTTTTATTTAAACGGTCAAAGGCAGCGCGAGTCGACATTACACTATCTTCATCAGGACTTATCTAGAATCGTCCACCACCTTCTCAGGAGTTGTTTTCAGTGTTTAAACCAGCTGTGGTCCTGCTCCTAACCCTTTATATCTGTTCTCTGCAGTGAGTTCGTTCGGCGTTCCTCCCACAGTCGGCCCTCTCTCCTCGGCCTCAGTGGGAGAAGCTTCCACGGCTCTGAGCTCAGCGGCTCAGGTGGCTCTTCAGTCTCTGTCTCACGCCATGGTCTCTGCAGAACAGCAACTGCAGGTCCTCCAAGAGAAGCAACAGCAGCTGCTCAAACTGCAGCAACAGGTCTGTGTACGTATGAAACACCAGCCAATCACAAACGTGTATGAAACACCAGCCAATCACAAACGTGTATGAAACACCAGCCAATCACAAACGTGTATGAAACACCAGCCAATCACAAACGTGCATGAAACACCAGCCAATCACAAACGTGTATGAAACACCAGCCAATCACAGAGCAGCATGTCTGTATGACAGCATTAACCAATCACAAACCGGTCTGTGTACGTATGAAAGCACCAACAGACACATTGGGCTGTCTGCTGTGACAAAGCCTAAGAACCAAAACAGAACCTAAACTGACGTAGACTTGGAGAAATGGGCCGTTCTTTTACCGTGTCACTGTAACAGACGCACTTTTGTCCACGTCTGTCTCTTTCCACAAATCTAAACTCGTGTGTTTTTACAGAAAGCAAAACTTGAAGCCAAACTGCACCAGACGACTTCTGCGGCTGCTGCAGCTGCCTCGGGGCATCTCCATAACTCAGTGCCTTCCAACTCGTCCACGGCTCCGGGTTTTTTCATCCACCCGTCGGACGTGATCCCGCCCACTCCAAAGACCACGCCCCTGTTCATGACTCCGCCCCTCACGCCACCCAACGAGGCCGTGTCTGCCGCCTTCAGCGCGGAGCTCGCCCACCTGTTCCCGGGGTCCATGATGGACCCGAGTCCAGTCAACCTGGCGACGCACAAGAACGCCCACAAGACCAAACAGGTGACACACATCGCATGCACATTGCACGCACATCGCGCACACACATCGCGCACACACATCGCACGCACACATCGCACCCACATCGCACACACACATCGCACACACACACACACACACACATACACATCAGTGTTTGTGTCTTGGTTGTATCAGGTTTGTGAATCGCGTGTCAAGTGTCTGAAATGTCGTTCTCTGTCCTGCCTCTAGGGGGCGATGGGCAGTGGTTTGGCTCTGGCCATTTCTCAGGCCTCGCACTTCCTGCAGCCTCCTCCTCATCAGTCCATCATCATCGAACGCATGCACTCAGGTACAAATACTACTACTACAGCTAGTACTGCTACTTGTTCTGTAGTTTATTATTTTCTTCTGTTACCACACTGTATGAAAGCAAAACGGTAAAAGACTCCAGACTTTTTTTTTTTTTTTTTTTTTTTAATCTTTTATTATATTTTCAAAATGGTCCATAACATTGAGTAAAAAAAAAAATTCTTACCCTGACCACCTCTTCCTCCCTCTTTTTTCCTCCTCCCTCCCTCTGTTTTCCTCCTCCCTCCCTCTCTCCAGGAGCGCGGCGGTTCGTGACTCTGGACTTCGGTCGTCCGGTGTTGCTTACAGACGCTCTGATCCCGGTGTGTTCCGACCTGGCGTCTCTCTCCATCGATGTGTGGACGCTCGGCGAGGAGGTGGACGGGCGCCGCCTTGTCGTGGCGACGGACATCAGCACACACTCGCTCATCCTGCACGACCTGCTGCCGCCCCCTGTCTGCCGCTTCATGAAGGTGCACTTAAAAACTAGCTCTGCTCTTATTCGTGTTTTCCACCATAGACTGGAAATACAAATGGACAGAGCTAACCCGCTAACCACTGTGTTCCAAACAGGAAGTGAGCATGACAGCGCTTCTGTCTCCATCGGCTCTGGCTCAGTTTGTGTGTAAAAAGTTGCTCTGTACCTGCTGCTGTCAGGATCCTCACTCTGACCTTTGACCCTCTACATGACCCTGGGGTTTGGAGTTCAACATTTATCCCAAATCCAGATCTGAACATTAAGAACAGACCAATCAGACGCCTTCTTTCCCTGTGGTCACTCCGCTAGCGTTAGCAACAGGTTTGCTAAGCGCCCGCTCTCTGCCAAACCAGCAGTGCGGGAAGGGGCGTTTCCTTCAACAGCCTCGCTCCTGATTGGCTCTTTGTTGCTATGATACTCGTGGTCAGAATTTTAAACGTGAAACTCGGCTTCAAATCCGCCCTTATAACTGCAAGTCTCGATGAGCTTCATTTGACTGGAGCTGTAACGCTGTGGGTGACGTCACACGCACTTAAATTAAATTATATACAGAAGTGCAGAAATATAAATATGTATTTGTCATTATTATCCTGAAGTGTTTTTGCATCGTTTTAAGATTCACATTTCAACAAACATCTCATCAGGCCCGTTCTTTCCTCAGATCACGGTGATCGGTCGCTATGGCAGCACAAACGCTCGAGCAAAAATCCCTCTGGGATTTTACTATGGCCACACATACATCCTGCCCTGGGAGAGCGACCTGAAGCTGACCCACGACCCTCTCAGAGACGGAGACCCCTGCCCCCAGCCTGAGGTCGAGCAACATCTCACCATGATGGTCGCTCTGCAGGAGGACATACAGTGCAGGTACCGGAATACAACCCCCAACCTCTCACTGCACTCAGATCAGGAATACAACCCACAACCTCCAGAGATCAGGAGTCTAACCCACAACCTCCTCACTGAGAGGACAACCACAAACCAATAACCTGGGTTTAGACGTGGTTTAGTCCCGGTTTAATCCTGCTGGTTCTAGTCCTGGTTCTAGTCTTGGTCTATTTCTGTTCTAGTCCTGGTTCTAGTCCTGGTTCTAGTCCTGGTTCTAGTCCTGGTTCTAGTCCTGGTTCTAGTCCTGGTTCTAGTCGTGGTTCTAGTCCTGTTCTAGTCGTGGTTCTAGTCCTGTTCTAGTCCTGGTTCTAGTCCTGGTTCTAGTCCTGGTTTAGTCCTGGTTCTAGTCCTGGTCTAGTCCTGGTTCTTAAACGGTGCTCTCCTCTCCGCAGATATAACTTGGCGTGCCATCGTCTGGAGACTCTTCTTCAGAGCATAGACCTTCCTCCTCTGAACAGTGCCAATAACGCTCAGTACTTCCTGCGCAAACCGGACAAAGTTGTGGAGGAGGACCAGCGCGTCTTCTCGGCGTATCAGGACTGCATCCAGCTCCAGCTGCAGCTCAACCTTTCCCATCATGCAGTGCAGCGTCTGCGCGTGTCTCTGGGCGCCTCCCGCAAACTCCTGTCCGACTGCGACAAACCCAAACCCCAAGACCTGGTCCAGAACTCATCCACGGAGCAGCTGAGGACCATCATCAGATACCTGCTGGACACACTGCTGAGCCTGCTGCACGCCAACAACGGTACAGTGCTGTTCTGATGTTCTGACATCGTTCCTCATCACAAACCTGCATTTGTCTTCATGTTCTCTCGTTCCTCAGGTCACTCTGTTCCGTCAGTTCTTCAGTCCACGTTCCACTCGGAGGCGTGTGAGGAGCTCTTTAAACACCTGTGCATCAGCGGGACCCCGAAGATCCGGCTCCACGCGGGGCTCCTCCTGGTGCAGCTGTGTGGGGCGGAGAGGTGGTGGGGACAGTTCCTCTCCAACGTCCTCCAAGAACTCTACAACTCAGAACAACTGCTCATATTTCCTCAGGACAGGTGCTTGTCGCGATAGTAAAATGGAACACTTGATTTTGATATGACGTTTTATATTTGATTTTAAATATTACCTGGACAACTGAGGGTAAAGATCTCGTAGATAAAACCCAAACCAACGTAACGATCTCAAGTAAATCAGACCTTCTCAGGACATGCCTTCTGTCCTCATGTCCAGGCCTTCTGCTCAGAGGCGTCACATAAAACATTTTCAAATAACCTTCAGACAGTCCAAACACGTCAGGGTTTTTCTGTGGGATCGTCTCGTACAAATCAGTTTTTACAGATGATGATAAACGTGGAAGTCATGGTCCATGTCACATAAATCCCACTGTCCTGAATACAGCCCCGACTGAACTGATACTGTCACTACTGCACCTCAGGACTGATGAAAAGTATTAAGTACATTTGACTAAAACTCCTCTCTCCTCTCCTCTCCCCTCTCCTCTCCTCTTTCTTCTCCTCTCCTCCGTCTCCTCCCTCCTCTTCTCTCCTGCCTCTCTCCTCTCTGCTCTCCTCCCTCTCTCCTCTTTCTTCTCCTCCCTCCTCTTCTCTCCTGCCTCTCTCCTCTTTCTTCTCCTCCCTCCTCTTCTCTCCTGCCTCTCTCCTCTCCTCTCTGCTCTCCTCCCTCTCTCCTCTTTCTTCTCCCTCCTCTTCTCTCCTGCCTCTCTCCTCTCCTCTTTCTTCTCCTCTCCTCCCTCCTCTCCTCTCTCCTCCCTCTCTCCTCTCCTCTTTCTTCTCCTCTCCTCTCCCCTCCCTCTTCTCCCTCTCTCCTCTCCTCCCTCCTCTTCTCTCCTGCCTCTCTCCTCTCCTCTTTCTTCTCCTCTCCGCCCTCCTCTCTCCTCTCCTCTTTCTTCTCCTCTCTCCCCTCCCTCTTCTCCCTCTCTCCTCTCCTCCCTCCTCTTCTCTCCTGCCTCTCTCCTCTCCTCTCCTCCCTCACTCCCCCTCTCTCCTCTCCTCCCTCTCTCCTCTCCCTCCCTCTCTCCTCTCTCCTCCCTCTCTCCTCTCTCCTCCCTCTCTCCTCTCCTCTTTCTTCTCCTCTCTCCCCTCCCTCTTCTCCCTCTCTCCTCTCCCTCCCTCTCTCCCTCCCTCTCTCCTCCTCTCCTCCCCTCCTCCCTCTCTCCTCTCTCCTCCTCTCTTCCTCTCCTCCCCTCCCCCCTCTCTCCTCCTCCCTCTCTCCTCTCTCCTCCTCTCCTCCCCTCCCCTCCTCCTCTCTCTCCTTCTCTCCTCAGAGTGTTCATGTTGCTGTCCTGTATTGGTCAGCGGTCTCTCAGTAACAGTGGAGTTCTGGAGGGACTTCTGAACCTGCTGGACTCTCTACTATGTCCCCTACAGCAGCCAGCCCAGAGCAGCGCCCTCCGGAGGACGGAAGGTACAGGTACACACGCAGAGACGCACGCAGAGACACACGCAGAGACGCACGCAGAGACGCACGCAGAGACGCACGCAGAGACGCACGCAGAGACGCACGCAGAGACGCACGCAGAGACGCACGCAGAGACGCACGCAGAGACGCACACAGAGACGCACACAGAGACGCACACAGGTTTGACTAAAACACATTAACACTGTACAAAAGGTCTAGAATAAGTCCAAATCTGACACACTGTAGAAAAGTGGAGGACAGGGGCACACAGATGGACCGCAGACTGTTTACACTCTAAGATTTCACTTCAGGAGTGTGTTTTTGTGTGTTTATTTGTGCGTTAAAGTGTGTTTAATGTGTCTTCAGGAGTGCTGGACATCCCGATGATCAGCTGGGTGGTGATGTTGGTCTCCAGACTCTTGGACTCTGTGGCCAGTATCGAAGACGAGGCATCAGGAGCCAAAAAGCACCTGGGAGGAAAGGAGAGGGACAGGAGCTGCTCAGGTAAAACTATAGACCACCTCACAGTGAGAAGGTTCCTGGTTCTACACCCAGGAGTTTCTGTTTGGAGTTTGCATGTTCTCCCTGTGTCTGTGTGGGCTTCCTCTGGGCATCAACCCAAGACATGTACAACAGGTCAAGTCCTCCAGATAAGGTCCTGACCAAGACCAGCTCAAGATCTGGAGAAGGTCCCACTGCTCCTTCCAGATTTAACCCAGAGACTCTGAAGGACGGGTCAAATGCAGGTTTAACCCAGAGTTGTCCTTCACACTGCTGTGATGTTTGATGTTTGCAGGGATCCAGTGGAGCTTCATCAATAACAGCCTCCAGTCTCAGAGCTCCAGTCGAGCTTCTAAAGGAAACTCCAGTTTGGACCGACTCTACTCCAGGAAGATCAGGAAGCAACTGGTCCACCACAAACAGGTAAACGTACACGAGAAGAGAGGACGAGGGGGAGCGGAGGACAGAGAGGACAAGAGGAGAGAACAGAGAGAGGAGGGAACAGATGGGGTACAGAGGGGGGACAGAGAGAGGACAGAGAGAGAGAGAGGAGAGGACAGCGAGAGGAGAGGACAGAGAGAGGAGAGGACAGAGAGAGGAGAGGACAGAGAGAGGAGAGGACAGGACAGAGAGAGGAGAGGACAGGACAGAGAGAGGAGAGGACAGGACAGGGAGAGGACAGGACAGAGAGAGGACGGGACAGAGAGAGGAGGGGACAGAGAGGAGGGGACAGAGAGAGGACAGAGCGAGAACGGGACAGAGAGAGAACGGGACAGAGAGAACGGGACAGAGAGAGGAGAGGACAGAGAGAGGAGAGGACAGAGAGAGGAGAGGACAGGACAGGGAGAGGAGAGGACAGGGAGAGGACAGGACAGGGAGAGGAGAGGACAGAGAGAGGACAGAGAGAGGAGAGGACAGAGAGAGGAGAGGAGAGGACAGAGAGAGGAGAGGACAGGACAGAGAGAGGAGAGGACAGGACAGAGAGAGGAGAGGACAGGACAGAGAGAGGAGAGGACAGGACAGAGAGAGGAGAGGACAGGACAGAGAGAGGAGAGGACAGGACAGAGAGAGGACAGGACAGAGAGAGGAGAGGACAGAGAGAGGAGAGGACAGAGAGAGGAGAGGACAGAGAGAGGAGAGGACAGAGAGAGGAGGGGACAGAGAGGGGAGAGGACAGGACAGGGAGAGGACAGGGAGAGGACAGGACAGGGAGAGGACAGGACAGAGAGAGGAGGGGACAGAGAGAGGAGAGGACAGAGAGGGGAGAGGACAGAGAGAGGGAGAGGAGAGGACAGGGAAAGGACAGGGAGAGGACAGGACAGGGAGAGGACAGGGAGAGGACAGGACAGGGAGAGGACAGGACAGGGAGAGGAGAGGACAGAGAGAGGAGAGGACAGAGAGAGGAGAGGACAGAGAGAGGAGAGGAGGAGAGGAGGGGACAGAGAGACAGAGAGGTGAAGAGGATGAATTGATAAACGTTTGACATATTGTGACTGAGCCCCAGTTTTTGTGAAAGTTTTGACCTGGTCCTTCCTGAACTCGTCTAATGATGCGTCTCTTTGTGTGCAGCAGCTGAACCTGCTGAAAGCCAAACAGAAAGCTCTGGTGGAGCAGATCGAGAAGGAGAAGATCCAGAGCAATAAAGGTTCCTCCTACAAGCTCCTGGTGGAACAGGCCAGACTCAAGCAGGCCACGTCCAAGGTCTGTTCATCTACAGCGTCAACAGTACCTGGTCCACAGGTTCTGTCCTTTGACCTCAGACTGCGGCTCGAGTGATTCCAGGGGTTTGGAGTGGAGACGGAGTGAACGCAGGGAATGCAGTAAATGTAGTGAACGTAGTCTTACAACAGTCACATGTCATGACTCTCTCATGTGGGTTGCCGGTTCAAAGCTGAAATCCAGTGTGTTTAAACCTTAAATGTCTCTGATCTGAACGCACGACCTAAACCCCAGAACCTGCACCAAAACTTGGATCTGTTTGTATGTTTTTATAGCACTTTGAGGACCTGATCCTGAATTGCCGTGTGTGTGTGTCTGTGTGTGTGTGCGCGCGCGCGTGTGTGTGTATGTGTGTCTGTGTGTGTCTGTGTCTCCGTGTGTGTGATATTAACCCGTCTCTGTGTGTTTTTAGCACTTTAAGGACCTGATCCGTCTGCGTCGCACCGCCGAGTGGCCGCGCTCGTCTCTGGACTCGGAGGCGGCGGCGGTGAAGGAGGCGGCGGAGGCGGAGCCTCTGCCCTTCACTCTGTCTCATGAACGCTGCATCTCTGTGGTTCAAAAACTCGCTCTGTTTCTTCTCTCCATGGACTTCACCTGCCACGCCGACCTGCTGCTGTTCGTCTGCAAGGTACAACAGGAAGTAAAAACACAAGATTTACCAGCCTGTTTTCTGATTAAGTCACATTCTTCAGCTCTCCACCTTAAAAAACCTGGAGCACAAAACACTCCAATAATCACCCAACATTCATGATCAACAAGGACATTGTCCATGGTTGCATGAGTCTTGCCCAAGGACACAAAAACATGCACATTATGCTGAGTTCACACCATGGAGTGAAAATCACACTAAACACCTCTGTTACACGTTCACATTTGAGCGCAGACACTTGAACCTCATTGATTTGTGGCAAATTTAACTGAAGTTTTTTAAACTCGACACTCGTCCAGAGTCTGAACATTCTGCTGCCAACCTCACCTAAAAACCTTCATTTTGTAGTCGTCAGAAGTTTTAAAAAGGAACATTATATTGACAAAGTTGTTGCATAATCATATTCCGATGGTTTCCCTGCAGGTTTTAGCTCGGATCGCTAACGCCACGCGGCCGACCATCCACCTGTGTGAGGTGGTGTCAGAGCAGCAGCTGGAGAGACTGCTCCTCCTGCTGGTGGGGACAGACTTCAACAGAGGAGACATCTCCTGGGGCGGAGCCTGGGCCCAGTACAGCCTCACCTGTATGCTACAAGACATACTCGCAGGTAACCCTCCTGTCCTGGTGCATTCCTGGCTTAGTCCTGGTTTAGTCCTGGTTTAGTCCCTGGTTTAGTCCCTGGTTTAGTCCCTGGTTTAGTCCTTGGTTTAATCCCTGGTTTAGTCCCTGGTTTAGTCCCTGGTTTAGTCCCTGGTTTAGTCCCTGGTTTAGTCCAGGTCTAACCCCTCGTCCCCTCTCTCTTCTGTCCAGGTGAGCTCCAGTCCCCGGTGTCTCTGGACGTGATGGAGGACGTACCTGCCCCTGATGACGGAGCCTCGTCTTCGTCAGCAGGGGGCAGTGTGGACTGTGACGAGGCCCTGCCCCCGTCGGCTCCAGGGCCCCTGGTGGACAGTTTAGATGAAGGTTTGGTGCCTGATATAATCGCCGGAACAGCCAACAACACAGCTGTGTTTCAGAGTGCGTATCACACACACACACACACACACACACACACACACACACACACATATATATATATACACACACACACATACACACACACGCACACGCATACACACGCACACACAGTGTCAGTCTACAGTCTTATATCTAATATCTTGTGCGTTCTACACTGAGTAAAGTCGATGCAGTTGTGGTGCTTTGTGCGTTTGCCAGTGTGTCGTGTTCTGTCCCGTAGGTGCCCCTCCTCTGGCTGCTCCTCTGGCTGCTCCTCTGGCGCCCCCTCTGGCCGCTCTGGAGAAGGATAAAGACATAGACTTTGACCTTCTGCAGGACCTCATGGATGTTGATATTGATCCTTTAGATATCGATCTGGAAAAAGATCCTCTCGCCGCCAAAGTCTTTAAGGTAAGAACAGCACAGCTCAAACGTAACGTAAAATTGGACTCAACTTCCACTCAAACACCAACAATACACAACATCTCCACCAAGCCTTCCACCCATCTCCGCCCTCAGTCTCTCTCAAACCGCCTCACCGATCTTCAGACCTCGTTATCATCCAACTTCCTCAAATTCCACAGCAACAAAACAGAGCTCATGGTTGTGGCCACCTGACCTGCTCCAGAAGGTTGGAGATCTGGTGCTCACCATTGATGGCAGTGATATCCCACAACAGTCAGCAACCTGAGCATCATCCTGGACTCAACCTTCTCCTCTGAACCCCACATCGAATCAATCACAAAATCTGCCTTTTACCACCTCCACAACATCTCCACCTCCGTCGATCTCTTCCAGACTCGGTTACTCAAACATTTATCCACTCGTTCATTCCCTCCCGTCTGGACTATTGGAATGGAGTCCTGTTTCTTCCTGTTGCTTCTGGACAGGATTCAATACGTCCAAAACTCTGCTGCCAGGGTTCTCCCTCACCCAAGCCCTGGTAACACATCACCCCGACTCTCACCTGCACCGGCTTCCCATAAAATACCAGATCCACTACAAGATTCTTCTCCTCACCTACAAGTTCCTCCAAAGCCTGGTCCCTCAGAACCTCTCAGACCTGCTCTAGACCTTCACATGCTCCAGGACACCTCCTCCTCCTCCACGGCCTGGCCCCTCAGAAAATCTCAGACCTGCTCCAAACCTTCACATGCTCCAGGACACCTCCTCCTCCACCTCCATGGCTTGGCTTCTCAGAACTTCTCAGACCTGCTCCAAACCTTCACATGCTCCAGGACACTCCTCTCCTCCTCCTCTCAGCTCACCGTTCCCCGCTCCAGGTTGCGGCTCGTGGGAGACAGAGCAGCTGGGTCCAGGCCCCTGCGCTCTGGAACGCTCTGGAACGCTCTGGAATGCTCTGGAACGCTCTGGAACGCTCTGGAACGCTCTGGAAAACGCTCCCTCCACACATACAAACCACTAACCAAATCAAATCACTTCTCAAAACAAAACATTTCTGTTTAATCTGTCTTTTAATCCCACCTAACCGCACTCGTGTGTGTGTGTGTGTGTGTGTGTGTGTGTGTCTGTCTGTGTCTGTGTGTGTGTTTGTAAAGAGCTTTGTGTGTCTTGAAAAGCTCTGTATAAATGGTATTATTATACATTTAAATTTACTCTTAATTGAAGTAAAAGTTTTATGAGTATATGATCAATTTTCTTTGGAAGAAACGGTCAGTAGATGTTGTCGTCGTTGTCGTCGTCCTCGTTGTTGTTGTTGTTGTTGTCATTGTTGTTGTTTACTCGTGACGTTTCAGCCGCACACTTCAGATTGTCTCCTTTGTCTTAAAGTTCAGTGTTTTCCTCTTGTGTTGATCTCCTCAGCCCATCAGCAGCACGTGGTACGATTATTGGGGTGCAGACTACGGCTCGTACGGGTACAACCCTTATATCGGAGGAGTGGGCATCCCAGTGTCCAAACCCCCCGCCACCGTGGAGAAACAGAGCAGCCAGGGCCTGTCTGTGTCCGTCTCACAAGGTCCGTGCACCTGCCGACTGGAATGTTTTTATTACACTGAGTTCTGCTGTGGTGTTTTATTCTTTTATCTTCTCACCTCCTCTGCTCCTCCAGCTCTGGACGCTCGTTTGGAGGTGGGGCTGGAGCAGCAGGCTGAGCTCATGCTGAAGATGATGGCCACTCTTCAGGCAGACTCCATCCTTCAGGCCCTCACCTCCAACACCAACAGTGGTACTTTACATAATCACTATTTATACTTGAAGCTACAGACACATTTTAAGGAAGAGACATGGGAAATACAACTCCCTCCATCACAAAGATACACAAAACAACACAATTTATACAAGGAAATATTCACCTCCAACACAAACAAAGGCACAATATAAACACCATTTATACTTGGGCGTATTTTTATGCAGCTACACATAAAATCATAAAATGAGTTTCTGCAAAATGGCAGACGGCGCTGATTAATTCAGTTTCTGTGCTGTACTGAAGGCTCACTGCCTGCTCAGTCCATGTCATCTTGGCCTATGTCCTCATAGTGCTAGGAAGTGCTAGGAACTTGTCTCCTGGTGCATTGAAAAGTGACTTGGTATGAAACTTGCAAGTTTCAGAATTTTCCAGAATTTACCAAACCCTGACTCTTTCTAGAAGGAAATGGCATCAGCTCAGAGACGAATCATTTTGACTGCCCCCTAGTGACCAGAAAAGAATCTTACACAAAATACAGTCTGTGATTTTGATTTGAAATGAATATATTGATTTTATCAAATGATCTAAACCCCTTCCTCCTCTCTTCCTCTCCCCCTCCTCTCCTCCTCCTCTCTCCTTCACCTCTCTCCTTCACCTCTCTCCTCCTCCTCTCTCCTCCTCCTCTCCTCTTTCCCTCTCCTCTCTCCCTCTCCTCTTTCCCTCTCCTCTCTCCCTCTCCTCCTCTCCTCCTCCTCTCCTCTCTCCCTCTCCTCCTCCTCTCTCCTCCTGTCCTCTCTCCTCCCCTCCTCTCTCCTCCTCCTCCTCTCCTCTCTCCCTCTCCTCTCTCCCTCTCCTCCTCTCCTCTCCATTCCTCTCCTCTCTCCCTCTCCTCCTCTCTCCTCCCTTCCTCTCTCCTCCTCCTCTCCTCCTCCTCTCTCCTTCACCCTCCTTCACCTCTCCCTCTCCTCCTCCTCTCTCCTCCTCTCCTCCTCCTCTCTTCTTCACCTCTCTCTCCTCCTCCTCTCTCCCTCTCCTCCTCTCTCTCTCCTCCTCTCTCCTTCACCTCTCTCTCCTTCACCTCTCTCTCCTCCTCCTCTCTCTCCTCCTCCTCTCTCCCCCTCTCCTCTCTCCCTCTCCTCTCCTCCTCTCTCAGTCTCGTCGTCGTCGAACGGTACAGATGATTCTCTGCTCAGAGCTCTTCATGGAGGAGGAGGATCTCCAGGCTCCAGTCTGACGCTGCAGCCGTCCTCTGTGCCCATGCTGAGCTCCTGCTTCAACAAGCTCTTCAGCATGCTGCAGGTGCACCACGTACAGGTGAGACAGGTGCCCCGCGTACAGGTGAGACAGGTAAAGGACAAACTATAAAGGAAACCATAACTTTAAATGTGAAAGGCTCTGTTTCTAATGACAACTTTGAAATTGGCAACTACTTTAACCAGAATTTTATTCAGTCAGCAGAAACTCTTAATAAGAACTTCCCCCCAAAATTGTATAAGGAAGTAAAGGTAAACAATCAAAATGAACTAAATCTAGAGCTGACAAATGTAAGTAATGTAAAAGTAAACAAAATTCTTTCCTCATTATCAAGCTCCCGGGCAAAGGACATCCATGGCTTGGATACAGTTTTTCTAAAAACACACAAAGATACCCTAACTGCTCCAATAACCAAACTAATAAATCAATCAATAGCAGAAGCCCATTTCCCTTCTGCACTTAAGATCGCTACTGTGACTCCAATCCACAAAGCCGGAAATAAACAGGACGTGAATAACTTCAGGCCAATCAGTATCCTCCCTGTAATAACAAAGACACTTGAGAAAGTGGTAGTAGAACAACTCACACAACATCTGGAGGAGGAAGAGTTATTACACCCTATGCAGTTCGGATTTCGAGCAAATCACTCAACTGAAACTGCCTGCTGCCTGCTCATTGAAACAATAAAATCAAGCCTGGACAATGGTGGGGTCGTTGGAGCAATCTTTTTAGATCTCCGCAAGGCATTTGACACCGTTAGCCACCCCATACTACTCTCAAAACTAATGCATTATAAACTGTCTACAAACACCCTGACCTGGATTAAATCATACCTATCTGACCGCTCACAGTGTGTACGCATTAATAACATCAGCTCATCCATAGAATCCACTCATTTCGAACTACCACAAGGCTCCAACATCGGACCTGTTCTCTTCTCCCTCTATATAAACGACCTGCCATCTGTGTGCGAAGACGTGCAAATCCAGATGTATGCAGATGATACAGTCGTTTATACATGGGGAAAAGATGCAGAGCAGGTAGCCAGTAAACTCACAGGTGCCATGGAAAAGGTAGCCAGATGGCTGCATGATTCATGCCTCACCTTAAACATAAAGAAAACCGCAACAATGTTTTTCACCACCAAACCCAAAACATCTTCATCTCCAAACATCACAATAAACGGAGAAGCAATAGAAAATGTGAAAGAGTATAAATATCTTGGTGTAACATTAGATCCCACTCTCACCTTTACAAAACATGTCAAACAACTGTGCCAAAACCTCAAATACAATATCAAAACATTTAAATCCATCAGGAACTCACTCACACAGGAAGCAGCACACACCTATTTCAGTGCAATGATCATGTCCCGATTCTATTACTGTATTACCTGCTGGTCACAGTCAAGCAAAACCACCCTTAAGCCGTTAGAATCGCTCCACAAACAAGCCATAAAAGTCCTTGACAAGAAACCAAGAACATATCATCACTGCAATATCCTTCAAAAATACCACCATCTTCCGAATTAACTGAAAAGTCTAACAAACCATATAACCTTTTCACAAGAACTAAGAAAGTGGCTTGAGACTAATCAAACCTGCCAACACTGATTTTGTGTCTTTTATTGATGATCTTGTAAATACTTACTGTTATGTGTGTTTTATAGTGTGTAAATGTGGCCGTATGTGTGTGTATGACAGAACAGACAGGCAGTGTGATTGATTCTTATTGTTGATTTGTGTGTTTTACTGTAATTTATTTATGCAATAGGGACTGCAGATGGAAACTAGCTGTTTAGCTATAATCTGGTGCAGATCATCTCTGTTGTTATGAGCATAATGTCTCTGTGCATTGTCCCTTTCAAATAAAGACTAAACTAAACTAAACAGGTGCACCGCGTACAGGTGAGACAGGTGCCCCGCGTACAGGTGAGACAGGTGCCCCGCGCACAGGTGAGACAGGTGCACCACGTACAGGTGAGACAGGTGACGGGTGCATTAGCAGTGGTGTTTCCTCTGAACGAAGGAAAATCAGGTTCTTTATATCAATATTCCAGAGTGATGTGAAACTCATATTTACCACAGTACAGTACAGTACACACTATAGTACACAGTACAGTACAGTACACAGTACAGTACACACTATAGTACACAGTACAGTACAGTACACACTAGAGTACACAGTACAGTACAGTAGAGTACACAGTAGAGTACACGGTACATCACAGCAGTTTGAAGTGTTTCTTCTGTTGAATTTTACTCTTTCTCTTTGTTCTCAGCTGGAGTCGCTGCTGCAGCTGTGGTTGACTCTGAGTCTGAACACGGGAGCCGGATCTTCTGAGGAGAGCGGCTCTGACATCTTCATGTTCAATGCCAGCAGAGTACCCACTATACCCCTCAACCAAGGTACCATCAAACTACTACTGTACCATACCTACTGTACCCACCATACCCCTCCACCAAGGTACCCAACACCCCACTGTAGGATTAAGTGTGACGTCACATCCACCGTCCCACTCCCCCGAGGTCCACTCCCCCAAGGTCCACTCCACCGTCCCACTCCCCCGAGGTCCACTCCACCGTCCCACTCCCCCGAGGTCCACTCCACCGTCCCACTCCCCCGAGGTCCACTCCACCGTCCCACTCCCCCGAGGTCCATTCCCCCGAGGTCAGCTCCCCAGAGGTCCACTCCACCGTCCCGCTCCCCCGAGGTCCACTCCACCGTCCCGCTCCCCCGAGGTCCACTCCACCGTCCCGCTCCCCCGAGGTCCACTTCACCGTCCCACTCCCCCGAGGTCCGCTTCACCGTCCCACTCCCCCGAGGTCCGCTTCACCGTCCCACTCCCCCGAGGTCAGCTTCACCGTCCCACTCCACCGAGGTCCGCTTCACCGTCCCACTCCACCGAGGTCCGCTCCACCGTCCCACTCCCCCGAGGTCCGCTCCACCGTCCCACTCCACTGAGGTCCGCTCCACCGTCCCACTCCACTGAGGTCCGCTGCCCTGTCCCATTCCACCGTCCCACTCCACCGAGGTCCACTCCACCGTCCCACTCCACTGAGGTCCACTCCACTGAGGTCCGCTCCCCCGTCCCACTCCACCGTCCCACTCCAAACCTCTGCTCTTGTATCTAGAGCAGCAGATTCCAGTATTTCAGTCTGAACTCTCCCTGTGTATTCTCGGTTTTGTTTGTGCAGGAATGACACGTTTTCCTTTTGTTTTCCTCTTGTTTTCCTCCAGCCTCCATCAGCAGTTTCCTGAGTGTTCTGGCCTGGTACCCGAACACGTCCCTCAGAACCTGGTGCCTGGTGCTTCACTCGCTCACGCTGATGACCAACATGCCCCCAACACGTACGGAACAGATTATCATTACAAATATATTTATCCAACCACACTACAGCATCAGGGAGGGCATCTGACACACCACTACATCTGCAGAGTAACTACAAACATTTGACCCATATATAGAAGGATGGGAGGGCATCTGACACACGGCACAGGGACAAAGTGGCACTTTCTGTGTGGAGTTTGCATGTTCTTCCTGTGTCTCAGCCCAAAACATGCACCACAGGTCAGATCCTCCTGATAAGGTCCAGACCAAGATCTAGAGCTGGTCTCACTGCTCCTGACAGGTGTAATCCAGAGACACTGCAGGACGGGTCAAATGCAGGTCTAACCCAGAGACACTGCAGGACGGGTCAAATGCAGAGGACAGATTTACCTATGGGGAAAATAAAGTGTATCTTAAACTATTTATTAACTTTATTTACCTTTATTAACACAGGGTTGATAAAGATGGGAGGGCATCTGACACACAGGATTGCAGGAGTGTGGTAGGGCATCTGACACACAGGGTTGCAGGAGTGTGGTAGGGCATCTGACACACAGGGTTGCAGGAGTGTGGTAGGGCATCTGACACAGTCCTCTGTCTTTGTAGCCTCCAGCTCCGGCCTCAGCCCTCCCGACAGCACCGCCCTTCAGATGGTGTCAGACCCGACCCTGGTCCATGTTCTGGTCCGGTTCCTCTCGGGGACAAACCCAAACGGCACGAGTCAGCACAGCGCCCAGGTGGGCCCCACGGCGACGCAGGCCATGCACGAGTTTGTGAGCAGGCTCCAGGTGCACCTGTCCTCCACCTGTCCACAGGTGTTCAGCGACTTCCTGCTGCGCCTCATGCACATCCTGTCGTCTGAGAGGTGAGACCCCGGGACGGAGGGACAGGGACGTGTGGGTGCACTGACGCCTTTTGTCCACCAGGGCGCTGGCTCATGAACTGAATATACAGCTCCACCTGTGAGACTCCCACTGTGAGACTCCCACTGTGAGACTCCCACTGTGAGACTCCCACTGTGAGACTCCCACTGTGACACGCCCACTGTGACACTGTGAGACTCCCACTGTGACACGTCCACTGTGACACGTCCACTGTGACACGTCCACTGTGACACGCCCACTGTGACACGCCCACTGTGACACACTGACACTCCCACTGAGACACTCCCACTGTGACACGTCCACTGTGACACGTCCACTGTGACACGTCCACTGTGACACTCCCACTGAGACACGCCCACTGTGACACGCCCACTGTGACACGCCCACTGTGACACTGTGACACGCCCACTGTGACACACCCACTGAGACACGTCCACTGTGACACGTCCACTGTGACACACTGACACTCCCACTAAGACACTCCCACTGTGAGACTCTCACTGTGACACACTGACACGCCCACTGTGACACGCCCACTGTGACACGCCCACTGTGACACGCCCACTGTGACACGCCCACTGTGACGTCACTTCCTTCTCCAGTTCGATTTTCTTCATGGTGATACTTGTAGCGTCGTGTCGTCGTTTTGGTCCAAATATAAAAAAACGCTCTGCTCTAGTGCAGCTGTCCACAGGAGGGACCACAGCCTGGTCTAGTCTCTGGTCTAGTCTCTGGTCTAGTCTCTGGTCTAGTCTCTGGTCTAGTCTCTGGTCTAGTCTCTGGTTTAGTCCTGGTTTAGTCCTGGTTTAGTCCTGGTTTAGTCCTGGTTTAGTCCCGGTTTAATCAGAGCTCTTGTTTCTTTCTGAAGTCGTTTTAGATCAATATTGAGATTTTTAAAGTACAGAAGGATCCACAGGGGTCAGAGGTCGGAGTTAAAAAGTCAAATGCTTTAAAAAAAAAAACATTTATTAATATTGACCCCTGCTCTTCTCTCTTTTCTCTCTCTTCTCTTTTTCCTCTCTCTCGTCTTTCTTCTCTCCTCTCGCTTCCCTCTCTCCTCTCTTTTCCCTCTCTCCTCTCTTCCCTCTCTCCTCTTCCCTCTCCTCCCTCTCTCCTCCCTCTTTCCTCTCGCCTCTTCCTTCTCTCCTCTCTCTCCTCTCCTCTCTTCCCTCTCTCCTTTCTCTTCCCTCTCTCCTTTCTCTTCCCTCTCTCCTCCCTCTCTCCTCTCTCCTCTTCCCTCTCTCCTCTCTTCCCTCTCTCCTCTTCCCTCTCTCCTCTTCCCTCTCTCCTCTTCCCTCTCTCCTCTTCTCTCTCTCCTCTTCTCTCTCTCCTCTCCTCTCTCCTCTTCCCTCTCTCCTCCCTCTCTCTTCTCTCCTCTCTCCTCTTCCCTCTCTCCTCTCTCTCCTCTTCCCTCTCCTCTCTCTCCTCTCTCCTCTTCCCTCTCTCTTCCCTCTCTCCTCTCTCTCCTCTTCCCTCTCTCCTCTCTCCTCTTCCCTCTCTCCTCTTCCCTCTCTCATCTCTCTCTTCCCTCTCTCCTCTCTCCTCTTCCCTCTCTCCTCTCTCTCCTCTTCCCTCTCTCCTCTCTCTCCGCTTCCCTCTCTTCTCTTCCCTCTCTCCTCTTCCCTCTCCTCTCTCTCCTCTTCCCTCTCTTCTCTTCCCTCTCTCCTCTTCCCTCTCTCCTCTCTCTCTCTTCCCTCTCTCCTCTTCCCTCTCCTCTCTCTCCTCTTACCTCTCTCCTCTTCCCTCTCTCCTCTTCCCTCTCTTCTCTCCTCTCTCTCCTCTTCCCTCTCTCCTTTCTCTCCTCTTCCCTCTCCTCTCTCTCCTCTCTCTTCCCTCTCTCCTCTTCCCTCTCTCTCTCTTCCCTCTCTCCTCTCTCTCCTCTTCCCTCTCTCCTCTTCCCTCTCTCCTCTCCTCTGTCGCTCAGAGGTCCGTTCCAGTCGGGTCAGGGCCCTCTGGACGCTCAGGTGAAGCTGTTGGACTTCACTCTGGAGCAGAACTTTGAGGTGGTTTCCGTGGCGACCATCCTGTCCGTCATCGAGTCCATCACGTTCCTGGTCCATCATTACATCACGTGCTCGGATAAGCTGGTGTCCCGGAGCGGCTCGGACAGCTCCGTGGGGGCGCGCGCCTGCTTCGGCGGGCTCTTCGCCAACATCATCCGCCCGGGTGACGCCAAGGCCGTGTGCGGCGAGACCACGAGAGACCAGCTCATGTTCGACCTGCTCAAACTGGTGAACGTCCTGGTGCAGCTGCCTCTGTCCGGAGACCGAGAGTTCAGCGGGAGGCTGCCACCAGGGGGCGTGAGCGCGGCGGACAGCAGCGTGTCCGACGAGGAGAAGGTACGGCTTCAGTTTGACTTTATTAAACAGGTTTTTCACAACAGATGAAGTAATGAGGGTCATATCTGTTTTTTAAAATCTGTCGCAGGTTTGTGGAAGTAAAGAGGGTGGGGCCAGTGGCGGCTCGTTGTCCAATCAGGGCCCGGCGTCTGGAGTGGCTGACCTGGTTTTAGCCAATCAGCAGATCATGAGTCAGATCCTGTCGGCGCTGGGGCAGTGCAACAGCAGCGCCATGGCCATGATCATCGGTGAGAGTCAGATCTGTGGAGTCAGATCTGTGGAGTCAGGGAGCCGTGGAATCAGATCTGTGGAGTCAGGGAGCCGTGGAGTCAGATCTGTGGAGTCAGATCTGTGGAGTCAGGGAGCCGTGGAGTCAGATCTGTGGAGTCAGGGAGCCATGGAGTCAGATCTGTGGAGTCAGGGAGCCGTGGAATCAGATCTGTGGAATCAGATCTGCGGAGGAGTTGGGGCTTTTAGGCTAAACCAAACATGACTTCACAAAGTTAAATCGCTGTACCTGTTTTTTTTTGTTTTAAAAATGGTCATGTCTAAAACGATTTGCAGAGGTCCAGAGTTCTTCTTCTCTGACCTTCTGCGTTCAGAGCGTCCTCATTATTCACCACCATGACTTTAGAAGAACTAACAACAACTGGCATGCTAACAATGCACTTCCTTATTCTTGGATCATTTGTTTGTGTCCCAGGAGCGAGCGGTCTCCATCTGACCAAACACGAGAACTTCCACGGCGGTCTGGACGCCATCTCCGTGGGCGACGGCCTCTTCACCATCCTGACCACGCTGAGCAAGAGGAGCAGCTCCGTCCACGTGATGCTCCAGCCCATCCTCACCTACATGGCCTGTGGGTACATGGGCCGGCAGGTGAGACTGCACCTGACACTGACTCACATACAGGTGAGACTGCACCTGACACTGACTCACATACAGGTGAGGCTGCACCTGACACAGACTCATACAGGTGAGGCTGCACCTGACACAGACTCATACAGGTGAGGCTGCACCTGACACAGACTCATACAGGTGAGGCTGCACCTGACACAGACTCATACAGGTGCATACAGGTGAGGCTGCACCTGACACACTCACATACAGGTGAGACTTAATCCAGTTTTTTCACCACTGTGTTTATGGTTTTAATCGCATCAGTTTTTACACAGAATAAGACCCCATGGGCACACGGAGAGGGCATCTGACACATGGGGAGGGCATCTGATACATACGGGGAGGGCATCTGACGCACGGGGAGGGCATCTGACACATGGGGAAGGCATCTGACACATGGGGAAGGCAGTCTCTCCTCGTGTTGTCGGTTTTCACACAAACGCCTCGTCTTCTCTGCAGGTTATATTTGACCAATAGAAATAATGTTTTCCCTTTGTCCCTGTCAGGGCTCCCTGTCCACCTGTCAGCTGTCGGAGCCTCTGCTCTGGTTCATCCTCAGAGTGTTGGACACCAGTGAAGCTCTGAAGGCCTTTCACGACATGGGTGAGTCTGAGGAGCACGAAACTGAAGCAAAACTCAGAGGGAGTCTGACTCCATAAACACTGATGAAGAGAAATGAAGTCTGTGTTCCACTGCGTCCTGACCCGTCTCTGTCCCTCTGTCTGCTCCTCTGTCCCCGCCTGTCCCTGTCTGTCCCTGTCTGTGCAGGAGGAGTGCAGCTGATCTGTAATAACATGGTGACCAGCACCAGAGCCATCGTGAACACGGCTCGGAGCATGGTCTCCACCATCATGAAGTTCTTGGACTCAGGTCCAGGGAAGTCCTCCGACGGGAACCTGAAGGCCAGGGTCATGACCTCTGAACCCGACCTGAATGCAGAGGGGCTACACAACTTCGCTCCTCTCGGTACAGAACACTTTTATGTTTTAAAACACAGATTAGGCGACTTTAGAACTCCACAGTGTCATGTTTGTTTGTCTTTAAGTTTTAGCTCTTTTCAGTAATGACACAAAACATCTAAACCCACGATCCTCTGCAGAAAAAAAAATGTAAATGTAAAAAACATGAATAAATTCTTAAATAGATGAATCCAAATCAAAGGTGAAATACAAACGTGTTTTTGTGTTTCTTCTGCGTCTCTTTTTGTCCGTGTGGATTGTCCCTCTGTAACACTGTCCTCTGTCCCTCAGGGACCATCACCTCCAGCAGTCCCACGGCACAGCCCGCCGAGGTGCTGCTCCAGGCCACGCCCCCTCACCGCCGGGCGCGCTCTGCGGCCTGGTCCTACATCTTCCTCCCTGAAGAGGCCTGGAGCGACCTGACCGTGCACCTGCCCGCCGCCGTCTTACTCAAGGAGATTCACATCCAACCGCACCTGGCATCGCTCGCAAGTGAGTAAACCGGGACTGAACCGGGACTGAACCGGGACTGAACCGGGACTGAACCGGGACTCAACCAGGGACTCAACCAGGGACTCAACCAGAAATTCATCAAAACAAGATCAGGACTAAACCAGGGACTAAACGTGTACTGAAACTTGTAAAAAAAGAGTAATTGAATTCTCAGTGTTCCGCGCTCTGTTCCCAGTCTGATATTGGACTAACGCGCTGACGTATTCCTGGAATATTTTAAAGATACGATCCAGGACTTGATGTAGCGTCACACTCTGTTTCCCCCGGTACACGGTTAATAAAATGTTTTGTTCTGGACTAAACGTTGTGTGGACTCAGATCAGAGATCTGGATTCCAGTTTGAAAAATCATCCCTCAGGTCGCTCCAGCGCTCGGGGAAATCTGTTTTTCTGACGGTTAAACCCCCTCCTCCTCCCATAGCGTGTCCTTCGTCCGTTTCCGTGGAGATCAGCGCCGACGGCCTGAACATGCTCCCTCTGTCCACTCCGGTCATCACATCCGGACTCACCTACATAAAGATCCAGCTGGTCAAAGCCGAGGTGGCGTCGGCTGTATGTCTCCGCCTCCACAGACCCCGAGACGCCAGCACCTTGGGCCTGTCTCAGATCAAACTCCTGGGGCTCACGGCGTTTGGAAACACCTCGTCTGCCACCGTCAACAACCCCTTCCTCCCGTCAGAGGACCAGGTCTCCAAAACCAGGTCTGCGCACACACATGCACACATCCACCCACTAAGACACACACACCCCGTCCACCCGTCAGAAGACCAGGTCTCCAAAACCAGGTCTGAACACACAGTTAGATACACTTATACACACACACACACAGACACACGCACATACACACAGACGCACACACTTACGCAACTGTACAAAAGTTGAAGTGTGTGTGACGGGCTCTCATGATTCTCGTATTTTGACTTAATTTTATGGGATAAAATCTGTTGTAAATATAAATTATAGTTTTACACAAATCAAGAAACAATTTGAAGTGGAAAAATCTGTTTGAACGAGGAGTAGACATTCTGATGATGTCACATCGATGACGTCACTCTGAGGACGTCACTCTGAGGACGTCACTCTGAGGACGTCACTCTGAGGACGTCACACCGAGGACGTCACTCCGAGGACGTCACGCCGAGGACGTCACGCCGAGGACGTCACTCCGAGGACGTCACTCCGAGGACGGTACGCCGAGGACGTCACGCCGAGGACGTCACGCCGAGGACGTCACGCCGAGGACGTCGTCACGCCGAGGACGTCGTCACGCCGAGGACGTCGTCACGCCGAGGACATCGTCACACTGGGAGAATTCTGTCCAAAAGTTTGACATAATTTACACAAGAAACACATTTTTCTGAGACTTTAAACCTGATTTGAGCAAATTAAAGGATGTTTTCTTCCATTTTTATTTGTCACGTAATATAATTTCGGTGACATTAGGAGTTTTGGCCCACTGAACTACAATACGTGGTTGCTAGGTAACAGTTACAGAATTCCCCGGTGTGATGTCAACATTTGCACCAAGTAAAGTTTTTAATCCCAAAAAATGGCAAACTGGAAAAAAGTGTAAATTTTTTGTAAAATTTGGTAAAAAATTAGTAGCAAAATGAGTAGTCCAATAGTCCAATGAGCTCTATACTCCGGACTGGATTTAGATCCTCGGAGAAAAACTCTTTGACTCCTTTTCGATTCCAGAAACTGAAACTAGAATCAAAACCAATTTCAGCAGGTATCGATTCTGGAAAAAAGAACTGTCTTGATCAATATCAGAACTAGTATATGGTAATTGAATAAATGTTCATATATTAAAATAAAACATAAAAAATAATTTGTTTCTGTTGGAATTTGCATTTTATTATTTTATTAAAATCTTTCTCTTTATCCAGGCTTTTCTTTAGGATGGAAAAATGTTTTTACACGACTCCAGTTTGTCATTTTCAAATCCATAAATAATATAAAATGTTGTTCTGTCTCGTCCTCCAGTATCGGCTGGCTCCGTCTGCTTCACCACTGTCTGACCCACGTCGGGGACCTGGAGGCCATGATGGCGGCAGCGGCAGCGCCCACGGCGAACCTCCTGCAGACGTGCGCGGCGCTGCTCATGTCTCCGTACTGTGGGATGCACTCGCCGAACATTGAGGCTGTTCTGGTGAAGATCGGCCTCCAGTCGACCCGGATCGGACTCAAACTCATCGACATCCTGCTGAGGAACTGCGCCGCCTCCGGGACTGACCCCGCGAGTACGTCTGAGCTTAAAGACGCACTGCGGAACATTCTGACGCTTAAAGACGCACTGCGGAACATTCTGACACTTAAAGACGCACTGCGGAACATTAAAGACGCATTGCGGAACATTAAAGACGCACTGCGGAACATTCTGACGCTTAAAGACGCACTGCGGAACATTAAAGACGCACTGCGGAACATTCTGACGCTTAGACACTGCGGAACATTCTGACGCTTAGACACTGCGGAACATTCTGACGCTTAGACGCACTGCGGAACATTCTGACGCTTAGACGCACTGCGGAACATTAAAGACGCACTGCGGAACATTAAAGACGCACTGCGGAACATTAAAGACGCACTGCGGAACATTCTGACGCTGAAAGACGCACTGCGGAACATTCTGACGCTTAAAGACGCACTGCGGAACATTCTGACGCTTAAAGACGCACTGCGGAACATTCTGACGCTTAAAGACGCACTGCGGAACATTCTGACGCTTAGACACACTGCGGAACATTCTGACGCTTAGACACACTGCGGAACATTCTGACGCTTAGACACACTGCGGAACATTTTGACGCTTAAAGACACACTGCGGAACATTCTGACGCTTAGACACACTGCGGAACATTCTGATGCTTAAAGACGCACTGCGGAACATTAAAGACGCACTGTGGAACATTCTAGACGCACTACGGAACATTCTGATGCTTAAAGACACTGCGGAACATTCTGACGCTTAGACACGCACTGCGGAACATTAAAGACGCACTGCAGAACATTCTGACGCTTAAAGACGCACTGCGGAACATTAAAGACGCACTGCGGAACATTAAAGACGCACTGCGGAACATTAAAGACGCACTGCGGAACATTAAAGACGCACTGCGGAACATTCTGACGCTTAAAGACGCACTGCGGAACATTCTGACGCTTAAAGACGCACTGCGGAACATTCTAGACGCACTGCGGAACATTCTAGACGCACTGCGGAACATTCTAGACGCACTGCGGAACATTAAAGATGCACTGCGGAACATTCTGACGCTTAAAGACACTGAGGAACATTCTGACGCTTAAAGACGCACTGCGGAACATTAAAGACACACCGGAACATTAAAGACACACTGCGGAACATTAAAAACGCACTGCGGAACATTCTGACGCTTAAAGACACACTGCGGAACATTAAAGACGCACTGCGGAACATTAAAGACGCACTGCGGAACATTAAAGACGCACTGCGGAACATTCAAGACGCACTGCGGAACATTCTGACGCTTAAAGACGCACTGCGGAACATTAAAGACGCACTGCGGAACATTAAAGACGCACTGCGGAACATTCTGACGCTTAAAGACGCACTGCGGAACATTAAAGACGCACTGCGGAACATTCTGACGCTTAAAGACGCACTGCGGAACATTAAAGACGCACTGCGGAACATTAAAGACGCACTGCGGAACATTCTGACGCTTAGACACACTGCGGAACATTCTGACGCTTAGACACACTGCGGAACATTTTGACGCTTAGACACACTGCGGAACATTTTGACGCTTAAAGACGCACTGAGGAACATTCTGACGCTTAAAGACACACTGCGGAACATTAAAGACGCACTGCGGAACATTCTGACGCTTAAAGACGCACTGCGGAACATTCTAGACTCACTGCGGAACATTCTAGACTCACTGCGGAACATTCTAGACTCACTGCGGAACATTCTAGACTCACTGTGGAACATTCTAGACTCACTGCGGAACATTAAAGACGCACTGCGGAACATTCTGACGCTTAAAGACGCACTGCAAAACATTCTGACGCTTAAAGACGCACTGCGGAACATTCTGACGCTTAAAGACGCACTGCGGAACATTCTGACGCTTAAAGACGCACTGCGGAACATTCTGACGCTTAAAGACGCACTGCGGAACATTCTGACGCTTAAAGACGCACTGCGGAACATTCTGACGCTTAAAGACGCACTGCGGAACATTCTGACGCTTAAAGACGCTCTGCGGAACATTAAAGACGCACTGCGGAACATTAAAGACACACTGCAGAACATTAAAGACGCACTGTGGAACATTCTGACGCTTAAAGACGCACTGCGGAGCATTCAGGAAACACACTGATAAATACACACTATACACGCTTAAAGACACACTGCGGGATATTTCTCGTCCTAACACAGACGGGTCAAGTTAAATATTTGTCAGTTTTGGAGCGAGCGGAGATCAGAATCCGGTTCAACTTTTCAGTCCATGAAGCATCAAACATTTGTCACCGTAAAAATAAACCGTAGGTTTTCTCACGTTAAAATAAACCGTAGATTTTCTCACCGTTAAAATAAACCGTAGATTTTCTCACCGTTAAAATAAACCGTAGGTTTTCTCACGTTAAAATAAACCGTAGGTTTTCTCACGTTAAAATAAACCGTAGATTTTCTCACCGTTAAAATAAACCGTAGATTTTCTCACCGTTAAAATAAACCGTAGATTTTCTCACCGTTAAAATAAACCGTAGATTTTCTCACCGTTAAAATAAACCGTAGATTTTCTTTTCGTTTGAAAAAGACTGAAGTGTGTAAATGTCGCCCGTTTGTTTCAGATCTGAACAGTCCTCTGCTCTTCGGGCGACTCAACGGTTTGTCCTCAGACTCCACCATCGACATCCTGTACCAGCTCGGGACCACACAGGACTCAGGCACTAAAGACAGGTGCTGCACCTCCTCCTTTACTCCTCCTCCTTTACTCCTTCTCTTATCACAGCTCAAACCAAAGACAGGTGCTGCACCTCCTCCTTTACTCCTCCTTTCTCCTCTTCCTCCTCTCCCCCTCTTCTTCTTTTTCTTCTTCTTCTATAAACACAAATTATATTAGTCTAACACAGATGGAAAAACGTCTTCCTCACATGTCCTTATTTAAACCCTGCGGCGCCCCCTGTGTCGCCCCCTGTGTCCTGATGCGTCTGGACCAAACTCTTTCATTAGATTAAAAATGAAGAAGAAAAACACCAACTCTGAACGTCCTGAAATCCCAGTGTCCTTGAACACTGAGCTGAAGGAGGCGCTGTGGAGTCGTAAACACACCGTGAAAGGGCCCCGTCTCCTCTGTGACCGTAAAACCACTTTAATCATTTAAGAGCCGCGGTTTTGTTTTGTAAGAAAAAACTTCAGACGGATTTTCCAAAACACCAAATATTTAGAAACATTAAAGGTCCTAAAATGACTCCTGTGAGATTTAATCCACGTTCTGATGTTCCTCCTCAAAAACAGAGCTGGAGTTGTGTTTGTTTCATTCACATGTTTGAGGAACTCTTTATTATTAGTCTGTCTAAAGCTCCAAACGCTCTGCTCCACCTTGTGATGTCATCAAGTGGTAGTTTTCAAGTGAACAGCTCCTTTTACCTTTAGTTCAGTCGAGATCGGCAATTCCAGGTCTGAAATGATCCAAATGATTCTAGTGAAGGTGTGTGGAGTTTAAAAACACAGTGGAGCACTTCCTGTATCACCACATGATGACATCACAAGGTGGAACAGAGTGTTTTCAGTTTGAGAGAAGAACTCATGTTAAATCTGCAGGTTTGTGTGTTAAACATGTGAATGAAAGAAACACAACTCCAGGTGTTTGTGAGTAGAAAACGACATTAGAACATAGTAAAATGGCATAATGGGCCTTTAAACTCATCCAGAATCGTTCAGATGCCCTCCCTCACAGGACCTAAACTCTTCTCTCTTGTCTCCAGAATCCAGGCCCTGCTCCAGTGGGTGCATGATTCCTCTCGCGTGGCAGCCCACAGACTGAGCTCTCCTCTGGGCTTCAGCTCCTCAGGTTCAGCCTCTTCCCTGGAGTACGGCCTCCTGATGCCCTCCCCCTCGCACCTGCACTGCGTGGCGGCCATTTTGTGGCACAGCTACGAGCTCCCGGTGGACTACGACCTGCCGGCGCTGCTCAACAGGGAGCTCTTTGAGTACGTCTCTAGAATTTACTCTAAAGAATCACAGGCTTTAGTAACTGTGGTTTTGGAAGAGGTTTGAGTGTTTAGAAACTCTTTGGTTCACTTCATAACTACCGTAGTTGGTGTTGTCTCTGTTTTGATACTGAGGAATACTCAATACTCAGTACTCAATACTCAATACTCATTCCAAAACCCATGGCTAAATAGTATTAGAACGTTAAAAATATATTTAAAGGATTGCCCCATTTTGTGTACGTTTGTCCAAAGTCCCTGGACGACTGAGGGTTTACACAGATATAAGGACACATGGGGTTAGAATAGAAAAGAAAAGAAAAGAAAAGGTTGGAGAGGAGTTAAAGAGGCTGTTTTTGTTGGGAAACACAATCCATCTTTGAACAGAAATGGAGGCCTCAGGCCTCATCGTTCTCCTGTTTACAGCTCCATCCTCAGACCTAAAACCAAACGAACAAATGAACAGGGACCGGAGTGATTCTGCTTCTTCACACTCAGAGCACTTCAACAGACCGAGCTACAAACACAAACTGTAAACAAGTGTGTGTGTTTGTGTCGGAGGAGTTTCAGTGTAGTGAGCGCCCCCTTCAGGCAGATATAAGGCAGTGTCCACCAGTGTCTGACCAGAACTGAAGAAGCAGCTTGGATGAGCTGAGAAATGTCTGACGACTGAGGTATTAGACAGAAAATCACATTCTGCTGTCTAAAGAAAGAGAGTTGTCATTCTCACTATCAGAATCTGTTGAGCACAGGACAAGGAGACAGTGGTTCACTTCTTAGTCGTTCATTTATTTGTGCTGCTTCTTTTGTCATTTGTCACATGTTTGTCCTCATTTCTCTGACGTTCCTCTTGTTTCTCAGACTGCTGTACAACTGGTCCATGTCTCTGCCCTGTAACATCGTCCTGAAGAAGGCCGTGGACAGTCTCCTCTGTTCTGTGTGTCACATCCACCCGAGTTACTTCTCTCTGCTCATGTCCTGGATGGGAATCGTACCCACACCCTCCTCCACCCACTCCCAGGCCCCTCACCGCCGCATGGCCATGACCGATGACGGTAAAAAACAGCAGATCGAGCAGACCGAAGACTCCTCGCGTCACTTTCGCCCTCCTCTGGACCTGAGCGAGTCGCAGCTCAGCACGCTCGCCGCCGCCTCGCAGTCTCCCGGCGCCATCGACCAGCTGCTGGACTCCGGGCTCCCCGCGCTCCTCGTACGCAGCCTCACTCAGTTCTGCGTCAGCCTGTTAGCTAGCAACGACCTGCCGATTCCTGCGTCTCAGATGGAGAGAAGACACCACTATCACCACTTTAACTCCTCACACTCCGCGTCCACGTCGGCTCAGAGTCGGCAGACGTTAGCGGCGGAGCTGGCGGCGCCCGTGCTCAGGTTTTTAACTGAAGTTGGCAACAGTCACGCCATGAAAGACTGGTTAGGAGGACCAGAGGTGAACCCGCTATGGACCGCTCTGCTGTTTCTGCTGTGTCATTCCAACGCTAGCTGTCAGACGCTAGCTCCGCCCTCCTCTTCCTCCTCCTCCTCTTCCTCCACCTCCTCCTCCACGGCCCCGCCCCCTCAGCAGTCGCATACCTCAAACGCAGGATCCAGGTTTTCTTTGGCGTCGTCGGCACAAAACGGCGGCCTGACGACGCAGCAGAGGACGGCGCTGGAGAACGCCACCGTCGCCTTCTTCCTGCAGTGTATTTCCTGTCACCCAAACAACCAGCGCCTCATGGCCCAGGTACAGACCCGCACCGAGGGTTTAACTCTGAGGGGTTTGGGCTCATTTTTTAAACAAAGGAATTAGAAAAAAGATCAATACTGTGAAACTGTCAAAGGCCGTTCTAGTTAAACCAGGCCTACACCGATAAATATGAACAGAACAAAACACTGTCACAATAATCCTTTTCAAACATCATATTCTCATTTCAAAAGGAACTCATTACAAACATTACAAACAGACTCTTATTTTTAACAGAACTGCTCTCTCTGACCCCCTCTGACCTCTTCTGACCCTCTCTGACCCCCTCTGACCTTCAATGCTCCTCTGTCCTCCTATGCTCCTTCTGACCCTCTCTGACCCCCTCTGACCTTCAATGCTCCTCTCTGACCCTCTCTGACCCCCTCTGACCTTCAATGCTCCTCTCTGTCCTCCTCTGCTCCTCTCTGACCCCCTCTGACCCTCTCTGACCCCCTCTGACCTTCAATGCTCCTCTCTGTCCTCCTCTGCTCCTCTCTGACCCTCTCTGACCCCCTCTGACCTTCAATGCTCCTCTCTGTCCTCCTCTGCTCCCCTCTGACCCTCTCTGGCCCCCTCTGACCTTCAATGCTCCTCTCTGTCCTCCTCTGTTCCTCTGCTCCCCTCTGACCCTCTCTGACCCCCTCTGACCTTCAATGCTCCTCTCTGTCCTCCTCTGCTCCTCTCTGACCCCCTCTGACCCTCTCTGACCCTCTGGTGCAGGTCCTCTGTGAGCTGTTCCAGTCGGCTCCACAGGGGGGCAGTGTTCCGGTCTCTGGGAACATCTCAGGCTTCATCAGGAGGCTCTTCCTGCAGCTCATGTTGGAGGACGAGAAGGTCACAGTGTTCCTCCAGTCTCCATGTCCGGTATGAAAATACACGTCCAGCATTCACATCTGAGAAGACATCTGACCCAGGGAGGGCATCTGACACACAGGGAGGGGAGGGCATCTGACACACAGGGAGGGGATCCCTGTAGAAACGTTCAGCCTCTGGTCTTTCAGAATAAATAAACGTTTGTGGAGTTTTTGGAGCTTATCCAAACAGTGAGGAGGAGAAACATCTGAGGAGCACACGTTTGGAGATTTCTCTAAAAACACTGACTTAAATGTATTTTATTTTGACTTTTGCAGTTGTACAAAGGACGAATCAATGCCACGAGTCACATGATCCAGCACCCCATGTACGGAGCCGGACACAAGTACAGGACCCTGCATCTGCCCATCTCCACCACCCTGGCCGAGGTCCTGGACCGAGTCTCAGGTAAAACAGGCTCAGATCTGGAGAAGGGTCCATCTAGGTGCTCCTGACCAGGATCCTGGCTCAGATCTGGGCCTTTGCTCCTCATAGGTTTGACTCCGCTGAAGAAATAAATGTTGTAGAATTCGTATCTGTTTTGAAAAAGCCTCACACGACCTGGTGGAGAAAGAGTCATGACATTTAAAAATCCAACAGGATGAATTTACTGTCACAAAGGTGCTCCACAAAGTTCTAAAACATCTCATAGCACCTCATAAACAATGAAAAGTAATAAACTGGAAAAAGAGGGACTAAAGGTGTTCTTGAACTTTGTGGATTCTAAAATCTAAACACAGTTCTGTGGCGTATCTCAACGTGTTCCTCTGTGCAGACACTCCGAGCATCACGGCCAAACTGATCAACGAGCAGAAGGAGGACAAAGAGAAGAAGAACCACGAGGAGAAGGAGAAGATGAAAGCTGACAACGGTTTCCAGGACAACTACAGTGTCGTGGTCGCCTCAGGTGAGACCGGGGTTTGGGTTTGGACCTGGTTTAGACCTTTGTTTAGACTTTTGTTTGGACCTGGTTTGCACCTGGGTTCGGACCTGGTTTGGACCTTTTGTTTGGACCTGGTTTGGACCTGGTTCGGACCTGGTTTAGGTCTTTATTTTCTCATGTTTCCTGTTTGTTCGTATCTCCCACATGTTCCTCCTCTCAGGTCTGAAGTCTCAGTCCAAACGGGCCCTCTCCACTCCCCCCCGGCCCCCGTCACGACGAGGACGAGTCCTGAGCGACAAACTGAGCTCCGGCTCCGGAACCGACCCCAACAAGACCATCAGTGTCCCAGTGTTCCACCTGTACCACAAACTCATACCAGGTACTACTACTGCTGTAAATACTACTACTACTGCAGGTACTACTACTACTACTGCAAATACTAGTACTACTGCAAATACTAGTACTACCTCTACTTTAGTGTAGTTGTGCCTGGTTCCAGACAGTAGGAGGCACTGAGTCTGACACTGAAGTGAAGGAGCTGATTGGAGCCGTTAGCCTCATTAGCCTCATTAGCCTCATTAATATGCCTCTAATTAATATGCGTGTAATTAACATAGATGTAAATGCAGACGAGTCCCTCAGCCTCCAGTGTTTAAAAGTAAAAAAAAAGTTAGTTTTAAAGCTGCATTCTGTAACTTTTCTGGTGGAGGGTTTGTCAAATGCTTCTCTCAATGGAGATGTTATTGCTTTGTCTGGAATGTTCCACAGTATGGCATTAAACCTTTCTGTCTCCATGGAGACCAAACCAGACCAAGTTCCAGGTCAGATCTGTGGAGAGGCGACCCCGCTCACAGTCAGAATGTCTGTTTTTCTAGGTATTTTTGAGCTCTAAAACCACCTGTAATTGAATAAATGTAAAGTAGAGCTGTTTAATGTCACACTGTGGAACATTCCAGGCAGAGCAATGACGTATCCATAGAAACAAGTAGGTGACAGACCATCCCCCAGAAAAGTTACAGAGTGCAGCTTTAGTGACATGTGTTTCTGTCGTTTACGCAGGTCAGCCGTTGCCCCCGGAGATGACCCTGGCTCAGCTCCTCACGCTCCTCTACGACAGGAAGTTACCTCAGGGCTACCAGTCCATCAACCTGACCGTCAAACTGGGGTCAAAGGTCATCTGCGACCCGGGACTCTCCAAGACCGACTCCTTCAAGAGGCTCCGCACAGAGAAAGGTAACGGAGCACCTCCTGATCTTGCTCCTGACAGGTGAAACCCAGAGACGCTGAAGGATCTGTGTCCTGATGTCGTTTAGTCATCACAAACCTGGAGTTGTGTTTGTTTCATTCACATGTTTGAGACACAACTTGAAAACTACCACTTGATGACATCACAAGGTGGAACAGAGCGTTTGGAGCTTTGGAGAGGTAGACAGACTAATAATAAAGAGTTCCTCAAACATGTGAATGAAACAAACACAACTCCAGGTGTTTTTGAGGAGGAACATCAGAACATGGATTAAATCTCCTGGACGTTGAGGAGCAGATGTGAAGGACACAGAGTCGTTTCTTAAATGGATGAAATGGCGGACGGTCTTTTATTTTTATCGTCGATGAAATGGCGGACGGTCTTATTTTTATCGTCGATGAAACGCCGGACGGTCTTATTTTTATCGTCAATTAAATGGCGGACGGTCTTATTTTTATCGTCGATGAAATGGCGGACGGTCTTATTTTTATTGTCGATGAAATGGCGGACGGTCTTTTATTTTTATCGTCGATGAAATGGCGGACGGTCTTTTATTTTTATCGTTGATGAAATGCCGGACGGTCTTTTATTTTTATCGTCGATGAAATGGTGGACGGTCTTTTATTTTTATCGTCGATGAAATGCCGGACGGTCTTTTATTTTTATCGTCGATGAAATGCCGGACGGTCTTTTATTTTTATCTTGGAGTCGGACAAACTTTTTTCTAATGGACGGTGCACCTGTCTGTCCTGTTAAAAGCTTTTTGAGGGATTCTTGGAGCCGTGTCCTGTCGTCCTTTTGGGAGGAAACCTCTCCTCTTTTCTCTCTATTCCTCTTCCTCTCCTCCCTCTTGTCCTCCCTTCTGTCCTCCTCTCACCTCTCTTCTTCCTCTCATCTCTTCCTCTCCTCCTCCTTTCCCTCTTCTCCTGTTTTCTCTCTGCCTCTGTCCTCTCTTCTCTCCTCCTCTCCTTTCCTTTCCTCCTTTCTTCTTTCTCTCCTCTTCTCTCTTTCTCCTCTCTCGACTCTTTTCTCCCCTTCTTCCTCCTCTCCCCCTCTCCTCCTCTCCTCCTCTCCCCCTCTCTTCCTCCTCTCCTCCTCCTCCTCTGTTCCTCCTCTTCCTCCTCTCCCCCTCTTCTCTCCTCCTCTCCCCCTCTCTTCCTCCTCTCCTCCTCTTCCTCCTCTCCCCCTCTCCTCCTCTCCTCCTCTTCCTCTGTTCCTCCTCTTCCTCTCACCCTCTCCTCCCCTCCTCTCCTCCTCTCCTCCTCTCCTCCTCGTGTTTAAAAATAGCAGTGTCTTTACCAGGTTTATGGGGCGTCTGGTGTTTTTCTGTTTGAATGTGGACGCTGAGGACAAGGACGTCCCGTCTGAGTCTGTGTCCTTCTCTCGTCTCAGTCGTTTCAGTGTAAATTGGCACTTAATGTAATGGAGAATATTATTTAAGAGGGACACAAATGAGCTACTTCACCGAGGAAAAAGAGTTCCTCAAACATTCACATGTTTGAGGAACTCTTTATTATTAGTCTGTCTACATCTCCAAAGCTCCAAACGCTCTGTTCCACCTTGTGATGTCATCAAGTAGTAGTTTTCAAGTGAACAGCTCCTTTTACCTTTAGTTCAGTAGAGATCGACAGTTCCAGGACTGAAATGATCCAAATGATTCTAGTGAAGGTGTGTGGAGTTTAAAAACACAGTGGAGCACTTCCTGTATGATGACATCACAAGGTGGAACAGAGTGTTTTCAGTTTGAGAGAAGAACTCATGTTAAATCTGCAGGTTTGTGTGTTAAACGTGTGAATGAAACAAAACACAACTCCAGGTGTGACGAGGAAACGACTTTAGGACAGAGCAGAAAGTCGTTTTCATACCAGATTTCTGAGACCTGATGCCCCTCTGTCCTTTGTCTTCTGTCCTCTGTCCTCTGTCCTTTGTCTTCTGTCCTCTGTCCTTTGTCTTCTGTCCTCTGTCCTCTGATCCTGTGGTCTCCTGTTGTTTTTAGTGGAGGAGGTGCTGTCCCCGTGTGCAGAGGAGGAGCCCATGTCCCTGTGTGAGGACCTGGACGGCAGTGACGAGTCTCTGCTGGACACGGGCCCGGTCCAGTCTCCGCTCCAGGTGTTTGCAGGGATGGGAGGTCTGGCTCTGATCGCCGAGAGGCTGCCCATGCTCTACCCCGACGTCATCCAGCAGGTCTGAGGCTCATGTATTTTTATTGGTCTGATCTGTGGAAGACCGAGGCGCCAACTAATTAGACTCAGACTGAGACAAACTTTATTGATCCACAGGGAAATGATTTGGACACAGCAGCTCAAACGTCACAATATCATGTAATGACAAAGAGAAAAAATATAAATTGTGATAATAAATTCTAAATAAATAACAAAAAGAGCAGAATTGTATAAATGTAAATGTACAAGTCAAAATAAAACAGAAAAATAAATAATCACAGGCTAATGTAGAAAGAACTGCCCGTTATAGACGTGTTCTGAGGGACTGTGACGTCACCACAGCTTCAGTCAAATGAAGCTCACCGAGGTTTGCCAAGTTACAGGGGCATATTTGGAATTGTGACCGCGAGTATCATAGCAACCAAAGAGCCAATCAGGAGAGAGGCTGTTAAAGGTAATGCCCCTTCCTGGAACTGCCAGTCAAACGTGTGGAGCAGGTTGGTTTGGTTTTAATGTTCAGATCTTTATTTTTGGATAAAATATTGAAATAAAAACCTTAGGAACATGTCGAGAGAGGCCACGATTTTACACACAAACTGAACTGGAGCCAGATCACACGCGCTCATTTCATATTATTTATTTATTCGATCAGTAAAGGGACCGCGCTTTTTAATGAACATTTAAATGGGAAAAATTTAAAGATCACAGCCTCAGAGGCTCATTTCCATCTTCAGTCCCTCAGCCTCAGGGTGATGTGAAATCAGAGAAAAGTACAGCAACAATCACACAAAAGTACACAACACCAACACACTCACTGTACGCACAACTCACCCACTGTACGCACAGCTCACTCACACACAGTTCATTTCAGACGGTTCATTTGAAGTTATTTGAGTTAAAAAGTTAAACCAACAACCCGTCAGTATAAAAAAACATATTTGGAACCTGCTCAAATTGTCTCATTTGAATCTCTTTTCACAAACTTTCAGTCACTTTCTACTTTTCACTTTTAGAGGAGGTGGAGATTATTAAAAACTTTGTGCACCAAAGTTAAATCTGCATATTTGTGTTTTCCCAATTAAGACATTTGTGTTTGTCAAATATTCTGCATTAGTGATAATTATTAATGGGCTTTTTGTCTCATACTTTAAGAGCTTAAGTCGTTTTGTTTGTCAAACTTGTAATGCAATAATTCAGGTGTGAGTTTAAATTTAAATAAATGCAGAGTTTGTTGTTGGATTATTTCTAATATGATGAAAACCTGATAAATTATATTTGATTTTAGTCACTTCTTTTGACGTGTTTGATCCATAGTTGTGGGTCCAGATACTTCAGTTCACGTCTGTCTGTCTGGACACGTCTGTGTGTCTGGACACGTCTGTGTGGACACGTCTGTGTGGACACGTCTGTCTGGACACGTCTGTCTGGACACGTCTGTCTGTGTGGACACGTCTGTCTGTGTGGACACGTCTGTCTGTGTGGACACGTCTGTCTGGACACGTCTGTCTGTCTGGACACGTCTGTCTGTCTGGACACGTCTGTGTGGACACGTCTGTCTGTCTGGACACGTCTGTGTGGACACGTCTGTCTGTGTGGACACGTCTGTCTGTCTGGACACGTCTGTCTGTCTGGACACGTCTGTCTGTCTGGACACGTCTGTCTGTCTGGACACGTCTGTGTGTCTGGACACGTCTGTGTGGACACGTCTGTCTGGACACGTCTGTCTGGACACGTCTGTCTGGACACGTCTGTCTGTGTGGACACGTCTGTCTGTGTGGACACGTCTGTCTGTGTGGACACGTCTGTCTGGACACGTCTGTCTGTCTGGACACGTCTGTCTGTCTGGACACGTCTGTGTGGACACGTCTGTCTGTCTGGACACGTCTGTCTGGACATGTCTGTCTGTGTGGACACGTCTGTGTGGACACGTCTCCAGCTGCATAACCTGATCAGTGAATGATATTTTTATATTTTCATGTTTTATCGTGTGTTTGTTTGGTGTGGTGCAGGTCAGCGCTCCTGTGGTCCCCTCGTCCGCTCAGGAAAAGCCCAAAGACACAGATCAGTTTGAGTGGGTGACCATAGAACAATCCGGAGAGCTGGTGTACGAAGCTCCGGAGTCCATCTCCTCCGAGCCTCCTCCCATCTCCAAACAGCAGCCGCCCTCCTCCTCCTCTGCCGTGCAGCCCATGTCACCTATCCCCGCACACTCCCTCGCCGCCTTCGGACTCTTCCTGAGGCTGCCCGGATACGCCGAGGTCCTGCTCAAAGAGCGAAAGCACGCCCAATGTCTCCTGAGACTGGTACTGGGGGTGACGGACGACGGAGAGGGCAGTGAGTAACACATGAGAGTATTTAAAACACGAGAATATTTAAAACACGAGAGACGCCAGAGAGTAACACACAAGAGCTTTTAAAACAGTTTAAAGAGGCCAGTGAGTAACTAAATATGAACAACATTTAAAGACTAAAACACTTAAGACACAAAAACATTTAAAACACTTTTGATTAAAGAGGAATAATGAACGAAGGACTGAACAAACCCACATGGACTAAAGCATCTGAAACACGACAGTGACAAACTGAAGAATCTGAATTAAAACAGTTTGAGGAGGGGAGAGTACCTCACACGGATTAACGAGGGACGGAGTAACAGACTGAAGTTTGAAGGACGTGTTTGTTTTTGTCTAAAACCTTATTTTCTATTATTATAATTATTTTCTAAAAACTTTTTTTTTTTTTTTAGAAAATAATTATATAAAATTTTTGGTTCAGTCACAGGTTCCATCAGTTTATTCATGTCCAGTCTGACTGAACTTCATTTTCACCCTCTGTCTCTTTTCTCTCCCTCGCGCTCCTCTTTCTTTCCCCCTCTCCTCTCCCTCTCTCTCTTCCTCTCTTCCCCTCTTCCTCCCTCTCTTGCTCTTTCTCTCCCCCTCTCTCCTTCCCCACTCCTCGCCCCCTCCTCTCTCTCCCTCTCCTCTCTTCCTCCCTCTTTCTCCTCTCTCTCCTCTTCTCTCTTTCCTTCTCTTCTCTTTCCTTCTCTTCTCTCTTTCCTCTCTCCCTCTCTCTCTTCCTCTCCCTCTTCCTCCCTCTCCCTCGCTCTCTCTTTCCCTCCCTCTCCTCTCTTCCCCCCCTCTCCTCTCTCCCCCTCTCTCTCCCTCCCTCCCTCTCTCTCTCTTTCTCCCTCTCCTCTCTCCTCCTCCCTTCCTCCCTCCCTCTCTCTCTCTCCTCCTCCCGCTCTCTCTCCCCCCCCTCTCTCTCCTCCTCCCCCCCTCTCTCTCTCCCCCTCTCTCTCCCTCCCTCTCTCCTCCCTCTCCTCCTCTCTCTCTCTCCCCCCCCTCTCTCTCCCTCTCTCCTCCCTCTCTCCTCCCTCTCCTCCTCACTCTCTCTCCCTCTCTCCTCCTCTCTCTCTCTCCCCCCTCTCTCTCTCCCTCTCTCTCTCTCTCTCTCCCTCTCTCAGGTCACATCCTCCAGTCTCCATCGGCGAATGTCCTTCCCACTCTCCCGTTCCACGTCCTTCGCGCCCTGTTTAGCTCCACCCCTTTGACCACAGACGACGGCGTTCTTCTGAGGAGGATGGCATTGGAGATCGGCGCCATTCACCTGATCCTGGCGTGTCTGTCGGCTCTGAGCCACCATGCCCCCCGCAACCCCAACGCCCCCTCCAGCGTCTCCGAGGTACTGCAGTCCGAAAGTTTAATGTGGAAACTCGCTCCTCGTGCTCCTCAGGATCTTAGTTCAGGTCGTGAACATCTCCAGGAGTTTGAACGTTTGAAGAAAGACTGAAACTTGAACTGATAAACAAATGCAGATTTCTGTAGATTTGTGGTCACAGCTGAACTGAAAAACACGAATTACTAAAGGCTCAGGGGCTAAAGTACAAGGCAAGAAGGTTCCAGGTTCGATTCCCGGGCCGATCTGTGCAGTTTTTGTTCTCCCCGTGTTCCTTTGGGCTCTTAGGTTTCCCCATCAAACATGCGCCACAGGTCAAATAATCCACACCAAGCCTAGACCAAGGTCCAGACCAAGCCTAGACCAAGGTCCAGACCAAGGTCTAGACCAAGGTCCAGACCAAGACTCGACCAAGACCTGGAGCTGGTCCCACTGCTTCTGACAGGTTTGACCCAGAGACACTGAAGGACGGGTCAAATGCAGAGGACACATTTTCCTTGAGGGACAGTAAAGTCTGTAGACTTTTTCTCTCTGGCTCGGGGTCTGAATGTGGCTCAGGTCTCCTACAGCGCCCTCTGTCTGTGAGTTATTTTCATGTCGGTTTGAGCGTTGCCAGATCTGATGTTCCTTTATCCTTCAGACTCCATAAATCCACCTGCTCCTGGAGCTCAGCCCAGAGACCAGTGACGCAAGACCAGAGACGTGAAAACAAACTCCGGATGTGTGTTTGTCTGCGATTCCAGCGGCTCTTTTACTTTAAACTCAAAACACACAAATTTTCTACGATATTTTCAGTTTTTAGGGGACAGATTTGGCTAAAATACATTTTTTCAGAGCAGTTTTTCCTGCTGAGTTACACAAGGATCTGTTAAGGCCCAAAAGCTCCTCACATTCGCACAGTTTGGTTTAACACTCGACCTCCGTCTTTTGAACAATTTATGGATTTCAGAATTAACCGTTTCCATAGTGATTAACAATTTTAAACTAACTAAAACTTTCTTTTGAATAGTAAAAAGTCCAGTGACATGAAGCCTGATCTGAGAATGAGACGAGAGCGTTTAGGGTTAGGGTTCAAATTCTGACCCTCTGTCCCCTCTGTGCCCCCTCTCTGACCCTCTGGGTCCTCTCTGTCCCTCTTTAGCCTCAGATGTCCAGCTGTCCAGGGGGAGGGACCTCAGAGGAGCAGCAGCTGTACTGGGCCAAGGGGACGGGCTTTGGGACGGGGTCCACGGCAAGCGGCTGGGATGTGGAACAGGCCCTAACCAAACAGAGACTGGAGGAACAGCACGTCACCTGCCTGTTACAGGTGAGACCGGGACCGGGACTGGAGACCGGGGACCAGGACCGGGACTGGAGACCGGGGACCAGGACCGGGACTGGCAGTACGAACCTGTACAAGGCTCGGCCCACAAGTCTACGTCCCCCATGCTCCCACAGTACGAGTCTGTACGAGGCTCCGCCCACAAGTCTACGTCCCCCAGGCTCCACACGACAATTCTCCATAAAAACACAAGAACATGAGACAAAACTGAACACAACAACTGGACAAACCTGATGTGATGTGCAGGAGTTTCAGGGGGTTTGTGTTGTTGTTTTCCGGTGAACATTTTTCAAAACAATAAAAATATCTGAACATGTTTTGTGTTCCAGTTAAACCCACAGGACTCGCATCTTTAATCCTCCTCATCGTATTTCCTCAGGTTTTGGCGAGTTACATTAACCCGTCGGGCTCCAGCGGCGCTCACGGCTCAGACTCTGAGAGCAGGTCCAACACTGCGGCGCTCCCTAGTGTCCTCCAGGAGCTACTGTCCCAGTCCTGCCTCATCCCCGCCATGTCGTCCTACCTCCGCAACGACTCAGGTAAACCACAGCGCGCACGTCACCACGGCAACAGTGCACACTCAAGTCACCACGGCCACAACCCACTAATGTAAACAATGACACGCACGTCACCACGGCAACAAAACAGCATCTAACACCTGGGGGACAGAGATCCTTTATTGATCTTGAGGGAAATTAAAGTTTTGCTGCAGAAACATTTCCAGTGCACATCTCCGTCCCTCTGCGTCTCCGTCCCTCTGCGTCTCAGTCAAATGTCTCAGATCAGTTTCACAGGAGGACGGGTCAGGGAGGGTCAGCAGATCCTGTGGAAGAGCCAAAAGTGTCCCTCCTCAGCAGCCTCCAGGGGGCGCCAGGTGAACACAACAGGAAAGGCCTTGTTCTTTTTTTTAAATTTATTATTAATATTTTTTAATAAGCAACTTTGAATATACAAGACACAAGTTGGGCAATAACAAAAATGGATGATGTTCTAATACCACTGACAGGGTGAAGTGGAGAATAATAAATAATAACAGTAAATAAGAAACACTTAAAGACAAAGACACAAAGAACACATTTCATATCACAGGAGTTTTCTGAGTTCATAAGTAAATAAGCAAAGATGTGGTGAAGACAAACGGGGGAGATGGTCCATTGTCCATTAAAGGGTTAAAGTCCACTGTCCAAAAGGGGCTGGGGCCTCGTTCTTGCTCCGCTCTGGTGTTTCGTTGGTCCACGGTCTTTGGTCAGACGTGAGGGTTTGGCCCTGGACTCTCCTGTCACTGAGTCTGTGGTTTTGGTTCTGACTCCAGCTGAACGAGGTGTTTAGACTGAAGTGGTTTGTTCTCGTTCGATGGATCCACTCGGGGTTGGATGAGCGGACGGTGGGAGTGGACGGTGGGAGTGGACGGTGGGAGTGGACGGTGGGAGCGGACGGTGGGAGCGGACGGTGGGAGCGGACGGTGGGAGCGGACGGTGGGAGCGGACGGTGGGAGCGGACGGTGGGAGTGGACGGTGGGAGCGGATGGTGGTGTGGACGGTGGGTGTGGACGGTGGTGCGGACGGTGGGTGTGGACGGTGGTGCGGACGGTGGGTGCGGACGGTGGTGCGGACGGTGGGAGTGGATGGTGGTGTGGACGGTGGGAGTGGGGACATGGGGACAGGCTGTGGTCCATGTCCTGCTCCACGGACACTCTACAGACACATCCCCACAGCTGGAGGCGGAAGAGGGTGGACTGCTCACTTAAATTGAAATTTAAGATCATCTTCTCCGTGTTACTGAAGCCGAACTTTGAATTTGTCTCTAATCGTTCTGTATCTGTCACTTTGGCTCTGTGGAGGTTTGAGCTCGTTCACCGGTGCCGTTTTATTTCCATTTTCATCACCGTAGAACCCCTCTAACCTGAGCTGGGACAGGTGGGACGGGTGGGACGGGTGAGACAGGTGGAGTTTGCTGTACCTGTCAGATTACAGATTTGTTGATCTGGTTTATGCTCTTTGTAATTACTGGGCCTTTCCACATGAAACAACCAGGACTAAACCAGGACTGAACCAGGACTAAACCAGGACTAAACCAGGACTAAACCAGGACTAAACCAGGACTGAACCACGGACTGAACCACGGACTGAACCACGACTAAACCAGGGACTGAACCAGGACTAAACCAGAGACTGAACCATGGACTGAACCAGGACTAAACCAGAGACTGAACCATGGACTGAACCAGGACTAAACCAGGGACTAAACCAGGGACTAAACCAGGGACTAAACCAGGGACTGAACCAGGGACTGAACCAGGACTAAACCAGAGACTGAACCAGGACTAAAGCAGGACTAAACCAGGACCGGAGAGTTGTTTTAAACAGTATATTTATTGCACAGTACATATAGACTTAAATATATTTATAAAAGTGTTTACAGTAAATCACTGCTCACATTTAACTCAAACTTGAGCAGAGAAACCAGGTCCGTCCAGAGTCTCTGTTCTTCAAACTGAAAACACTGAAAAGCCGTTTCTGTCCGAGCCGAAGAGTTTCCCCCAGTGCTCGGAGAAGACTCTGATCTTATAAACTCTGTTCCTTTATTTATCCATGTTTATGTTAGCTTTTATTATTTACCAACGCTATCGGCCACTTAGCGACTCGGCTAAGTGCCTGGGGCCGGGCTCTGCTCTGAGATGCTCCTGGATTAGCAGAGTCGCTAAGTGTTTCCTTAAACGTTTCATCAGCCGCTAAAGTCTCAAATCTGAAACTGTGACTAACACAGAGGGTTTGGGTTCTGCTACGTTTATGTCAGAGCCTCGTTTGAAGGGACTGTGTAAACCTTCAGCTGTTTTATTTTAGATCTGAATTGGCGTAAAACTGTCATCTGAGCTAACGGCTAATGGCTAACACACTCTCAGTGATCGAACTGTAGAAACGACAGATTCACCTGTTTGTGTGAGAATCATAATGCAGGATTTGACCTCAGACTGTGTTAAAGTGATGGCCTCGTTTACACTTTCAGAACGTTTCACACTTTAAATTATTTACATGTTAATAATGAATATATAGTTTATAATTCCTGGTGTTAGTAACAGACGCACGTGTGTTACTCTAAACAAAGTTAGAAACACGTAAACACTTAAAAACACAAAATGAATAAAAATATTAACTGAATCTTCACACAGAGTTTCCTGTTATCTGCCCGGGTCATGGCTGCGGTGCATGGTTCTCCTTCACAATAAAAGCCTTCCTCCTCTTCACAGTAAAAGCCTTCCTCCTCTTCACAATAAAAGTATTTGCCTCCTTCACAATAAAAGCCTTCCTCCTCTTCACAATAAAAGCATTTGTCTCCTTCAAAGTAAGAGCGTTCCTCCCCTTCACAATAAAGGTCCCTGTCCAGACGCCGTACTCCGCAGTGCTTCGTTGCTCTGAGTTTCACAGCTGCACTTTGACCTCCTCAGAATCCACTTTTCACTAAATTCAGAATCTTTTTTAAAACTGTTTGATAAAAGTTTAAATCTTTTTAAATTGAGACCTTTTTGAATCTTTGTCCACACGTCTCAGGTTTGATATAAACACTTTCAGCCTGTGTGTGTGTGGGACCTTATGGCTTCAGAGCGTCTGTTCAAAAACACCTGATTACGCGCGTTTAGAAAAGTCTTTTAAAAACTTTGTCATATGCAAAGACACAAGTCACAGAATCGGGACTCTAAATCGTGACGTTAGTTGTGTTCATTAGTTTAAAAAATACATAAAATAAAAATCCAGTAACATTTCCTTCAGTTCAGTCTTAACTTTGTTTTGACCTCCAAAAAGATTCCATCCGGTTTCTCCCAAACTCTCCTCCGGTTTGAGCCTGGACTTTCTTCTTTGTTGGAAAAGTTTATCTCGTTAAACCTCGTCTTTAAGCGCTGGCCGCTGCTTTCGCTTCAACCCTCAGTTTGTCGTCACGGCTGATCCTCCGGTACTGCAGTAGTCTTCAGTAGTCTTCATTGTACTTGCAGTTGTAGTAGTGGAGGCCTAGGGCGGTGCAGTAGCAGTTGTAGTATCAGAAGCACTGAAGGTGAGAGCTTTGTGTGTTAGTAGGGTTGTGTAGATGTCGTTGTAGTTTTGGGTTGTGTAGATGTAACAGTAATGGTACTATCTGACATCAGTAGTAGTATTTGCAGTAGTGATAGTAGTGTTGGTCAGAGGGTGGTATTGATGTAGTAGTAGTAGCAGTAGTAGTACCTGGGGCGTCAGAGGGTGGTTGACAATTGCCATTATTTTCATTTATAAATCGTTGGGTGTTTGGGTCCACAACGTCATTTTAATCAAATATCTGATGGACACAGTCGTATTTCAGCAGTGAAATTAGGTTTAACATATTTAAGTTTAACAGCATCTGCAGCAAAACAAAATTAGACCGGTGCATAAATTTGGGCATCTTAACAGAAAAATCCCATCAATATTTAGTAGAGCCTCCTTTTGCAAAAATAACAGCCTCTAGACGCTTCCTGTAGCCACTAATGGGTGTCTGGATCCTGGATGATGGTATATTGGACCATTCCTCCTTACAGAACATCTCTAGTTCAGTGAGGTTTGATGGTTGCCGAGCCTGGACATCTTCAAACCATCCCACAGATTTTCAATGATGTTCAAGTCTGGGGACTGGGATGGCCTTTCCACAACATTGCACTTGTTCCTCTGCATGAACGCCTGAGTACATTTTGAGCACAGTTTTGGGTCGTTGTCTTGTTGAAATATCCAGCCCCGGTGTAACTTCAACTTTGTGACAGATTGTTGAACATTATTCTCAAGAATCCGCTGATATTGAGCTGAATCCATGCGACCCTCGACTTTAACAAGATTCCCAGTACCGGCACTGGCCACACAGCCCCACAGTCTGATGGAACCTCCACCAAATTTTACTGTGGGTAGCAAGTGTTTTTCTTGGACTGCTGTGTTCTTTTGCCGCCGTGCATCTCGCCTCTTGTTATGACCAAATAACTCAATATTTGTTTCATCAGTCCACAGCACCTTATTCCAAAATGAAGCTGGCTTGTCCAAATGTGCTTTTGCATACCTCAAGCGACTCAGTCTGTGGCATCTGCAAAGAAAAGTCTTCTTCTGCGTCACTTTCCAGTCCAGTCTTTCCTCTACCATATTGCGCTGTATTGTTGACCTATGCACAGTGACACCGTCTGCAGCAAGATGACCTTGCAGGTCTTTGGAGGTGGTCTGTGGGTTGTTTTTGATCATTCTGATCATCCTTCGTCTTTGCCTCTCTGATAGTTTTCTGGGCCTGCCACTTCTGGTCTTAACAAGAACTGTGCCTGTGGCCTTCCATTTCCTCACTATGTTCCTCACAGTGGAGACTGACAGCTGAAATCTTTGAGATAGTTTTATGTAGCTTTCCCCTAAACCATAAGGCTGAACAATCTTTGTTTTCAGGTCATTTGAGAGTTGTTTTGAGGCCCCCATGTTGCCACTCTTCAGAGTTGAGTCAAAGAGAAGAAGAAAAACTTGCATTTGGCCGCTTTAAATACCTTTTGTCATGAGTGGATGCCCCTGTCTATGAAGTTCAAGGCTCCTCAAACCAATTTTGTGTTCCAATTACTCTGTGTTGATTAGTTACAGGTTTTCAAAGCAACAAAATGACAAGGGCCCACATTTTTGCACAGCCTGTTTTTCATATTTGATTTAATTTCATACAAATAAATATTACTACACTTAAAATCTGTGTCTGGAAAACCACCCAGTCCTCGGCTTTTATGGGAAAATGAATGACATGCCACTGTGATCATTTTCTGTGACGACGGAGTCAATTATTCTGCAACCAAAGAGGGGATCAGACTTTTTCATACAACTGTAGTAGCAGTAGTTGTAGTAGCAGTAGTTGTAGTTGTAGTAGTAGTTGTTGTAGTAGTAGTTGTATTATCTGGCATCAGAGGGTGGTATAGATGTAAACAAAGACGATGACAAACAGGTTGAGGAAAGTTCCCACAATGCCGAGCAGCGCCAAGATGGACTCCTCCTGCTCCTCCTTCAGCTCCAGGTCTGTGACGTCCTGAAGAGTCAGAACTGTGCGCCCCATGGTCCACGCGCTGCTCCAACTGAGAAACAACAGACATATATACTCAGAATATATACTGTAAACGTATATACTCAGAATATATACTGTAAACATATATACTCAGAATATATACTGTAAACATATATACTGTAAACATATATACTGTCAGAATCTACTATACACATTTAAACCCCCGGGTCTGAACTGTGCGCCCCATGGTCCATATGCGTCCGTATATACATTAACATATATATTTACATATACTCGAAGTACACGATTCCAAACGTACCGTAAAACCCATTTAAACAGTGTCAACCCCATGGCCCACACCAGGGCTGTTCTCCTGAGGGTCAAAGGTCACCAGAGGGTCAGACGGACTTTAACACTATACTATACCCAGTACGATGTCTTTGGGGTCACAGTGGCAGAATCACATGTGTCCACGATCATTTGGGCCAATTCAGCAGCAGCTCTGAAGGACAACCGAACATCTGTTCCTTTAACTGATTCCAGTTAAATCCTTTTTAAACCATAGACATGACGAAATCCAGGGACTCCAAAGAAGTAAAAGTCTGACGGCTCAATGTCAGGGCCCTGAGTCATGGTCGAAACATTTAAATAAAGGCCTTTTAACTCTACTTTTCCTCGTGCCACTTTTACTTCTTTGGAGTCCCTGGATTTCTTTTTTTGATCCTCAACCCTCTACCTGGTGTCGCTGATTGAATCACCTGCAGCAACAGCCACATTTTTGTTTTTCTGTCCTCCTTTTTAAACAGTTTTATCTTGATCTGGGACTCTAAACTCTAAACTCCTGCTGCTGCTGCACTGATCAGACCCTCCCAGAGGTCACGACCCCGGGCAGGTTACACGCCCCCGGGCGGGTTACACGCCCCCGGGCAGGTTACATCACTGGGTTATGTGCTGTTAAATGGCTTCTCTGAATCTCACTCTGACACTTGAACCCTTCAGTGAGTTCTGTTCAGGCTTTTGTCAAACACAAACTGAAACACTGGACAAAGACCTACAGAAACTTTTCAAATCCATAAAGTAAAGGTTTAAATGTGTTTCAAATAAATGTTCGACAGCTCAGACCTTTCATTCTTCTCAAACAAGACAAAAGCCCTCTTACCCCAGAGTATTTAAGACATGCTCAGGTCCTTATCGTCTCCTATTGGATTTGACTTTTTTATTTTGAAAAAACGGCTTCAGCTTCACGACTCGACTCGGGTCATTTGGGCCAAACACGTCACATCCTCCTGAGAACATCCAGAAGTCTCCAGGTCCAGACTTTTCACTCCCGCTCCACTGTCCCACCGCCGTCCATTCTGCAAATCTGAGCTTTCATTTTAGCTTCTCCTTAAAAAATCCTTAAAAATAAAGTTCCTCGTCTCTTAAATCTTAATCAGGAATGAGCTTTATCGCCATCTTCATTTGGACGTTTGATTCTGTGTCAGTTTGCTGTTACAGTGACAAAAAATCAGCTCCTCGTCTTTTCACAAATACAATAAACGTTTGGGGACAGTTTCGTTTCCAACTTTCGAATCTTCAAAACGATGTGAGTAATTCTTAGCTGAGACTGTAGTCCATTGGAAACCAGTTCAGTTTTGTCCTTTTTTCAACTATTTAAGTTTGTTTCCCTCTTCATAAATTCTTGTATTTTAATTTTGCTTTCCCACAAAACTCCCAAAAGTGAAGTTTCCACGTTTTTCTTCTAAATCGTCTTTGTCTTCTAAATCGTCCTCTGCTCACCTCAGTGCGTTCAGTGTTTTTGTCATTTAAAACAACACCGGCTGTACAAATTCTAGTCTTATTTCGGTAATAATTTTGTCATTTTTCCACACACATTTCTCTCATCATTTGCTTCAGCCAAAACATTCTTCTAATCCATCAGGAAACGGCAGACAGAATAACGAAGTTTTAGTCCAGGCAGGTTTTGTTTTAACGGCGGTTTAAATGAGGTAATGCAGATCTAGTGATTCATTTTCAAATATTTAACGTCCCTGGTGTGATTCCTGGTGTGACTCCTGGTGTGAAATCACAGCTCCTCATTGAGATTCCGGCGTCCGTCTGTCTGAAAACTGTAAACATCAGGTTCAAATGCTGCTTTTTCAGCTCACGCGTCACTGTCACCGAAATCTGACGCCTTTTTGCCACAACGTCAACCATAAACGGTGAATTTTACGATTTCTGCAAATTTCAGACGTTTTTGAGTCAGTTTTGGGAAATATCTGGAAAAATGTGGCGTTAAATTGTTGGCAAACTGTTTTCTATCAAGATTTTCTCCTCCCTCGGCTCCTCTCTCCTCTCCCAGTTCCGCCGCCTGCTGTCGATGAAAAACATTGGAATTCCTGCTTTGGGAAATCATCCACGTTCACAATGCAAACAGTCCTTTATTTCTTTGTAAATTCCTTATTCCTCTGGATATTTCAGACGTTTTTTAGCTCATTTTCTGCGTCTAGAGTCTCTCCATCCTCCTCCTCCTCTTCGTCTTCCTCCTCTTCTCAGCGTTCCTTCAGTCGTGGTGAAATTAGGCTTTAAAAAACCCCGTGTTTCCGGTGAGACGGCTCCTGCTGTCGTCTGGATACGAGGGGGAAATGTGTGTGGAACATGCAGGAATCCTGGTGTGTTTTCGGAGGAGGGACGGAGAGATGGAGAGAGAGAGGGAGGGATGGAGAGAGAGAGCGGAGGAGGAGGAGGAGAGGTGTAGACGCAGGCTGGTCGTCAGGCTGGTTGAATATCGTAGTGGATGGAGCAGACGTGGGAGGACTGAGTATTGCATAACGGAGCGAAAGAACCAGAAAGAAGACGAGGAGATGGAGGGAGAGGAGGAGGGAGAAATGGAGAGAGGGAGAGTGGAGGTAAAGAAGGGTGGACAGAGAGATATAAGAAGAGTGAGGGAGGACAGAGAGAGGAAAAGGAGAGGATGAATGGAATTGAAAGAAAGGACGTACGTAGAGAGAAAGAGGAGGAGGCAGGAGTGGGGGCAATAGAGGTAAAGAAGGAAAGAGAGGAGAGAGATGAGAGTGGAGGTAAACAAGGGAGGAGAGAGGGGGAGAAGGGTGGACAGAGCTACAAAGAGATGGAGGAAAGAAGTGAGATGATGAGAGGAGAGACAGAATTGAAGAGGAGGAGGAGGAGAGACAAACAGGATATTAAGGAATGGGGGGAGGAGGCAGAAAGGAAGGATAGGAGGAAGATGAGAGAAGGAGATAGGAGACAAAGAGACAATACAAACAGGAGAAGGTGAGAGAGAGAGAGAGAGAGAGAGAGAGCCAGAGGGAAGAGAAGAGAGTGAGAGGAGGAGGAGGTAGAAGAGTGGGGCTTTTGTTGTTGCCATGGATATAATGTATTGTTGTATCAGATGTCTTTGTGTGGAGAGAGAGAAAGGGAAAGGGAAGAGGAGGGGGACGGAGAGATGGAGAGAGAGAGGGAGCGGGAGGGAGAGGGAGGGAGGGAGAGGGAGGGAGGGAGGGAGGGGTGGTGTCAGACGGAGTGATCGAGGCAGAAGCTGAAATAAAGAAAACGACAGACGACAGAATCCAACTCACACACAGAGACACAGGGGTGACGCTTTTAGAGCAAATGTACAGAGCAGAGGGAGAGAGAACAGAGGAAACATCTGAAAGAGGTTCAGATGTGACGGAGAAACCTCAAGACCAGGACCTGAACCACGATTGAGCCAGGAGTACTTCCTGTATCACCGCATGACATCACAAGGTGGAGCAGAGTGTTTTCAGAGTGACAGAACCGTGTGATCTGGGTCTTTAAACTGGGCCGGTCTCTGTGATCCAAACACTCGGTCACTGAAGCCTAAACCTGATTTTGATTTTTCTAAATTTGTCAAACGTCCCATTTTCAGTCTGTTCCTCTCTGTCCTGTCCTGACACAGTGTTCAGAGGAAGGAGACGACCAAGGAGGTAGGAAAGGAGTCTAGGAAAGGAGACGGTGAAGGATACAAACCACAGATTTGTCATATTTAATCTTTTGTCTTAAAGTCCTTTCCCTGACTAGTTTGTGGAGCTCATCCCAAACAATGAGAAGGAGAAACATTTATATGAGTTCTTCTCTCAAACTGAAAACACTCTGTTCCACCTTGTGATGTCATCATGTGGTGATACAGGAAGTGCTCCACTGTGTTTTTAAACTCCACACACCTTCACTAGAATCATTTGGATCATTTCAGTCCTGGAATTGCCGATCTCGACTGAACTAAAGGTAAAAGGAGCTGTTCACTTGAAAACTACCACTTGATGACATCACAAGGTGGAACAAAGCATTTGGAGCTTTGGAGATGTAGACAGACTAATAATAAAGAGTTCCTCAAACATGTGAATGAAACAAACACAACTCCAGGTCTGTTTCAGGAGGAACATCAGAACATTAAATCTCACATTGTCAGTTTTACATAATAAACACGTAGGACTTTCAGCTGGACTCTTGAACTGTGATGAAATCAAATGGAAATCTATTCAACCAATGTACAACGAGTCACACCCCTGTCGTTTGTACGGCCCCCTCTCGTGCGCCCTCCTCTCGTGCGCCCTCCTCTCGTGTGCCCTCCTCTCGTGCACACCCCTCTCGTGCGCACCTCTCTCGTGCGCACCTCTCTCGTCTCTCGTGCGCACCTCTCTCGTCTCTCGTGCGCACCTCTCTCGTCTCTCATGCGCACCTCTCTCGTCTCTCGTGCGCACCTCTCTCGTGCGCACCTCTCTCGTGCGCACCCCTCTCGTGCGCACCCCTCTCGTGCACACCTCTCGTGCACACCTCTCGTGCGCACCTCTCTCATCTCTCGTGCGCACCCCTCTCGTGCGCACCCCTCTCGTGCGCACCTCTCTCGTGCACACCCCTCTCGTGCACACCTCTCTCGTGCACACCTCTCTCGTCTCTCGTGCGCACCTGTAACCGCCTCCACTGTCCTCAGATTATATATTTGTATTCTTTTACATATATATATATTATATAAGAGATATGTTTTATTATATATTTACATTTCTTTCACTCCCTGTACATAAGAGCTACCTGATGTTGTAAATATGTTAATATTTATTGTGATTTTATTTTTTATTTACTTATTGTTCTGAGAGTTTGCACAATTTTTCACAACTTTTTGCACTATACTGTCCCCTGACTGTGAGCTTCTGTCACGAGTGAATTTCTCCTCTGTGAGATCAATAAAGTCTTATCTTATCTTACCTCTCTCGTGCGCACCCCTCTCGTGCGCACCCCTCTCGTGCACACCCCTCTCGTGCGCCCTCCTCTCGTGCGCCCTCCTCTCGTGCGCCCTCCTCTCGTGCGCACCCCTCTCGTGCGCACCCCTCTCGTGCGCACCCCTCTCGTGCGCACCCCTCTCGTGCGCACCCCTCTCGTGCGCACCCCTCTCGTGCGCACTCCTCTCGTGCACACCCCTCTCGTGCGCCCTCCTTGTGCACGCTCGAAGCCGTGCGGTGGAGCAGATTAAATCCTGGAGCGGTCGGAGGACGATGTGAAACCAGAATTTTAATCTAAATGTTAAACAGGAGTCGGAGCAGGAAGCGGCTCTGGAGCAGGAGGCGGCTCTGGAGCAGGGCTTTATGGGGTTAAGCGTTTGCCGTTTAACTGGAGGGTAACCGATTCAATACCTGCCCGAGAGACTATTGTTGTTTCCCTGAGCAAAGCGCTTGACAGGATTATTAAGCAACAACCAGGCCTGTCACAATGTCGGGTTTGAGGTGTGACGTTTTCCCACGTAAAAATAACACGAGAAATGAAAATACTGAGACTTCACCAGCACCATGAGCCTGAAGCAGAAGTGTCCCAGAGAAACTGCTCCAACTCTTATTTTAATGATTTCATTTAAATGTTTAAAATATGGGGAAAATAATGAGTTGCGAAATTTACAGGGCTCAAAGAAACAAGAGAACATGTATAGAACCTCCAGACCTCTACAAATCAAATCTTATTGTTCTACAAAAAAGAAATAAAACCATACAGGGTTAGAGGATGGGAGGGCATCTGACACACATATACAGTGGTACGGTAGGGCATCTGACACACATACACTCATACGGTAGGGCATCTGACACACAGTGGTACAGTAGGGCATCTGACTCTCCCGTGTGTCTCCTCAGTGCTGGACATGGCACGTCACGTCCCTCTGTATCGTGCGCTCCTGGAGCTGCTCAGAGCCATCTCCTCGTGTACGGCTCTGGTTCCTCTGCTCCTACCTCTGTCCGGAGACCTCCAGGACGCCGAGGAGGATGAGGACGAAGAACCCGACGCACACAGCTCCGTGGGACACCTGCTGGCCAAGATGAAGACCTGCGTGGACACGTACACCAACAGACTCAGGTACGAGACACACCGACGGACTCGGGTACGAGACACACCGACGGACTCGGGTACGAGACACACCGACGGACTCGGGTACGAGACACACCGACGGACTCGGGTACGAGACACACCGACGGACTCGGGTCCGACGACAGACTCAAGTACGAGACACGGCTCCTCTCAGAATCTTCACATCGTGGACTGTTTTTGTTAATGGACAGCGTTAACTGCCGTGTTCCAGGTTTTGCATATTCTCCCCGTTTCTGAAATATTGAGTGAAGCTCAATCCAATTCACACCAGGACTAAGCCAGGACTAAACTAGAACTGAACCAGGACTAAGCCAGGACTAAACCAGGACAAATCCAAACCGAGACTGAACCCGGTCTAAACCCGGATCTGAACCCGGTCTTCTCGCCTTTGTCTTTCGGCTGAAGCTCAGAGTCGTGTCTCTTGATGAGTTTAATATTTTACGGAGCTCATTTTCCTGAATCAGAGCGTCTCATGTTACAGCTCCTCACAAGAACGGAGAGAAGGACAGGAAGGAAGAGAGAGAAGGAGAGGAAAGAATGGAGAGAGAAGGAGAGGAAGGAAGAGAGAGAAGGAGAGGAAAGAAGAGAGAAGGAGAGAAAAGAGAGTTGGAGAAGGAGAGGGGGAAGAGAGAAAGTGAGAATAGGAAGAAGAAATGGAGGAGGGGGAGGGGGGTTATAGAAGAAGGGGTGAGGAGAGAGGAGCGGAGGGAGGGTGAGAGTGGAGAGGAAGAAGAGAGGAAGACGAAGAGTGAAAGAGGAGGGGGGGCTTTTTTGGTGTGTTCAGTCCTGGTTTGGTTCTCTTCTCTCTCTGGTCGTGTTCAGGTCTAACTCTGGTCTCTGGTCGTGTTCAGGTCTAACTCTGGTCATGTTCAGGTATAAGTCTGGTCTCTGGTCGTGTTCAGGTCTAACTCTGGTCTCTGGTCGTGTTCAGGTCTAACTCTGGTCTCTGGTTGTGTTCAGGTCTAACTCTGGTCGTGTTCAGGTATAAGTCTGGTCTCTGGTCGTGTTCAGGTCTAACTCTGGTCATGTTCAGGTATAAGTCTGGTCTCTGGTCGTGTTCAGGTCTAACTCTGGTCTCTGGTCGTGTTCAGGTCTAACTCTGGTCGTGTTCAGGTATAAGTCTGGTCTCTGGTCGTGTTCAGGTCTAACTCTGGTCATGTTCAGGTATAAGTCTGGTCTCTGGTCGTGTTCAGGTCTAACTCTGGTCATGTTCAGGTATAAGTCTGGTCTCTGGTCGTGTTCAGGTCTAACTCTGGTCTCTGGTCGTGTTCAGGTCTAACTCTGGTCGTGTTCAGGTCTAACTCTGGTCGTGTTCAGGTCTAACTCTGGTCTCTGGTTGTGTTCAGGTCTAAGAAGGATAAGTCAAAGGGGGTGGTGAAGCCGGAGTCTTCAGACCCAGAGCCTGAGGGACTCACTCTGTTGGTGCCGGACATCCAGAGGACCGCAGAGATCGTGTACGCGGCCACCACCAGCCTCAGACAGGCCCACCAGGGTAAGATCTCCAAAACATCCACCACCACCACCAGCCTCAGACAGGCCCACCAGGGTAAGATCTCCAAAACATCCACCACCACCACTACCACCACCACCACCACCCTCAGACAGGCCCACCAGGGTAAGATCTTCAGAACACAGGGAATATGCAGGTTAACACAGAAGAAACACGTGGCTCTTGATACTTCATCAACATTCCCTGGGGGTGTGATGCTAACTGCAAGCACTGCACTGTCTGAGACTCTGTTACACTTTAATCTGAGCTTTCTTTTAACACAATCTGACCATAAAGAACTGATTTAGCTCGAACAGTGAGCTGATCTGTGATGTTAAACACGTCCCTCTCAAATAACATCATAGTCACAAGCTAGCGTTAGCATTAGCATTAGCATTAGCGTTAGCATTAGCCAACAGGTTTTCAGTGAGTCCCTCTCACCTTTTAGTGTCAAATCAAACTCCTGAACATCTATGAACGCTCGGACCACAGGAAAATGAAAATGTGCTCGTTAAATCTGTTTTGTATTTCTTCTTGAAGCTTCTCAGTGTTGTCAGCGTTGGTCCATAAAACTCACATTAGTGTGTTTGGATCCTCCTCTTCTATCATCACCAGTGTCTTTCTTTACCTGGATATTACAGTTTATAATCTGTTTTTTCCAGAGAGGAAGTTGGTGGAATGTTCCAGAAAAGCGTCGAGTCGTCCCAAACCTCAGTCTCTCCTGCGCTCTCTGGAGGAGAAGTACGTCGCCGTCATGAAGAAGCTGCAGTTTGGTAAAGAAGAATAAATTCTATACAAATATGCTTCATTTACCCGCTCCAGGTTAAAGGAAATGTTTTTGATTTAAAATTCCATAAATCTGATCAATGTGTCCTCAAATACGAGGTTCATGTTTAAATCTAATACAAGTTTTACTCACAACAATAGAAATGCTGTTTTATTCTGAAAACACTGGACAGTCTCATTTATGTTCAGAAAACAGAATCACTCCCTAAACCCCAGAGTCAGTGCTAGTGCAGCCGCTGCAGCTCAGGGAGGGAATTCTGGAGGTTCTGAGCTTCACATGAGCCTGTCCATAAACTGAGACTGAGACAAACGCAGGACGTGTCTCTGTTAAACGTTACATGTTAGCGCCTCATGTTAGTGCCACATGTTAGCGCCACATGTTAGCGCCTCATGTTAGCGCCACATGTTAGCGCCTCATGTTAGCGCCACGTGTTAGCTCCTCGTGTTAGTGTAACATGTTAGCGTAACATGTTAGCGTAACATGTTAGCGCCACATGTTAGCGCCTCATGTTAGCGCCTCATGTTAAGATAAGATAAGATATGCCTTTATTAGTCCCACAGTGGGGAAATTCCAGTGTTGCAACGCACAGTTCAAGAACAGCAGGAAAATGGAACATGCAATAAAACAAGATAATAGATAATGGCTAAAAAAATTATAATTTAGAGATAGACTTAAAGATAGACTCTAATTTTGTTCCGGTGGAGCAAAAATATAAAATACAAAATACAAGATATAAAATATAAAATACAAAAAAAACTATTATGTACAATAAAAGTAACAGTGTAGCATATGAACAGAATATGAATATGAACAGAGTAAATCTCAGTAAAGTGACTTCAGTATATTATGTTATTTACAGTAATATGACATAGACTCTAATGTAACACACTGTTTCGGTGGAGCAAAAATATAAAATACCAGAAAAACTATTATGTACAATAAAAGTAACAGCGCAGCAAATGAACAGAATAAATCTCAGTAAAGTGACATGAGTGAATTGTATCAGAGGTCTTCAGTATTGCACATAGATAGAGTTGAATGACACATGTTCAGTGTTAACAGTGTTCACTGTACAGTGTTAACAGTGTTCACATGTTCAGTGTTAACAGTGTTCACATGTTCAGTGTTAACAGTGTTCACATGTTCAGTGTTAACAGTGTTCATTGTACAGTCTGACAGCAGCAGGAAGGAAAGACCTGCGAAACCTCTCCTTCAAACAGCGAGGGTGTATCAGTCTGTCACTGAAGCTGCTCTCCAGAGCAGACAGGGCGTCCTGCAGGGGGTGACCCTCATGGTCCAGCATAGAGATGACCTTAGCCAGGACCCTCTTGTCTCCCACCTGCTGCACTGAGTCCAGAGGACAGCCCAGGACTGAGCTGGACTTCTTGATGACCTTGTCCAGCTTCTTCCTCTCCCTCTCTGTGATGCTGCTGCTCCAGCAGACCACACCGTACAGGATGGCTGATGCCACCACAGAGTCATAGAAGGTCTTCAGGAGTGGCCCCCTCACTCCAAAAGACCTCGTTAGCGTGCGGTGTCTTAGGCACTGGTACCACGCAGGAGGTCTTCCAGAGTTGTCAGCTTAGGGCTCATGTTGAAGACATGCTCCATAACTACGCACAGTTCATCTGCACAGGACTTAAGGAGCCTGGAGCTGATGCCGTCTGGTCCTGCTGCCTTCCTGGGTCTAATCTTCTTGAGCTCCAGTCTCACTTGGGCTGTAGAAAATGACAGTGGCAGGCTGGGGGGATGGGTGAGTCCATGTGTAGTGGTGGGCTGAAGAGCAGAGGCAGAGGTGTGAAGAGGTGCAGGAGTTCCCCATTGTCCAGCTGGGTGGGGGGAGGGGTGGGTGAGTGATCAAATCTCAGGAAGTGAGAATTGAGCTCGTTTACCCACTGCCCGTCCCCCTCCGTCTGGGCAGGAGGCGCTTTGAAGCCTGAGATCGTCTTGAGGCTTCTCCACACCCCCTGGATGTTCTTCTGCTGCAGCTGTTGCTCCATCCTTCTCTTTTGGCTGGCTTGGCTCGTCCTGATTTTCCTCCTCAGCCTCTTCTGTGCAGCCTTCAGCTCCTCCTTGGTCCCTGACCTAAAAGCTCTCTTCTTCTCCTTCAGCAGAGCTTTTATGTCAGGGTTAATCCACGGCTTGGTGTTTGAAAAACACCGCACCGTCTGGGAGGGGACGATGTTTTCAAAATAAAAGTTGATGTAGTCAGTGATGCACTCTGTCACTGCATTGATGTCCTCCCCATGTGGGTCACAGAGCTCTGTCCACACTGTGGGGTCAAAACAGTCTCTCAGAGCCTCCTCACTCTCAGCAGTCCACTTCTTCACCACACGGGGGAACCACAGGCTGTCTGTGCACAATAGGCTGGTACACAGGCCGCAGATGGACAATGTTGTGGTCCGCTCTACCCAGGGGAGGCAGTGGGGATGAAGAATAAGCCTCCTTGGCATTGGCAAAAAATAAATCCAGTGTTTTATTGTCTCTTGTGGGGCAGGTGACATACTGGGTGTATGTAGGCAGAACAGGTGCAGGAGATGCATGGTTGAAGTCTCCAGAAATCAGGAAGAGAGCCTGTGGATGCTTTGTTTGTGCTCGTACAGGAGTGCAGTGTGTCACATGCTGTCTCAGCATTAGCAGAGGGAGGAACATAGACAGCGATCACTATCACATGTGAGAACTCCCGGGGCAGATAAAATGGCCTCATGCTAACAGCCAGCAGCTCAATGTCTCTGTTACACAGCTGCTCCTTCAGTGTACAGTGTCCAGCTTTGCACCACTTCTCATTCACAAACAGAGCCAGACCTCCTCCTTTCTTCTTACCACTCTCTGCCGTCCTGTCTGCGCGCAGCAGGTGAAAGTTGTCCATAGCAACAGCTGAATCCGGGATTTGCGGGGTCAACTAGGACTCCGTGAAAAGCATGATGCTACTGTCTCTGTATTCCCGCTGATATCGCGTGAGCACCGCTAATTCGTCGGTCTTGTTCAAAATAGACCGCACGTTTCCCGCGATGACAGAGGGGAGCACAGGTCTGAAGCGTCTCTTCTTTTCCCGGAGTTTGCATCCAGCGCGTCGGCCCCTGCGCATCTTCCGTAGCAGCTCCGCCGGGATGTCATGGCAGTCTCGGGGGAACACTACAGCGCAGCACAGCGCAGCGCTGACAGCTGATCCTTTGTGTATATGATGGGGGGTCGCGGCCCCACGCACATCGCGCCGGTGAAATTTGGCGATAATCCAACAAAAGAAAAGTTGAAGCGAAGCAGAACCAACGCGTTTCTGAAGTACTTAGCTTTATACACACTATTTACAAAAGGTACAAACACACAAAGAAGGTAAAGAGCAAAAAAAGTTGGAAAATAGAGGAGCGCGATGCAACCAGCTGCGGCTCTCACCAGCGCCGGCTCTGTTAGCGCCACACGTTAGCGCCACACGTTAGTGCCACACGTTAGTGCCACACGTTAGCGCGTCATGTTAGAGCCACATGTTAGCGACTTGTAAATAAGAGATTAAAGGCGACTCAAACATGCACGAATCACTCCAAATCCAACTTCAAAGGGTCAGTGAGGAGAAACGACTAGAACATGGTTAGAAGATGTGAAAAGTCCAGTTTGCAGAATAAGTCTGATTTAATCGAACCGTTTGTTCTGTGGTTCTGCTGCAGACACGTTCGAGATGGTGAGCGAGGACGATGACGGGAAGCTCCTGTTTAAAGTCAACTACCACTACATGTCTCAGGTGAAGAACGCCAGCGATTCCAACAGCGCGGCTCGCTCCAGGCGTTTGGCCCAGGAGGCGGTGACCCTGTCCACCTCTCTGCCCCTGTCCTCCTGCTCCTCTGTGTTTGTGCGCTGTGATGAAGAGCGGCTGGACATCATGAAGGTACGAGCACGTTTCAAACATCTGTAGGTCCAGATTGACCCCTTAAAGCTCCTGTCACACTAAACGGACTCTGGGAGCTTCACGTCGTGTTTTAAACGCTCCATGTTTGTTGTGTGGAACTACAGACAATCAGAAAAACAGCGTGTATCTGTGTGTATCTGTGTGTATCTGTGTGTATCTGTGTGTATCTGTGTGTATCTGTGTGTATCTGTGTGTGTCTGTGTGTGTCTGTGTGTGTGTGTCTGTGTGTGTGTGTGTGTGTGTGTGTGTGTGTGTGTGTTAAATGTCATAGTGACCTGCTCCTCTCTGGTCTTCACACGTGGAGGAATTCACAAGTGTCACTGACTCCAGGCTCCAGCTCCGCTCACATGTGAAACTGAACCTAATCTGGGCTTTGGTCAGTCCTGGTTCAGTCCTGTTTTAGTCCTGGTTCAGTCCTGTTTTAGTCCTGGTTGAAGTGCCCTGCAGAGCGTCCATGTTCAGCTCGTCTCAAACTCTGGAGCTGAGGAAACATCTGGAGTGGTTTTAATCACACTCTGTTTTTTATTTTAGAGCTGTAGTTTTATTTTATTATCTTCCTGTGGTAATTAAACTTTTTCAGCTCATGATGAACCAGGCTCATCCTGAGACAGTTCTTAAAGGAGCCGTGTGTGCTTTTCCTGTTTTTGAAAACCTGTGTCACCAAAACATCAAATTATAACTGAAATGTCTCCCTCGTCTCCCTCCTTCCCTCCCTCTCTCCTCTCCTCTCCTCCTCTCCCTCGTCTCCTTCTCTCCTTCAGGTGCTGATCACAGGTCCCGCCGACACGCCGTACGCTAACGGCTGCTTTGAGTTTGACGTGTATTTCCCTCAGGATTATCCAAACTCTCCTCCTCTGGTGAATCTGGAGACGACCGGGGGCCACAGCGTCCGCTTCAACCCCAACCTCTACAACGACGGCAAGGTACGAGAGGGAGGGCATCTGACACACCCTGAGACCTGGGGAGGGCATCTGACACACGGGGAGGGCATCTCTCACACCCTGAGACCTGGGAAGGGCATCTGACAAGTGTACCTCAGTATGGGAGGGCATCTGACACGTGTTCCGCAGTATGGGAGGGCATCTGACTCATGTACCTCAGTATGGGAGGGCATCTGACTCATGTACCTCAGTATGGGAGGGCATCTGACTCGTGTACCTCAGTATGGGAGGGCATCTGACTCGTACCTCAGTATGGAAGGGCATCTGACTCATGTACCTCAGTATGGGAGGGCATCTGACTCGTACCTCAGTATGGGAGGGCATCTGACTCATGTACCTCAGTATGGGAGGGCATCTGACAGTTTTCTGCTCTCAGGTGTGCTTGAGTATCCTGAACACGTGGCACGGGCGTCCGGAGGAGAAGTGGAACCCGCACACCTCCAGCTTCCTACAGGTAAAAACACACTGACCTTTGACCTTTGACCTCGTGTCATGACTCGGGTTAGAGCAGTGACCCCTGAACCTGAAGGTCAGGCTGATAATACGAGGAGACGGAGGAGACAGGAGAGACGGAGGAGACGGAGGAGACGGTGGAGACGGAGGAGACGGAGGAGACAGGGGAGACGGAGGAGACAGGAGAGACGGAGGAGACAGGGGAGACGGAGGAGACAGGGGAGACAGAGGAGACAGGGGAGACGGTGGAGACGGGAGACAGGGGAGACGGAGGAGACGGGAGACAGGGGAGACGGAAGAGACGGTGGAGACGGGAGACAGGGGAGACGGAAGAGACGGTGGAGACGGGAGACAGGGGAGACGGAGGAGACAGGAGAGACGGAGGAGACGGTGGAGACGGAGGAGACGGTGGAGACAGGGGAGACGGAGGAGACGGGGGAGACGGAAGAGACAGGGGAGACGGAAGAGACAGGGGAGACGGAAGAGACAGGGGAGACGGAGGAGACAGGGGAGACAGAGTAGACGGAGGAGGAGACGGAGGAGACAGGGGAGACGGAGGAGACAGGGGAGACAGAGTAGACAGGGGAGACAGAGGAGACAGGGGAGACAGAGGAGACAGGGGAGACAGGGGAGACGGGAGACAGAGGAGACAGGGCACTTGAGAAATCGTCTCCTGCACAAAGAGTCTCTGTCCTGTCTGGGATCAGGTCAGTGTCTTGGAGGATTTCAGCAGATTTCAGGCTCTCAGGGGGCGGGGCTAGGTGTATTGATCAGGTATGAGTGTGGGCGGGGCTAGGTGTATTGATCAGGTATGAGTGTGGGCGGGGCTAGGTGTATCGATCAGGTATGAGTGTGGGCGGGGCTAGGTGTATCGATCAGGTATGAGTGTGGGCGGGGATAGGTGTATCGACCAGGTATGAATGTGGGCAGAGCTAGGTGTATTGATCAGGTATGAGTGTGGGCGGGGCTAAGTGTATCGATCAGGTATGAGTGTGGGCGGGGATAGGTGTATCGACCAGGTATGAATGTGGGCGGGGATAGGTGTATTGATCAGGTATGAGTGGGGGCGGGGATAGGTGTATTGATCAGGTATGAGTGGGGGGGATAGGTGTATCGATCAGGTATGAGTGTGGGCGGGGATAGGTGTATCGATCAGGTATGAGTGGGAGCGGGGATAGGTGTATCGATCAGGTATGAGTGGGGGCGGGGTTAGGTGTATTGATCAGGTATTAATGGATGTTCTACTGATGTTTGAGTCGTTTCTTCTGGTCGTTTCCTCCTCACCTGAATTTAAAACATTCAACAGCTTCACTTCTGCTCAGGACGCGTGTTCCTGTGTCGATAAACGAATAATACGAATAATCCGAATAATCCAGAGGGAAACTTCATCACAGCGGCGAGTGTTGGAAAATATCCCGTCTGTTCCACTTTAATTTTATACAAACAGACATTATAATCTATAAAGTCATTCTAATCAATAATATTCTATTTCTGATCAATAATCACTCACACAGAGGCCACGTCGCCCCTCGCTCACCTGTCACTTTCTCACCCGTCGTGTCTGGTTTGTGATCGGGGGTTGATGGTGCAAATCCTCACTTCAGTCTGAGGAACTCTTTATTATTAGTCTGTCTACATCTCCAAAGCTCCAAACGCTCTGTTCCACCTTGTGATGTCATCAAGTAGTAGTTTTCAAGTGAACAGCTCCTTTTACCTTTAGTTCAGTCGAGATCAGCAATTCCAGGACTGAAATGATCCAAATGATTCTAGTGAAGGTGTGTGGAGTTTAAAAACACAGTGGAGCACTTCCTGTATCATCACATGATGACATCACAAGGTGGAACAGAGTGTTTTCAGTTTGAGAAGAAGAACTCGTGTTAAATCTGCAGGTTTGTGTTTTGTTTCTCAGTGTCAGATCTGCTCTCTCCCTCGTAGATCTGATCTGTCACTCCAGACCGACTCGCTCCTCCTCTTCTTCACTTATCAAAATAACAACTTTTGACACCGCCGGTCAGTACTGATGAATGTCATCCACATTCTCTGGGGTGTGACGCTAACTATAGGCACTGCTCTGTCTGAAGCTCTGTTATTCAAGTTGGATCTGAGTTTTGTTTTAACCGTAGACTCTTTATATAAAGGGATCTGTCCTCTGTCCCCGCTCTAGTGGACGCTCCAGGTACTGCAGCTCCCAGACAGAATTCTCCCATAGAGCGCAATGCATTATGGGAATTCAAACTGCCCGTGTTCTGACAGGGCATCCGGCTTTCACAAAGGTCGGATTTTGTAGGATTCTTTTCTATTTTCACAACATAAACTTTTTAAAATGTTTAAATCCTCAAAGCTCCTAAAAGTGATCTTTGTCAGACTGAGCCTCGCCGCTCTGAGCCGCGCTCGCTCCGCTCTAGCAGCTCTCGCTCTGATTGGTCCAAACGCTCCACGCCGCGCTCTGATTGGTCCAAACGCTCCACGCCGCGCTCTGATTGGTCCAAACGCTCCACGCCGCGCTCTGATTGGTCCAAACGCTCATGCTCTGATTGGTCCAAACGCTCCACACTGCGCTCTGATTGGTCCGTGCATGTTACAGACGTCACACGGTTGGGAGGAAGAGAAAATTATTTTTGTGCCCATGAGCCAATGAGCCCAGGCCCCTGAAAACAACACAACGCCATCTTGTGGTCAGATTCAGGTTTATTACACTTCTGTGGTGTAAATGGACGTAGCTAACGCACTCGCCACGGCGTTCAAAACAGGAAGTGTTCATGGCGGCTCTTCCAGCTCCATTGACTCTGGCTCCACACTGCTCTTTCTCTCCCTCTCTTCCCCCTCTTTCTCTTCTCATCTCTCCATCTCTCCTTTGAGGCTCTTTATCTGTTTTACATAAATATTGATCCTTCGCTTCAGAAGACGAGCTCTTTCTTCATCCGCCTCATAATGTTCTCCCTCTCCTCCTCTCTCCTCCTTTCTCTCACTCACTCACTCTTCACCCCCTCTTCTCTATCCCTCTGCTCACTCCCTCCTGCCTCCTCTTCTTTCCTTTATCCCTATCCTCTTTCTCTCCTTTCCCCTTCTTTCTTCCATTTTTCTCTCCTCTCCACCCCCCTCTCTATCCCTTTTTCTCCTCTCGTTAGCCCTCTCTCCACTACCCCCTTTCTTCTTTCTTTCTCCTCCGTATCCCGTTCTCCTTCTCTCTTCTTCCTCCTTCTTTCTCTCTCCTTATCTCCCCCTCTATGCCTCTATCCCTCTTTCTCTCTCTCTTCTCTTCTCTCTGGAGCTTTGATTCTTTTGGAGCAGCGTCGACGTTGAAACTAAAACCCAGAACATCCACAAACACTGAAGGTCATTTATACAGACCTGTTTCAGTCCTTGTTTAGACCTGGTTTAGTCCTGGTTCAGTCCTGGTTCAGTCCTGGTTCAGTCCTGGTTTAGTCCTGGTTTAGTCTTTTCCTTTGGCGCTTGTGTCTCTGGTCCCATTGTGTTTTCGTGTTTCTCGGGTCGTCCGGTTTGTCCTTCACTTTTAATGGAGCCGTTAATAAAGGAACATTATGGGATGTGTTTACGAAGCCAAAAGCTCAAGACGAGACTCACACCTGTGAGTTTGTGGGATCCGAATCTCAGTGTTTGACCACCAACCGAACTGCCGCTGTGCCTTTGGGCAAGACACACCACCACCTAACCCTAACCCTGCGTTCACGGTCCGCGTGTTTGGCGATGGGTCGATGGGAAAATGAAATTAAATCTGAAGAACGTTCCAGTCACCTGAAAACACCACTGAAGAACTGGGACTAAACCGTGACTAAACCCGGACTAGAACAGGACCAGTTCAGGACTAAACCAGGTCTGTTCACACGGGGTTCAGGAAAAGTTCAGGAAAAGATCTGCAACACAATTTAAAACAACAGTCGATATTCCACTTTTGAAGGTGATTCCTGGAGCCACCGAATGACACAACCCCAGGGACGTATTTGAAGAGGGCGTTCTATCAGACCAGGGTTAAAGCCCCACTGCGGGACATTTCATCACATTAGAAAAGGCAGTTTAGTTTCATATTTGGCCCCATGAGAGTCATTAGAACACTGCCCCCTGTCTGTGAGTCGTGTTATTCGGGTAAAAACATTGATTTTTTTTTTAACCTTCAGCACCACATGGACTTTTAAACCAGGTCTAGGACTCTGGACACTCTAAAGTCCAAGTGTCTCCGTGGTCCTCGTGCAGCTGAAGTGACCTGAGGTCCTTCTGCAGATGACACGTGTTGTTTCAGTATTACACAGGATCACTGCAGGAGGACGACACGTGTGCAGATGCTTGGATCAGGTCCTGGTCTGGTCCGGTCCAGAGTCTGTATGGACACGGCTAATCCGCTTTGATACTGACGGTCAAAATTACAAAAAATATGAAACTCTGCTCCAAATTCACCACTATAACTGCTAGCCTCGATGAGCTTCATTTGGAGCCGAACGTTGTGGATGACGTCACACTCGGTCCACTACTTAGAACTGTCCCTGGTCCAGTCCCTGACCCCTCTGGTCTTGTCTCTTGTGTCTCAGGTCTTGGTCCTGGTCCTGGTCCAGTCCCTGATCCCTCTGGTCTTGTCTCTTGTGTCTCAGGTCTTGGTCTCGGTCCAGTCCCTGATCCTGGTGGCAGAGCCGTACTTTAACGAGCCGGGGTACGAGCGCTCCAGGGGGACCCCTAGTGGCACTCAGAGCTCCAGAGAATACGACGGGAACATTCGTCAGGCCACAGTGAAGTGGGCCATGCTGGAGCAGATCAGGAACGCCTCGCCGTGCTTCAAGGAGGTATGTCTGTGTCTGGAAATGTGTGGGTAAAAATGTGTTTTTAAATTAAATTTAAAGTTCATGTGACAGGTTTTGACGATTCCACTTTTTATTTTATTTAACGGGATAAAACCTGTTGTAAATATAAACTATAGTTTTACACAAATCAAGAAGGAATTTCACTGATGACGTCACTGGGAGAATTCTGTCCAAAAGTTTGACATAATTTACCCAAGAAACACATTTTTCTGAGACTTTAAACATGATTTCAACAAAATAAAGGTGTTTTCTTATATTTTTATTTGTCACATACTGATCTCAGAGGAGTTCTGTCCTAGTGCCACACGTGGTTGCTAGGTAACAGAATGCCTTTGTGTGATGTCATGATTTCCAACCAGGAAGTAAAATTTGAAACCTAAAATATTGCCAAACTGAAAAAAAAAGTGCAATTTTTAGTGAAATTTTAAATAATAATCTTAACTGTGATTTAGTGAACGGTTGAACTTCAAAGGAACTTTAAAAACATTAATGAATTGATCTGATAAATAAAAGTAAAGATTTGACCCAAAATCCATGATCACGTTTGAAATGGACCCACGAAGTCCAAAGAAAACAAAAGGAGTCCGAGAACAGACCCCTGGGGAACCCCACGTGTCAGATTCACTGAAGAGGAAGAAGCAGCACTGACCAGAAACTGAAGCTTCTGTCAGATTAATATGAGCGAACCCCACTCCACAGATCTGCTCTGTTCACGTGGGGTCATACGGGGTCAGGAGGACGTGGTGTTTGAGCCGCGGTCGGTACCAGGATGTGAGCATGACCGGAGCGACGAGAAGATGAAAACACAACAAACCAGAGTTTATCAGACAGTGTTCTATCAGACCAGGGTTAAAGCCCCACTGCGGGACACTTCATCACATTAGAAAAGGCAGTTTAGTTTCATATTTGGCCCCATGAGAGTCATTAGAACACTGCCCCCTGTCTGTGAGTCGTGTTATTCGGGTAAAAATATTGTTTTTTTTACCTTTCAGCACAATATGGACTTTTATACGCCTCATTTTTCCTTTACACTCCATTCTCCTCCTCCTCTCTCCTCTTCTTCTCCTCTCTCTCCTCCTCTTCTCCTTAATCTCTCCTCCTCTCTTTCCTCTTCTCCTTCTCTCCTCCTCTCTCCTCCTCCTCAAGCTCTTCTCCCTCTCCTCCTCTCTCCTCTCCTTAACCTCTCCTCTTCCCTCTTTCCTCCTCTCCTGTTTAAGGTCTCATCTCTCCTCTTCTCCTTCTCTCCTCCTCTCTCTCCTCTTCTTAACCTCTCCTCTTCCCTCTCTTTCCTCCTCTCCTGCTTAAGGTCTCTTCGTTCCTCCCTCTCCTCTTCTCTCTCCTCTTCTCCTCCTCAAGCTCTTCTCCTCTCTCTCTTCCTCTTTCCTCCTCTCTCCTTCTCTTCTCAATCTCTCCTCTCGTTCCTCTTCTTCTCTCCTCCTCTCCTTAACCTCTCCTCTCTCCTCCCTCTCCTCTTTTCTTTAGAATAAAATGGTTGTTCTGTTTAGTCCAGGTTTAGGGACCAGGGCTTTTCTCTCCGAGCGACGGCCGTAAATCCTGTCGCCATCTGCCCCCAGAAAACGGATATTTGTGTTTGTGAGAGATGGATCCACCGAGCCCATCAGCGTCTGAAAAACGACAGGAACAAACGAATGAACAGGGTTGAGATGAAAAATGGAGGAGTCAGAAGTGTGATGAGAGGGAGGAGAGAGGGAGGAGGATGACAGAGGAGAGGAGGAGGTCAGGGTGGAGGAAGAGAGAGATGAGAGGGAGATGAGAGGGAGAGAGAGATGAGAGGGGGAGGAGAGAGGGAGGAAGAGAGGAGAGGGAGATGAGAGGGAGAGAGAGATGAGAGGGGGAGGAGAGAGGGAGGAAGAGAGGAGAGGGAGAGAGAGAGATGAGAGGGGGAGGAGAAAGAGAGGATGGGAGAGAGAGGAGAGGGAGAGGATGGGGAGAGAGGAGAGGAGAGGGAGATGAGAGGAAGAGAGATGAGGGGAGGGGAGAGAGGAGAGGGGGAGGAAGAGAGAGGAGAGGGGGAGGGAGGAAGAGAGGGGGAGGAGATGAAGGAAAGGAGGAGAAGAAGAGAGGAGGAGGAGGAGGAAAGGAGGTGGAGAAGAGGAGGAGGAGAGGAGGAGGAGGAGGAGGAAAGAAGAAGAGTTGGGAGAGGAGCGGTCTCACATCAGGCTCTACTGATCCTGGCTTTGTTGATCCTGAGCCTGATCACAGCTGACACTTCTGCATTATTCAACAGTTTGGTTCAGAGGCTAAAAATAACCCACACACACATCAGGAGTCTAACCCACAACCTCCTGTGTCTGTGGTTATCCTGGATTCTCCTCTCAGACCGGGGGGTGCGGGTTAGACTCCTGATCTGTGTGTGTGTGTGTTGCTCAGAGGCAGTTAAGATTGAAAAGCCTCAGGTCCAGATCAGAGTCATTTTTCCTCAGATTCATTGATGTTTTTGTGTCAAACGTGAGAAAAATGTTTCTGTCCTGCTTCAGTTTTAGACCTGGTTTATAGACCTGCTTTCTTTTTTTAGTCAGTGTTAAGATCTGGTTTAGTCCATGGTTTAGTCCTGGCTTAGTCCCTGCTTTAGTCCTGGTTTAGTCCTCCTTTGGTCCTCCTTTAGTCCTTGTTTAGTTCCTGCTTTGGTCCCTGCTTTAGTCCTGGTTTAGTCCTTTCTTTAGTCCTCCTTTAGTCCTGCTTTAGTCCTGGTTTAATCCCTCCTTTAGTCCTGGTTCAGTCCTGGTTTAGTCCTGGTTTAGTCCCTCCTTTAGTCCTGGTTTAGTCCCTCCTTTAGTCCTGGTTCAGTCCTGGTTTAGTCCCTCCTTTAGTTCTGGTTCAGTACTGCTTTAGTTCTGGTTTAATCCCTCCTTTAGTCCCTCTTTCTTCCCTCCTTCCCTCGTTTATCCCTTGTTTTTCTCCTCTTTGCCCTCCTCGGGGTGAAGGTCTCCTCTGATTTATTCGCTCATTTCCGGTGGCGGTGGTGCGTTCAGGGTCAGGTGCACAGATGGAGACCCGAGCCACGTTCAAGGCCCAGGGCTGAAAAACGAGACTAGAGTTCAGAGGTCAGACTCACCTGAGAGCCGCTTTACCCGAGAATATCAAAACTCAATCTCAAACTCCATTTCAGTACTAAGAAGAGACTCGATTCCCGATACCGATTCTGATCCCACAATGAAAATAAGACCCCGTCGTATCGATGCCCGAGGAACATGAGGAGCGAGTTTCGATACTCGTTTAGTATCGATTAGATTTGATTTTCGATTCTTTTGACTAAACTATTGTCGTTTGAAATACAGTAATTCTCTGATTAGACCTGGTTGAGTCCTGGTTGAGTCCTGGTTGAGTCCTGGTTGAGTCCTGGTTTAGTCCTGGTTCAGTCCTGGTTTAGTCCTGGTTTAGACCTGGTTTAGTCCTGGTTTAGAGTTGGTTTAGTCCTGGTTTAGTCCTGGTTTAGTCTTGGTTTAGACCTTGTTTAGTCCTGGTTTAGACCTGGTTTAGTCCTGGTATATTCCTGGTTTAGACTTGGTTCAGTCCTGGTTTAGACTTGGTTCAGTCCTGGTTTAGACCTTGTTTAGACATGTTTTTTCAGTAAAGGTTCTCTGTTCTGTCACTGGGACTTTTTTAGTATCGACACCTGTGAAAAATGAGGATCTAGTTTCGATATTAGCTGTAGTATCGGTTATGATCTGATTTTCGATATGTTTGACAGCCGACAGTGTAAATATTTTTTCACTGTCAGTATCGATCGTCCAATCAGATGAGTTTATTTCAGTGACGCCTGTGAAACGGAGCAGCTCATTGGTCGAACCTCCTGCTTCTTTGATTCTGCAGAAATGCTCCGTGTTTTTCTCTCCATTGTGTTGTTTTTTTCTTTCTTTTCTTTCTCCTCCTAAGCGGCCATATTTGTTTTGATTTGGATGGCCCAAGCTTGTCCCTGATTGGCTGATCCACCTGTCAATCACCGGGGCCCAGACTCACATCTTCAGAATGCTACTCTCAGGCACAGAGAGAACATGCAAAAGCAGACTCCAAACCTCCTCCTTGTTCTCCTTGTCACGATGAGCTCATTTTACCCGTGTGTCCTTGACGGTGTCGCCCGGATGCCCTCCCACTGTGATTCTGCCGAGTTTAATCAGAGCAGAGCGGCTCCCTCATGCTGCAAATCCAGAAATATGATTCAGTAAAAGCATAAAACCTAATTTAAACAGTCACTTTAACCCTGTTCTGATGTGAGGAAATGTTCCGCAGTGGGGCTTTACACACACAGACACTTTTTATTTATTTCAAATTTAAAAACCTGAAATCCCAAGGCTTTAGCTCTTGAGTGAAATGGCTGTATTTTAGCGAGTCCCCTTCACGGAGCCCAAACACGGCTCTGAATACTGATGCTGCAGTCTCCACGGCGACGGTTACCAGGGGAGACAGGGGACAGGGGGTGACCGTGGTGACGGTTGCCAGGGAGGCGGATCGCCACGGCAACAAATGGATGAGGTGGGGGGGGGGGGCTGTGGCGTCACCGCGAGGAGACAGAGGAGGAATTATTATTAATGAGCTCAGAAATGAAACTGTGGATTATTTTATTTTTGTTTTAAAATTTTGATTCAGTTTTACATTTTAAACCTGTTCAAAAGCACATTTTAGAACATGTTTGTAGAGTCTAAACTACAGGGAGAGCATCTGACACATCGGGAGGGCATCTGACACAGAAGCACTGAATCATGGGTCAAACGCAGGGGGACAGGTGTTGCTATGGCAACGAGTTTGTTGTTCCTTTCATCTTCTGTCCTTTCGGTCGTTTGGTTCTTTTTAAAGACGAGACAGTAGGATGTGTTTTTGCTGCGTCCTCAGAACGTCCCCGGTGTTGGCAGCGCCGCGCCATATCTCAGCTGTTGTCACTTCCTGTGGGCATGGTCAGCCTGACGGGCATTTTAAATTGACCTTTGACCTTTTAAATGTTTGTGTTTCAGGTGATCCACAAACACTTTTACCTGAAGCGGGCGGAGATTCTGTCCCAGTGCGAAGACTGGATCACCGACATCCAACAGTACAGCAGCGACAAGAGAGTGGGCCGCACCATGAGCCACCACGCCGCCGCGCTCAAGGTAACACGCTAACAACACGCAAACACCATGAGCCAACACCCTGCCACGCTCAAGGTAACACGCTAACAACACGCAAACACCATGAGCCACCACGCTGCCGCGCTCAAGGTAACACGCTAACACCATGAGCCACCACGCCGCCGCGCTCAAGGTAACACGCTAACAACACGCAAACACCATGAGCCACCACGCCGCCGCGCTCAAGGTAACACACTAACAACACGCCGCCGCACTCAAGGTAACACGCTAACACCATGAGCCACCACGCCGCCGCGCTCAAGGTAACACGCAAACAACACACTAACATCATGAGCCACCACGCCACCGTGCTCAAGGTAACACGCTAACACCATGAGCCACCACGCCACCGCGCTCAAGGTAACACGCTAACAACACGCCGCCGCGCTAAAGGTAACACGCAAACAACACGCTAACACCATGAGCCAACACGCCGCCGCGCTCAAGGTAACACGCTAACAACACACTAACACCATGAGTCACCACGCCACCGCACTCAAGGTAACACGCTAACAACACGCCGCCGCGCTCAAGGTAACACGCTAACAACACACCGCCGCCCTCAAGGTAACACGCTAACAACACACTAACACCATGAGTCACCACGCCGCCGCCCTCAAGGTAACACGCTAACAACACGCCGCCGCGCTCAAGGTAACACGCTAACAACACACCGCTGCCCTCAAGGTAACACGCTAACACCATGAGCCACCACGCCGCCGCGCTCAAGGTAACACGCTAACAACACGCCGCCGAGCTCAAGGTAACGCGCTAACAACGCGCTAACAACACGCTTCCACGCTCAAGGTAACACGCTAACAACACACTAGCAACACGCCGCCGCGCTCAAGGTAACACGCTAACACCACGCTAACAACATGAGCCACCACGCCGCTGCGCTCAAGTTAACATGCTAACAACACGCCGCTGCCCTCAAGGTAACACGCTAACACCACGCCAACAACTCTCCTCCTCTCATCCCTCTCTTCTCCTCTCCTCCCCTCTCTCATCCCTCTCTCTTCTCTCCTCCCCTCTCTCATCCCTCTCTCCTCTCCTCCCCTCTCTCATCCCTCTCTTCTCTCCTCCTCTCATCCCTCTCTCTTCTCTCCTCCCCTCTCATCCCTCTCTCCTCTCCTCCCCTCTCTCATCCCTCTCTCCTCTCCTTCCCTCTCTCATCCCTCTCTTCTCTCCTCCTCTCATCCCTCTCTCCTCCCCTCTCTCATCCCTCTCTTCTCTCCTTCCCTCTCTCATCCCTCTCTCTTCTCTCCTCCCCTCTCTCATCCCTCTCTCCTCTCCTCTCTCATCCCTCTCTCCTCTCCTCCCCTCTCTCATCCCTCTCTCCTCTCCTCCCCTCTCTCATCCCTCTCTCCTCCCTCTCTCCTCTCCTCCCCTCTCTCATCCCTCTCTCTTCTCTCCTTCCCTCTCATCCCTCTCTCCTCTCCTCCCCTCTCTCATCCCTCTCTCTTCTCTCCTCCCCTCTCTCATCCCTCTCTCTTCTCTCCTCCCCTCTCTCATCCCTCTCTCTTCTCTCCTCCCCTCTCTCATCCCTCTCTCTTCTCTCCTTCCCTCTCTCATCCCTCTCTCTCCTCTCTCTCCTCTCTCTCATCCCTCTCTCTTCTCTCCTCCAGAGACACAGTGCCCAGCTGAGGGAGGAGTTGTTGAAACTCCCGTGTCCCGAGGGCCTTGAACCCGACGCCGACGAATTCACCGAGAAGAGCTCCGCCCTCCTCACCGATCTGACCAATCAGGACGCAGAGAAGGCCGGCGGCAGCCATGACGCCTCCGAGGGCGCATTATGAACCTCGACAAAGACACAGACTCCTCCTCCTCCAACCACAGACTGCGGCCACACAAAATGGCCGACCTCTTTTGTCCATATTTGTATGTAAAAATCGTCAGCGCGGGGAACCAAAAATAAAACCCCCCAAGAATTTTATTTACCTGTAAACGAGTGTAAAAGATTTTGTGCTTTTTCCAAATGTGAGAACCACTGCGGCACTGCAGCTGTAACATAAGAGACCAGAGTCTATAAGGGAGCCGCTCCGGGAGGAGACGCTGCTTTTTCTGTTTTTCTTAATTTTGGGACAAATATTTAAATTAAAAAGTTTAGGTTTCATGAGGTCGGTGCTTCTGGGCTGCGGTGTCGAGTTGGTCTTAATTTTGCTTTTACTTAAAACAAAAAACACAAGAAATAAAATGGTTTTAACTCATGAGTTTTTACAGCACGTTCAGCAGGTCACAGAAGAAACGGGCAGAACGGAGGATTTCTAAAAACGACCCTCTGTCCCCGCTCTAGTGGACGCTCCAGGTACTGCAGCTCCACACAGAATTCTCCCATAGAGCGCAATGCATTATGGGAATTCAAACTGCCCGTGTTCTGACAGGGCATCCGACTTTCACAAAGGTCGGATTTTGTAGGATTCTTTTCTATTTTCACCACATAAACTTTAAAAATTTTTAAATCCTCAGTTCTGTGGGACTGACCCGTAGATCAGGTCATTTCCGACTCAAGTCTTTGATTTCTCCACGTTAAACCTCGGGCTGTAACTTTAACACAAATATCGTGATTCGTATCGTTAAAAGTCTCAATAATATCGTGGGCCGTCACAGTTTATCAAATCTCAAGTCTCTTTGCTTAAATTCATTGTTTTGGTGCTAAAAAACAGGGAACTACACGGACCATGATCCTTTGCAGTTTCAGCGCAGACATGAAGAATTCACTTTATGAGAACTTTTAAATCCTGTTAAATAAGATTTGTATTTGACTTTCACCGATCGTTTCTATAGTTTGTGACTTTTACATTCATTATTTGTATTAGAACAGCACCAAAGGTTTGGAAAAATTCAAGGAAAAAGTCGTTCAGTTTTTTTATCCTCCACAAAATATTGAAATAAATATCGTATATAGCTGCATATCGAGAAAATATCGTATAGAGAGATCTGGATATCGTTAAATCCCTCGTTAAACCAGAACCAAACCAGAACCAAACCAGAACCAAACCAGAATGCTTCACTTGAGATGGTCCAAACTGAACCAGGACTAATTCTTGGGCCTAAACTCCATTTTGTCAAATTAATAATCACATTTTTAGGCAGATTCTCACATTTCAAGAGTTCAGTCGCTTCTTACTGGAAGATGAAGTTTTCCATTAGATTTTGAGTTTTAAATATTGCAGAATTTCTCACTTAGAATTTTTTTTTACTCTGAAAAAAGATTTTTGAATTAGACTTTCAGACTTTAGACTTTTATTGTCCCAAGTAGAAATTAATTTTCTCGCACACAGAACTCGTTTGACATACACAGGAACAACACAACAGACACACACACAGAGACACACACACAGACACAGACACACACATTACAACACTCAGGGGCCTGGTGTTCACAAATGTGATGGACGAAGGAATCAGGCTCCTGCCACAGCGGGTCCTCCTGCACCTGATGCCCTGTACCTCCATCAGGGTCTTCCCATACCTCCATCAGGGTCTTCCTGTACCTCCATCAGGGTCCCTTACCTCCATCAGGGTCCTCCTGCACCCGAGTCCTATGATTTTTGTGTGTGTGTCTGTGTGTGTCTGTTTTACCTTTGTGAGTGTCGATGGTTTTAAACGGTGAGCAGATTGAAGAAGCAGGTGGAACAACAGGATGGAATTATTTTTATTCTGAATTTGAGTTGCTGAAATTTGATTTGTACTTTTTCAATGTTTAAATATTCAGATTAAAATTTCACCTTTTAAATATTCAGCACAAATATTTTCAAGCCTCAAATTCAACAAAATTCAGAGTAAAATTCACAGCAAAGATCCAAGACGCCAAGGCAGAAACAATCGATCCTGTGTGAGTGAGGAGGACAGAGGCTGTTTCCTAATAGTTCTCATGTGTGGGCGGGGTTTACACTTAACAAATAAAAGAGATGAGGTTTTGATGAGGCGAATTCTGACCAATCAGATCGCTTCACTGCTCCATTTCCTGTTTGTTACTAAGTCAGATCGGATCACACAGGATCGATTGGTTCTGCCTTGGCGTCTTGGATCTTTGCTGAGAATTTTACTCTGAATTTTGACTGTTGAATTTGAGGCTTGAAAATATTTAGGCAGAATATTTAAATGGTGAAATTTTTTTTATATTAAATTTTAAAACTGAAAATGTACACTTAAAATTTCATCACCTGCCATTCAGAATAAAAATGATTCAAACTTTTTTTTCAGGGTTAAAAAATTCAAAGTGAGAAATTCAACGATGATTAAAATTCAAAATCTGGTGAAGCAAATGATCTTCAGACCATTCTTCTGCTTCTCCCCTGAAACAAACCAACGTAAATGTATTTTCTGTTTCAACAAACTCATAAAAATCAGCAGGTTTTAGTGTTTGAAATGATTTAAATCTGAAATGTAGAAGTTTGTGGTTTCTGCCGTTCACACACGGCACAGGAGGGACGTGTCCTGCTCCAGAGCACAAGGGCAGGTTCAGGTAAACTTTATTCACACCCACAGCTGTTTGCTTCACCACACGAAAAAAAAAGTTCCAGAAGAATAATTTAGTTTATTTGGATCAGCAACATAAAAGCATCTAATTAACCCAGATGCCCTCCCGTCCTCTTACCTTTAGAAGCTCTGAACTCTTCACAGGATCACCGGGTTTGAGTTTTTTGTGACGTGGACAGTGCAGATTAAACAACAGAAGACATTTTATTGTCTCTAGAACATTCCAGGTCTTTTATTCTAGATTTTTATTCACTTTTCTCCAAACAAAAGGCTCCGGGACATTTCCGGTCAAATCCTCCTCTTTTATTGTGAAAAGCCCGTTCCCACAGTGCACCGCGGCAATGATGGCGGCTCCTCTTCGCCACATGTTCCGGATAAACACCAGTGTCCCGGCTCCAGACTCCGGCTCCACCCGCACATCAGCGCTCTTTCCCGGGGACAGAAGCCGCTCCGGCCCCGGGACTCACGGGGCTCTGTGTGACCGAACAGGAGGCGCGATGCTCGGCGTGGAAATCTGCGTCCTCCGGGGCTTTTTGACCCGAAGTGAAGCTGCGGACCTGAAACAGAACCTGTCCATCCTCCCAGGTGAGACCCGAGACCCGGGACCCGGGAGGAACCGAACCTGAGTCGAACCGGAGTCTATAGAATTCTTACGTTAGATTTTTATTTTGTACGTCCAGGGTCCAGGCGCGGTTCGGTTTAGACCCGAGACTTTTTGGACAGAAGACACGAATTCCTGTCCTGATGTCTCCGTGTCTCCGTGTTTCAGAAATGTGGTTTAGTCATTAACGCGGTTACAATAGTCCTGTTTTATAGTCTCCTCTCCTGTCCTGTCCAGTCCTCTCCTGTCCTCTCCTGTCCAGTCCTCTCCTGTCCGCTCCTGTCCTGTCCTCTCCTGTCCTGTCCTCTCCTCTCCTGTCCTGTCCTCTCCTCTCCTGTCCTGTCCTTTCCTCTCCTCTCCTCTCCTGTCCTGTCCTTTCCTCTCCTCTCCTGTCCTCTCCTGTCCTCTCCTGTCCTCTCCTCTCCTGTCCTGTCCTCTCCTCTCCTGTCCTGTCCTTTCCTCTCCTGTCCTGTCCTTTCCTCTCCTGTCCTGTCCTTTCCTCTCCTCTCCTGTCCTGTCCTCTCCTGTCCTGTCCTCTCCTGTCCTGTCCTCTCCTGTCCAGTCCTCTCCTGTCCTCTCCTCTCCTGTCCTCCCCTGTCCTGTCCTCCCCTGTCCTGTCCTCTCCTGTCCTGTCCTCTCCTGCCCTGTCCTCTCCTCTCCTCTCCTGTCCTGTCCTGTCCTGTCCTCTCCTGTCCTCCCCTGTCCTGTCCTCTCCAGTCCTCTCCTGTCCTGTCCTGTCTAGTCCTCTCCTGTCCTCTCCTCTCCTGTCTAGTCCTCTCCTCACCTGTCCTGTCCAGTCCTCTCCTGTCCTGTCCAGTCCTCTCCTGTCCTGTCCAGTCCTCTCCTGTCCTCTCCTGTCCTGTCCTCTCCTCTCCTGTCCTGTCCTTTCCTCTCCTCTCCTCTCCTGTCCTGTCCTGTCCTGTCCTTTCCTCTCCTCTCCTGTCCTCTCCTCTCCTGTCCTCCCCTGTCCTCTCCTCTGCTGTCCTCTCCTCTCCTGTCCTCTCCTGTCTTCTCCTGTCCTGTCCTTTCCTCTCCTGTCCTGTCCTTTCCTCTCCTGTCCTGTCCTCTCCTGTCCAGTCCTCTCCTGTCCTCTCCTCTCCTGTCCTCCCCTGTCCTGTCCTCCCCTGTCCTGTCCTCTCCTGTCCTGTCCTCTCCTGCCCTGTCCTCTCCTCTCCTCTCCTGTCCTGTCCTGTCCTCTCCTCTCCTGTCCTCCCCTGTCCTGTCCTCTCCAGTCCTCTCCTGTCCTGTCCTGTCTAGTCCTCTCCTGTCCTCTCCTCTCCTGTCTAGTCCTCTCCTCACCTGTCCTGTCCAGTCCTCTCCTGTCCTGTCCAGTCCTCTCCTGTCCTGTCCAGTCCTCTCCTGTCCTCTCCTGTCCTGTCCTCTCCTGTCCTGTCCTTTCCTCTCCTCTCCTCTCCTGTCCTGTCCTGTCCTTTCCTCTCCTCTCCTGTCCTCTCCTCTCCTGTCCTCCCCTGTCCTCTCCTCTGCTGTCCTCTCCTCTCCTGTCCTCTCCTGTCTTCTCCTGTCCTGTCCTTTCCTCTCCTGTCCTGTCCTTTCCTCTCCTGTCCTGTCCTCTCCTGTCCAGTCCTCTCCTGTCCTCTCCTCTCCTGTCCTCTCCTCTCCTGTCCTCCCCTGTCCTGTCCTCTCCTGTCCTGTCCTCTCCTGTCCTGTCCTGTCCTCTCCTGTCCTGTCCTCTCCTCTCCTGTCCTCTCCTCTCCTGTCCTCCCCTGTCCTGTCCTCTCCAGTCCTCTCCTGTCCTGTCCTGTCTAGTCCTCTCCTGTCCTCTCCTCTCCTGTCTAGTCCTCTCCTCACCTGTCCTGTCCAGTCCTCTCCTGTCTAGTCCTCTCCTCTCCTGTCTAGTCCTCTCCTGTCTAGTCCTCTCCAGCCCTCTCCTGTCCTGTCTAGTCCTCTCCTGTCCTCTCTTCTCCTGTCTAGTCCTCTCCTGTCCTGTCTAGTCCTCTCCTGTCCTCTCCTGTCCTGTCTAGTTCTCTCCTGTCCTGTCTAGTTCTCTCCTGTCCTGTCCTGTCCTCTCCTGTCCTGTCCTCTCCTGTCCTGTCCTCTCCTGTCCAGTCCTCTCCTGTCCAGTCCTCTCCTCTCCTGTCTAGTCCTCTCCTGTCCTCTCCTGTCCTGTCCTCTCCTGTCCTGTCCAGTCCTCTCCTGTCCTGTCTAGTCCTCTCCTGTCCTGTCCTCTCCTCTCCTGTCCTCTCCTCTCCTGTCCTCTCCTCTCCTGTCCTCTCCTCTCCTGTCCTGTCCTCTCCTGTCCAGTCCTCTCCTGTCCTCTCCAGTCCAGTCCTCTCCTGTCCTCTCCTGTCCAGTCCTCTCCTGTCCTGTCTAGTCCTCTCCTGTCCTGTCTAGTCCTCTCCAGTCCTCTCCAGTCCTGTCCTCTCCAGTCCTCTCCTGTCCTCTCCAGTCCTCTCCTGTCCTCTCCAGTCCTCTCCTGTCCTCTCCAGTCCTCTCCTCTCCTGTCCTCTCCAGTCCTCTCCTCTCCTCTCCAGTCCTCTCCTGTCCTCTCCAGTCCTGTCCTCTCCAGTCCTCTCCTCTCCTGTCCTCTCCAGTCCTCTCCTCTCCTGTCCTCTCCAGTCCTCTCCAGTCCTCTCCTCTCCAGTCCTCTCCTCTCCTGTCCTCTCCTGTCCTGTCCTCTCCTGTCATCTCCTCTCCTCTCCTGTCCTCTCCAGTCCTGTCCTCTCCTGTCCTCTCCTCTCCAGTCCTGTCCTCTCCAGTCCTCTCCTGTCCTCTCCTCTCCTCTCCAGTCCTCTCCTCTCCTGTCCTCTCCAGTCCTGTCCTCTCCAGTCCTCTCCTGTCCTCTCCAGTCCTGTCCTCTCCTGTCCTCTCCAGTCCTCTCCTCTCCAGTCCTCTCCTCTCCTGTCCTCTCCAGTCCTCTCCTCTCCTCTCCAGTCCTCTCCAGTCCTCTCCTCTCCTCTCCAGTCCTCTCCTGTCCTCTCCAGTCCTCTCCTCTCCAGTCCTCTCCTGTCCTGTCCTCTCCAGTCCTCTCCTGTCCTCTCCTGTCCTGTCCTCTCCTGTCCTCTCCAGTCCTGTCCTCTCCAGTCCTCTCCAGTCCTCTCCTGTCCTCTCCTCTCCAGTCCTGTCCTCTCCAGTCCTCTCCTGTCCTCTCCTCTCCTCTCCAGTCCTCTTCTGTCCTCTCCTCTCCAGTCCTGTCCTCTCCTGTCCTCTCCTCTCCTCTCCAGTCCTCTCCTCTCCTGTCCTCTCCTCTCCTCTCCAGTCCTGTCCTCTCCAGTCCTCTCCAGTCCTCTCCTGTCCTCTCCTGTCCTCTCCAGTCCTCTCCTCTCCTCTCCTGTCCTCTCCAGTCCTCTCCTGTCCTGTCCTCTCCTCTCCTGTCCTCTCCAGTCCTCTCCTGTCCTCTCCTCTCCAGTCCTCTCCTCTCCTGTCCTCTCCAGTCCTCTCCTGTCCTCTCCTCTCCTGTCCTCTCCAGTCCTCTCCTCTCCAGTCCTCTCCTGTCCTCTCCTCTCCTCTCCTCTCCAGTCCTCTCCTCTCCTCTCCAGTCCTCTCCTCTCCAGTCCTCTCCAGTCCTGTCCTCTCCAGTCCTCTCCAGTCCTCTCCTGTCCTCTCCAGTCCTGTCCTCTCCTGTCCTCTCCAGTCCTGTCCTCTCCTGTCCTCTCCAGTCCTCTCCTCTCCAGTCCTCTCCTCTCCAGTCCTGTCCTCTCCTGTCCTCTCCTGTCCTCTCCTGTCCTCTCCAGTCCTCTCCTCTCCTGTCCTCTCCAGTCCTCTCCTGTCCTCTCCTCTCCTCTCCTCTCCTGTCCTCTCCAGTCCTCTCCTCTCCAGTCCTCTCCTGTCCTCTCCTCTCCTGTCCTCTCCTCTCCTCTCCAGTCCTCTCCTGTCCTCTCCTCTCCTCTCCAGTCCTCTCCTGTCCTCTCCTCTCCTCTCCAGTCCTCTCCTCTCCTGTCCTCTCCTGTCCTCTCCAGTCCTCTCCTGTCCTCTCCTGTCCTCTCCAGTCCTCTCCAGTCCTGTCCTCTCCAGTCCTGTCCTCTCCAGTCCTGTCCTCTCCTGTCCTGTCCTCTCCTGTCCTGTCCTCTCCTGTCCTGTCCTCTCCTGTCCTGTCCTCTCCTGGACACTGTCCCACGTGCCCGTGGGTGTCACTGTCACAGACCCAACAGATCGACGCTCCAGACTTCGCCGCAATGTCCGAGACACAAAACAGATTTTATAAATGTCCAGGTTTGTCCCGTGACTTTGTCCCGTTCGGTAAAATGTTTTTGTGAAACAATAAACGGTGAAATCACTGTGACGGAAACGGGAAACGTGCAGTAGCGACAAGAACATGGACACACAGGAAACACACACAAACACACAAACAAACACACAAACACACAAACAGACACACACTGGGGGAGGGGGGTTAAATGTCTTGCCCAAGGACACAACAGCAGCGTTCATCTGTGGGAGCTGGAATTGCACCTCCAACCTGATCTGATCTACCAGTGACGTTTATGTCAAGTGCAGGATTCGAACTGCCAACCTTCAGATCAGAGAACAGAAGCTCTGAGCCCCTGACCACGAAGCCCCGCCCCCAAACCCCGCCCCCTGCTCCCTGAGCTGACCTCACCCCCTTCAGATGATCATTTAAAGTTTGAGTTTTAAAATCTGTTCTGAACTTGACAAATGTTTGGACTCCAGTCCAGGTCCAATCGAGTTTAAACCCAAAGACCCAAGTCCAGGTCCAGGTCCTGACTCGGGTCTCCACACGTCACTGGAGGAGACAGTTCTTCTGTCTCTGAGGCCCAAAGCGTCTGTGGAGGAAGTGTCTGGGGAGAGGGAAGTCTGGACACGTCTGTCCCACTGTTGCCTGTCCAACATGTCCCAGATTAATGTCCAAGATGGCGCCGCGTATGGTCGCCCTGGTGATTTGGTGCTCTTTGTTTTTTCTGTTTTTGTTCGTAAATCGTGTGTCTGCGTGCTCTTACACCCGTGAAGAGCTCCTAAACATCAGAACAACGACTTCTGCTGATCTACTGCCAGTTTTTTTAGTGCCTGCAGTAGATTTAGTTCATTTTTTGGCCAAAAAAGTGAGACGCCGCAGACGAGGAAAACGCGCAGGGGCTCTGGTGCGCCTTCGGAGACGCGGCACACGGACGCCCTTACCTGGGATTTTCCTGTCCAACGTTCGCTCACTCAGCAACAAGATGGACGAACTGGCGCTGCTGATGAGGAGTAACAGAGACTTTTCTTCCTCTTGTGTCTTGTGCTTCACGGAGACATGGCTCAGCGAGCAGATCCCGGACCGCGCGTTACACCTGGACGGATTTCAGCTCCTCCGCGCGGACAGACATCGGGCTCTCTCCGGGGGAAAGACAAAAGGTGGAGGGGTCTGTTTCTACATCAACAACGCCTGGTGCTCAGACGTAACTGTGATCTCCCAACACTACTCTCCCGCTCTGGAATATCTTTTCATTCACTGTAAACCTTTCTACTCGCCACGTGAGTTCGCTTCATTCATTCTGGCTGCTGTTTACATCCCGCCATGCGCGGACGTGCACGAGGCTCAACGCGCACTCGCGGAACAGGTACTGGATGTGGAACGAACCTTCCCGGACTCTCTACTTATTATCCTCGGCGACTTTAACAAGGGAAACCTGAGCCAGGAGTTACCAAAATACAAACAGTTTATTAAATGCCCAACGAGAGAGCAGAACACGCTGGATCATTGTTACACAACAGTCAGTGGGGCCTATCGGAGCGTGTCACGTGCTGCTTTAGGCTTTTCTGACCACGTCATGGTTCACCTCATCCCCACATACAAACAACAGCTGAAGCTCTCCAAACCAACAGTGAGGACTTCTAAAAGGTGGACCAGCGAGGCTGTGGAGGAGCTTCGCACATGCTTGGACACAACGGACTGGAGCATGTTCAAGACCTCCGCAGAGAATCTGGATGAGTACACGGACACAGTGACGTCATACATCCAGTTCTGTGAGGACAGCATTATCCCATCTCGCACCAGGGTGTCATTTAACAATGACAAACCCTGGTTCACACCCAGACTGAGGCAGCTGAGGAAGGAGAAGGAGGAGGCGCACAGAAGTGGTGACCCTCACTCTTACAGACAGAGCAAGTACTCATTTAGCAAGGAAGTGGAGAAGGCTAAATCGAGATACAATACACATCTGAAGGAGAAGTTCTGGTCCAACGACTCCGTCTCTGTCTGGAAAGGTCTGAAGGAGATCACAAACTATAGGCCCAGAGCCCCCCCTGCTGTGGATGACCGTCAACTAGTGGAAAGGCTTAACACCTACTACGCTAGATTTGAAGTCTCACACCCCTCCCCCACCCCACTGACTACAATGGACATTGCGGCCAAGCCCACCTCAGACCCCTCCTCCTCCCCCACTGCCCTCACACTCTCCAAGCAGGATGTGACTAAGACATTTAAAAGGCAAAACCCACGGAAAGCCCCAGGTCCGGACGGTGTCTCTCCTTCCACCCTGAGACACTGCGCTGAAGAACTGGCTCCTGTCTTCACGGACATCTTTAACATCTCCCTGGAGTTATGCCATGTCCCAGCCTGCTTCAAGCTGTCCACCATTGTTCCCGTCCCCAAGAAGCCCAGGATCACCGGACTTAACGACTACAGGCCTGTGGCGCTGACGTCTGTAGTCATGAAGTCATTTGAGCGCCTGGTTCTGCCTCACCTCAAGTCCTTCACCTCCCCCCTCCTGGACCCTCTGCAGTTCGCCTACAGAGCCAATCGGTCTGTAGACGACGCCATCAACCTGGCCCTCCACTTCATCCTTCAGCATCTGGACTCCCCGGGAACCTACGCCAGGATCCTGTTTGTGGACTTCAGCTCTGCATTCAACACCATCCTCCCTGCTCTGCTCCAGGACAAGCTCGCCCAGCTCAACGTGCCTGACTCCACCTGCAGGTGGATCATTGACTTCCTGACGGACCGGAGGCAGTGCGTGCGGCTGGGGAAGAATGTCTCGGACACTCGGACTATAAGCACAGGATCTCCACAGGGCTGTGTACTTTCTCCCCTGCTCTTCTCCCTGTACACCAACTGCTGCACCTCCAGCCACGACTCCGTGAAACTGGTTAAGTTTGCGGATGACACCACCCTCATCGGGCTCATCTCGGACGGCGATGAGTCTGCCTACAGGAGGGAGGTGGACCGGCTGGTGTCCTGGTGCAGCAGCAACAACCTGGAGCTCAACGCCCAGAAGACAGTGGAGATGATCGTGGACTTCAGGAAAGTCACAGCCCCCCTGCCTCTCCTCACCCTGACAGACTCCCCCATCACCACTGTGGACTCCTTCCGCTTCCTGGGCACCTGCATCACCCACGACCTCAAGTGGGAGCCGACCATCAGCTCCCTCATCAAGAAAGCCCAGCAGAGGATGTACTTCCTGCGGCAGCTGAGGAAAGCCAAGCTGCCTGCCCAGATGATGGTGCAGTTTTACACGGCCATCATTGAGTCCATCCTCACCTCCTCCATCACTGTGTGGTACGCTGGGGCCACTGCCAGGGACAGACAGAGACTGCAGCGCATTGTGCGCTCTGCTGAGAAGGTGATCGGCTGTAGCCTTCCATCTCTCCAGGACCTGTACGTCTCCAGGACTCGGGGGCGTGCAGGCCGGATAGCAGCTGACCCCTCTCACCCTGGACATGGACTATTCGAGCCACTTCCCTCTGGCAGAAGGCTACGGTCCATACGGACCAGAACCTCTCGCCATAAGAACAGTTTCTTCCCCTCTGCCGTTGGACTCATAAACACTTTATGAACACTTATAACACCTGTACTAAGGACACTTTATAACACCAGTCACTTTAAATAAGTCATGTCACGTCACTTGCTCTTTTGCACTGTCGGTTTGCACTGTTGTTCTGATGCTCTGTATATACTTGACTATTTTTATTTTTATTATATATCTTAATCTTTTTGCATGCTCTTACTTTATTCAAATAGTGATACTTTATTATTATTATTATTATTATTATTATTATTATTATCCTTTCTAACTGTGATATCTCTACTTGTATTATTATTATTATTATTATTATTATTCAGTGTTTTATGTTGCACCTTATCACCAAAGCAAGTTCCTAGTCTGTGAATTGTGTTCACTGACAATGGCAATAAAAGCTTTTCTGATTCTGATTCTGATTCTGATTCTGATTCTGATAACGGAGAAGGTGGAGGATTTTCTGTTGGATATTCTGGACTTAAGATGACATCTTTTCAAAACTCAAACATCTGAAACTGAAGCTGAAAATAAAGAACCAGAGACAAATGGAGATTGAAGCTGCGCTGTGGGTCTGGACTCAAACATCTGAGAATTTAAAGGTTCTGTCTCCCACAAAACTGACTCCTGTGATCTTTAAATCATGTTCCAATGCCGTTCCCTCCACAAACTCCTGGAGTTTTGTTTCATTCACAAACTCCAGGTGTTTGTGGAGGAAACGGCGTTGGAACGGAGATCAGAACATGACCTGATATCTGAGCCTTTTTAGTGAAACTTCAGAAAAGAACCGCCTTCATATTTAGAATAATTCAGAGTTTATACCAAAACCCACCAGAGAACCTCAGGTCCTCACAGCTCCAGAGTCCCTGATCAAACTGTTCCAAACTGTTCCAAACGTTTATCTCAGAGTTTTCATGCTGTTCTCCTCTTCATCATGGACCTCCTCCTCTTCAGACTCATTATTCCCACAGCTCCGGTACATTCTGCCTTCTGTTCCATCAGGTTACCTGCTCCCCGCTCCTGAAGAATTATGGGTCATTTCAGGCGGCATAAAAACCAAACGTCTCCGAACTCATGAAGTCAACAGTCTGAGACCAGAGCCATTTCTGAGATGCTCGGGGGGACGGGGGAGACGGGGGGGACAGGGGAGAGTGGGGAGAGTGTCAGGTGCAGGTGTGTGACCTGGTTCATGGTTCAGATCTCTGTAATTCCTGGAACTCTCCACATGAAATAAAAAAAACGGCGCAAAGTTCAGTCCTGGTTTAGTCCTGGTTTAGTCCTGGTTTAGTCCTGGTTTAGTCCTGGTTTAGTCCTGGTTTTTGTTCCAGATGTGGGTCCTTTGCTGGAGCTGTTTTTTGAGGGAGATTTCCGAGGCGTCCTCCAGAGTCCTCTGATCCAGGAGCTGCTGTGTGGAGAGGGCGGCCATGTTGGAGAGGGCGGCCATGATGGAGAGGGCGGCCATGTTGGAGAGGGCGGCCATGTTGGAGAGGGCGGCCATGTTGGAGAGGGCGGCCATGTTGGAGAGGGCGGCCATGTTGGAGAGGGCGGCCATGTTGGAGCGGGCGGCCATGTTGGAGCGGGCGGCCATGTTGGAGAGGGCGGCCATGTTGGAGAGGGCGGCCATGTTGGAGAGGGCGGCCATGTTGGAGATGGCACAGACCTCGAGGCCCACCTGGAGAAAAGGCTGAAGACTTACCTGGACACCGCCACCGAGCAAGACAACAGGTGAGATCAGGAGCCGATCCCACAACCTCCTCACTGACAGGAGACGGGCTAACCACAGTCGTGACTTTCCCCTGAGGAGCCGAGGGAAGAGTTTGTTTTATTAAAAATTAATAATTCAGAAGCAGAAACGAATTTAATCAGGAGGTTATTGTCTGGAGAAAGAGATGAAAAAGCAGTCCTGGTTTAGTCCTGGTTTAGTCCTGGTTTAGTCCTGGTTCAGTCCTGGTTCAGTCCTGGTTCAGTCCTGGTTTTAATCCTGGTTTTAATCCTGGTTTATTGCAGATCTTGTTATTCGTGCAGTTCTGGTGTATCAGATTCTGGTTAGTTTCACGGTCTCTGGTTTTCCATTATTCTAAAGTGTCTCTGTTCAACACTTCAGAGACGCACGCACACACACACACACACAGAGACGCACACATACACTCGATTTCACTCTGGGCCTGAACCATCAGAAACACGTGGAGTTTTTCCAGATTTGACTCAAACATCAGGAAACGTCCAGACCCGAGTTAAAGTCCGAGGGTCTGAGTTCTTCTGTGTTTGTGTCGTTCTCAGAGAGTTGGTTCTTCTCCTCGTTGCCGTCTCCGCTCTGCAGATGTTTGCTCAGAGTAACTGGACCGGACCTCCTCTAGACCTTCTGGACTCCGAGATCCTTCCTCCTGCTCTGCTCCAGAACCCGGTACAGACCCAGAAGAACAGCCCAGAACAGGAGCTTCTCAGTGGGGTCCACGAGAGCCAAACCCCCCTGAGCCTCTGGAGCCTGTCTCTGCACCTGGACTGGGTTTAGGTCCTGGTTTGGTCCTGGTTTGGTCCTGGTTTGGTCCTGGTTTGGTCCTGGTCTAGTCCTGGTCTAGTCCTGGTTTAGTCCTGGTTTAGTCTCTGTTAAGTCCTCATTTTGATTTTATATGATCAGGCCATACAGCGTTTGTTTCACCTCTGCTCCTGTCCGCTCCTGTCTGCTCATGTCTGCTCCTGTCTCTTTGTTTATACTGTTTCTGGTGTTGGCAGGTGCGAGCGTCGGTCCTGTCGGCCCTGCTCGTTGACGGGGAGTGTGTTTATCCTCTGGTGTGTAACCCTCTGCTCCTGCTCCTGTCCAGGGTGCTCCTGACCAGAGTGCTCTGCTCCGGGACGCTGAAGGTGAGAACCTCAGGACGTCCAGGTTAAAGTGGGCGTCCCTGTGGAGGCGTCCACTTTAACCTGTGGAGGCGTCCACTTTAACCTGTGGAGGCGTCCACTTTAACCTGTGGAGGCGTCCACTTTAACCTGTGGAGACGTCCACTTTAACCTGTGGAGACGTCCACTTTAACCTGTGGAGACGTCCACTTTAACTCGTGGAGACGTCCACTTTAACCTGAGCTGAGACACGAAACAATTCTCAGGACAAATTTGGTTTAAAGACGTGAGACAAAACTGAACAACTGGACAAACCTGATGTGATGTGCAGGAGTTTCATTAGTGCGACGCACACTGAGTGTGTTGGGATAGAGCTCTGAAGAGGGAGCGACTTAGCACAGAGAGGCTGAGTGTGTTGGGATAGAGCTCTGAAGGGGGAGGGACTTAGCACAGAGAGGCTGAGTGTGTTGGGATAGAGCTCTGAAGGGGGAGGGACTTAGCACAGAGAGACTGAGTGTGTTGGGATAGAGCTCTGAAGGGGGAGGGACTTAGCACAGAGAGGCTGAGTGTGTTGGGATAGAGCTCTGAAGGGGGAGGGACTTAGCACAGAGAGGCTGAGTGTGTTGGGATAGAGCTCTGAAGGGGGAGGGACTTAGCACAGAGAGGCTGAGTGTGTTGGGATAGAGCTCTGATTTGGGCGGATATAGAATCAAACACCAGCTGGTTTGTGGTTCAGATCTTTGTCATTCTGGAACTCTCCACATGAAACAGAAAGTGTCCCAGAGTTCAGTTCTTCTGCCTGGAGAACCTGGAGCTTTAGTCCTGCTCTTCTGTGTTTTTAAAAACATTGAATCTGTGACGTCCTGATGTTCTCGTCTCCTCAGCTGGTCTCCTGGTGGACTCTGCGTTACGTCTCCCTCCATCATCAGATCCTCGAGTCCTGTTCTCCTCAGCTCCTGTGTCTGGCCCAAAGCTGCATCAGATCAGGTCAGAACCTCTGCTCCTCCTGCTCCTGCCTCCTCCTGCTCCTGTGTGCTCCTCCTGCTCCTGCCTGCTCCTCCTGCTCCTGCCTGCTCCTCCTCCTGTGTGCTCCTTCTGCTCCTGTGTGCTCCTCCTGCTCCTGCCTGCTCCTCTTGCTCCTGTGTGCTCCTCCTGCTCCTGTGTGCTCCTGCTCCTGTCTGCTCCTCCTGCTCCTGCTCCTCCTCCTCCTGTGTGCTCCTCCTGCTCCTGTGTGCTCCTCCTGCTCCTGTGTGCTGCTCCTGCTCCTGTCTGCTCCTCTTGCTCCTGCCTACTCCTTCTGCTCCTGTGTGCTCCTTCTGCTCCTGTGTGCTCCTCCTGCTCCTGTCTGCTCCTCCTGCTCCTGCCTGCTCCTCTTGCTCCTGTGTGCTCCTGCTCCTGTCTGCTCCTCCTGCTCCTGCTGCTCCTGCCTGCTCCTGCTCCTCCTCCTGCTCCTGCCTGCTCCTGTGTGCTCCTGCCTGCTCCTGTCTGCTCCTGTCTGCTCCTCCTGCTCCTACCTGCTCCTCTTGCTCCTGCCTGCTCCTCCTCCTCCTGTGTGCTCCTCCTGCTCCTGTCTGCTCCTCTTTGCTCCTGCCTGCTCCTCCTCCTCCTGTGTGCTCCTCCTGCTCCTGCCTGCTCCTGCTACTCCTCCTGCTCCTGTCTGCTCCTCTTTGCTCCTGCCTGCTCCTCCTGCTCCTGTCTGCTCCTCCTGCTCCTGCCTTCTCCTCCTCTGCTCCTCTGCTCCTCTGTCTCTCCTCCTCTGCTCTTCCTCCTCTGCTCCTCTGCTCTTCCTCCTCTGTCTTTGCTCCTCCTCCTCTGCTCCTCCTCCTCTGCGCTTCCTCCTCTGCGCTTCCTCCTCTGTCTCTGCTCCTCTGCTCCTCCTCCTCTGTCTCTCCTCCACCTCTGCTCCTCCTCCTCTGCTCTTCCTCCTCTGCTCCTCCTCCTCTGTCTCTGCTCCTCCTCTGCTCTTCCTCCTCTGTCTCTGCTCTTCTGCTCCTCCTCTGCTCCTCCTCCTCTGCTCTTCCTCCTCTGTCTCTGCTCCTCTGCTCCTCCTCCTCTGTCTCTGCTCCTCCATCCCTCGTCTTCGTCGTTTGCAGTAAATCAGCTCTCGTGTCCTTCTTTTGTGACCATCTTCGATAAAAGTGATTTCTGTCTCACGTGTGTCTCTGGGGCCCGTGTGGAATTGACAGGGGCCTTGGGGCAGAGTTACAGCCCAGATCGGAGCCTCGTCCTAGGCTCACGTCCTCGGGTCTGCCCCCTCTCTGCTCTGGAGCTCCGGACAGCTCAAGGATTTAGTGAAGAGTTAAAGCGTTTTTTATAAACGTGAAAGAGAAAACACAAACACACAACACCCGTGTGGACAGAGGACGTTTGGACAAGGACTGTCCAAAAGACGAGGACTGTCCAAAATATCCAAAATGTCCAAAATATCCAAAATCACATTCTAATTGATATTAAAGCTAATATCCAAACTACATCCTCCCCTGTCCTCCCCTGTCCTCTCCTGTCCTCCCCTGTCCTCCCCTGTCCTCCCCTGTCCTCTCCTGTCCTCACCTGTCCTCACCTGTCCTCACCTGGTCTTCTCTTGTCTCTTGCAGTGGAGGAGAGCAGGTCTTGTCTGGAGGAACATCTCGGCCTGCAGGTTCAGTTCCATCTGGAGTGCGTCTACACAAACCTGAGTTATTACGAGTATCCTGAGGCGAAGGAGCACATGAGGAGAGCCCAGGATCTGTCCGGACTCTCCGTGAACCTCACCGGTACCAAACATGTTCTCTTTATTATCTCCAAACGAGGAACGAAGCTCAGAACATCTGAACGCTGAGATCTTGAACCTCGTGTGGCATCAGTGCCTTTAGTTCCTGGAGAAACAAAAATAATGAGATCTTCTGTGGAGATTAATTTAACTCTGGTTTAGATCTTTCCATGTTTAGATCTTTCCGTGTTTAGATCTTTCCGTGTTTAGATCTTTCCGTGTTTAGATCTTTCCGTGTTTAGATCTTTCCAGGTCGTGCAGGTCATTCTTGAATAACTTTGGAAATCAGAGTTGAAAATAAAATATTTCCAGATCTTGAATCATTTCAACGTTTTGTTCCTCGCGTCTGAATCTTTTCGTTTCTCAGGGGCTCTGGGCAAACGGACGCGTTTCCAGGAGAAAAGTTTGGCTCAGCTCGTCCTGGAAGTGAAGAGGACGGAGGAGAAATCTGATTGGACGAACGGAGAAACAAGCCCCGCCCCCACACCTGTCAGTCTGCTGCCCAAGGTACACCAGATGCCCTCCCCCTCTCCCATGTCCCTGTAGTGTGTGACTGAGCGGTACAGTGAGTTTGGAGTCACAGCCAGAAGGTTCATGGTTCAACTCCCGGGCCTGTCTGTGTGGAGTTTGCATGTTCTTCCCGTGTCTTTAAGGACCTGTCTGTGTGGAGTTTGCATGTTCTTCCCGTGTCTTTAAGGACCTGTCTGTGTTGAGTTTGTATGTTCTTCCTGTGTCTTTAAGGACTGCGCTCTGAACGACGACACGCGTCTGGAGAGGATCAACCTCGAGGATCCGGATGAGTTCCAGCTCCCGGATCTGAGTCCCGAGGAGCAGGCTGTGGTCCTGGGGCTGTGGTGAGTCAGATGACCCCCCCAGGCCTGAGAACAGTGTAATTCTCACTCTGACCAGCAGAGGGCAGTGCTGTTGTAAATATAAAGTGTTTTTATTGTGAGTCACATGACCTGGAGTTTCTCATTTGTAAAGTTTGATTTTATAAAGAAAAATTAGATTTAATCCAAGTTCTGATGTTCCTCCTCAAAAACAGAGCTGGAGTTGTGTTTGTTTCATTCACATGTTTGAGGAATAATCAAGAATCAAATAATTTCCCTTGCGGATCAATAAAGTTTGTCTAAGTCTATTAGTCTGTCTACATCTCCAAAGCTCCAAACGCTCTGTTCCACCTTGTGATGTCATCAAGTGGTAGTTTTCAAGTGAACAGCTCCTTTTACCTTTAGTTAAGTCGAGATCGGCAATTCCAGGACTGAAATGATCCAAATGATTCTAGTGAAGGTGTGTGGAGTTTAAGAACACAGTGGAGCACTTCCTGTATCACATGATGACATCACAAGGTGGAACAGAGTGTTTTCAGTTTGAGAGAAGAACTCGTGTTAAATCTGCAGGTTTGTGTGTTAAACGTGTGAATGTGTGAAAATTGAGGGTTTGTCAAATGCTTTTCTCCATGGAGATGTTATTGCTTTGTCTGGAATGTCCCACAGTATGGCATTAAATCTTTATCTCCATGGAGACCAAACCAGACCGTGTTCCAGGTCAGATCTGTGGAGAGGCGACCCCGCTCACAGTCAGAATGTCTGTTTTTCTAGGTATTTTTGAGCTCTAAAACCACCTGTAATTGAATAAATGTAAAGTAGAGCTGTTTAATGTCACACTGTGGAACATTCCAGGCAGAGCAGTGACGTCTCCATAGAAACAAGCAGGTGACAGACCCCCACCAGAAAAGTTACAGAGTGCAGCTTTGACCTTCCGTTTCTCCTAAACATTTGTCTTTACCAGTTTTTTTTCTTCTGGTTTTCAGCACAGGCTTCCAGAAGAACAACCCTCTGCACAAACTGACGGAGGAGGAACTTCTCGCCTTCACCTCGGTCCGTCTCTTTTCTGTTTTTAAACTTTTCACTTTTTATTCTGAAACGATCACCTCAGATCTGATCCTGGGTCAGTTCGTTCATCGTCCTCTTGTTGTAGAGGATTAAAGTGTCTTTTCTCTCGGGGCTGCAGATGGAAACAGCTGTTCAGTTCTGATCTGCTGTGGAACATTTGGTTTTATGAGCTGAATGTCCCTGTGGTTTTAGTAGAACCTCCCTCCGCTCTCTTCTTCTCCTGTGTTTTTAGTAGAACCTCCCTCCGCTCTCTTCTTCTCCTGTGTTTTTAGGAGAACCTCCCTCCGCTCTCTTCTTCTCCTGTGTTTTTAGGAGAACCTCCCTCCGCTCTCTTCTTCTCCTGTGTTTTTAGGAGAACCTCCCTCCGCTCTCTTCTTCTCCTGTGTTTTTAGCGGTTTTTCCTTCAGGTCAGTGTTGAGCTGTGGGTCTTGTGTCCACTCATCTGTCCAGTCTCCACGTGGATCCAGGGTCTGCAGGCTGGTTAGATGGTTGTCACAGGACCTGCTCTCCCTCCTCTTCTTCTCTGCTCCTCCTCCTCTTCTCTTCTCCTCTGTTCATCCTCCTCCTTTTCTCCTCTGCTCATCCTTCTCTTCTCCTCTTCTACTCCTCTGCTCATCATCCTCTTCTCCTTCTTTTCTTTTTTCCTCCTCCTCTCCTCTGCTCCTCTTCTCCTCCTCCTCCTCTCTTTTCCATTCTCCTCTGTTCCTCTTTTTTCATGTCTTTTCTTTATTTTGCTCCTTGCTTTTGTCTTTTGCATTGGCGCGTAAATACCCTGTCGTTAATGCCCCAGAGGCGTAAATACCCCGTCGTTAATGCCCCAGAGGCGTAAATACCCCGTCGTTAATGCCCCACATGAGTCAAATCCTCGTTAAACTTATGTCAGGTCTTTGGTTCCAGGCTCTGCTCTCTCGACCTCAGATCTTCTCTCTGGAGGTTTCTGCTCTGAGTCTGAGGACCAGGCTGGAGCGAGGTCAGAGGAGATGTGTGGAGAGGGCCATGATGCAGACGCAGGTACGACGCCATTTTATCTGCTTACCTTCAGGCCCCCCCCCCCGCTCCCATCGGCCAGTCTCTGTAAGGCTCTGAGTGACAGCTGGGGTCAGCCAATCACAGAGGAGCTTCAACTTCTCAAACAGATCACTTTATTTACCTCAGAAATAAGTCTGTTTTTATTCTGAATCGTAATCTTTTGCCGTATCTCCGTGGAACATCTCCATGGAAACAGAACAGCAGAAAAGTCCCACAGTGCAGCTTTAACCTCACCCGTTGCTCCTCAGGCTTTGGTGGATTATTTCGAGGAGACGATGTGCCCAGTGTCCGAGCGCCTCAAGATGTTCTACGTCTGCCGCCCCCCAACCAGGTGGAATGTACAGGTGAGCCAGATGCCCTCCCACTAAAGGAACATAAAGGTGAATAGCTCCACCCACTGGTTTAGCTCCACCCACAAGCCCAGAGTTTTAAAGTTGAACATTTCCTCCACTGGAACTAGTTTGGAAATGTTGATTTAGTCTTTTAAATATAGTTCTATCCGTAGTAAACCCTGGAGTACGTGTTGTGTGTACTCTTCTGTAGTAAAAATACTTCAGATGTTTCTCCTCCATAGAAAACCCTGTGCTCTCTCCTGATGGACCTGGGCTGCACCAGCGCTGCTCTCCTCACCTTCGAGAAGCTGCAGATGTGGGAGGACGTCGTCATCTGCCACGAGATGCTCGGACAGCACGGAAAGGTCTGGAATAATACATACTACTACTACTACTACAACAACAAATACTAATACTACTACTACTACTACTAGGTCTACCATGAGATGCTCGGACAGCATCTCGAGGGAGAATGTTGTTCACGTCTTATTTTCTACTTAAATGATTCATGATGGAACAAAATGTTTCAGTCCAAACCCCAGGATCATGTAGAGCAGGTTCAGAAGAACATCTCAGGTCAGAATGAGGAGCCTGACAGCAGCAGTTACAGAGAGAAGGTTCTCTTCTTTCACCTCCTGGTTCTCCTGTGTTTCACCTCCTGGTTCTCCTGTGTTTCACCTCCTGGTTCTTCCTTGTTTCACCTTCTGGTTCTCCTGTTTCACCTCCTGGTTCTTCCTTGTTTCACCTCCTGGTTCTCCTGTTTCACCTCCTGGTTCTTCCTTGTTTCACCTCCTGGTTCTTCTGTGTTTCACCTCCTGGTTCTCCTGTGTTTCACTTCCTGGTTCTCCTGTGTTTCACCTCCTGGTTCTCCTGTGTTTCACCCTCTGGTTCTTCCTTGTTTCACCTCCTGGTTCTTCCGTGTTTCACCTCCTGGTTCTTCCGTGTTTCACCTCCTGGTTCTTCTGTATTTCACGCTCTGGTTCTCCTGTGTTTCACCTCCTGGTTCTCCTGTATTTCATGCTCTGGTTCTTCTGTATTTCACGCTCTGGTTCTCCTGTGTTTCACCTCCTGGTTCTTCCTTGTTTCACCTCCTGGTTCTCCTGTGTTTCACCTCCTGGTTCTTCTGTATTTCACCCTCTGGTTCTCCTGTGTTTCACCTCCTGGTTCTTCCTTGTTTCACCCTCTGGTTCTTCCGTGTTTCACCCTCTGGTTCTTCCGTGTTTCACCTCCTGGTTCTTCCGTGTTTCACCTCCTGGTTCTTCCGTGTTTCACCTCCTGGTTCTTCTGTGTTTCACCTCCTGGTTCTCCTGTGTTTCACCTCCTGGTTCTTCCGTGTTTCACCCTCTGGTTCTTCCGTGTTTCACCTCCTGGTTCTTCCGTGTTTCACCTCCTGGTTCTTCCGTGTTTCACCTCCTGGTTCTTCCGTGTTTCACCTCCTGGTTCTTCTGTATTTCACGCTCTGGTTCTCCTGTGTTTCACCTCCTGGTTCTTCTGTATTTCACCCTCTGGTTCTCCTGTGTTTCACCTCCTGGTTCTTCCTTGTTTCACCCTCTGGTTCTTCCGTGTTTCACCCTCTGGTTCTTCCGTGTTTCACCTCCTGGTTCTTCCGTGTTTCACCTCCTGGTTCTTCCGTGTTTCACCTCCTGGTTCTTCTGTGTTTCACCTCCTGGTTCTCCTGTGTTTCACCTCCTGGTTCTTCCGTGTTTCACCCTCTGGTTCTTCCGTGTTTCACCTCCTGGTTCTTCCGTGTTTCACCTCCTGGTTCTTCCGTGTTTCACCTCCTGGTTCTTCCGTGTTTCACCTCCTGGTTCTTCCGTGTTTCACCTCCTGGTTCTTCTGTATTTCACGCTCTGGTTCTCCTGTGTTTCACCTCCTGGTTCTTCTGTATTTCACCCTCTGGTTCTCCTGTGTTTCACCTCCTGGTTCTTCCTTGTTTCACCTCCTGGTTCTTCCTTGTTTCACCTCCTGGTTCTCCTGTGTTTCACCTCCTGGTTCTTCTGTATTTCACCCTCTGGTTCTCCTGTGTTTCACCTCCTGGTTCTTCCTTGTTTCACCCTCTGGTTCTTCCGTGTTTCACCTCCTGGTTCTTCCGTGTTTCACCTCCTGGTTCTTCCGTGTTTCACCTCCTGGTTCTTCCGTGTTTCACCTCCTGGTTCTTCCGTGTTTCACCTCCTGGTTCTTCTGTATTTCACCCTCTGGTTCTTCCTTGTTTCACCTCCTGGTTCTTCCTTGTTTCACCTCCTGGTTCTTCCTTGTTTCACCTCCTGGTTCTCCTGTGTTTCACCTCCTGGTTCTTCTGTATTTCACCCTCTGGTTCTCCTGTGTTTCACCTCCTGGTTCTTCCTTGTTTCACCCTCTGGTTCTTCCGTGTTTCACCCTCTGGTTCTTCCGTGTTTCACCCTCTGGTTCTTCCGTGTTTCACCTCCTGGTTCTTCCGTGTTTCACCTCCTGGTTCTTCCGTGTTTCACCTCCTGGTTCTTCCGTGTTTCACCTCCTGGTTCTCCTGTGTTTCACCTCCTGGTTCTTCCGTGTTTCACCCTCTGGTTCTTCCGTGTTTCACCTCCTGGTTCTTCCGTGTTTCACCTCCTGGTTCTTCCGTGTTTCACCTCCTGGTTCTTCCGTGTTTCACCTCCTGGTTCTTCCGTATTTCACGCTCTGGTTCTCCTGTGTTTCACCTCCTGGTTCTTCTGTATTTCACCCTCTGGTTCTCCTGTGTTTCACCTCCTGGTTCTTCCTTGTTTCACCTCCTGGTTCTCCTGTGTTTCACCTCCTGGTTCTTCTGTATTTCACCCTCTGGTTCTCCTGTGTTTCACCTCCTGGTTCTTCCTTGTTTCACCCTCTGGTTCTTCCGTGTTTCACCCTCTGGTTCTTCCGTGTTTCACCTCCTGGTTCTTCCGTGTTTCACCTCCTGGTTCTTCCGTGTTTCACCTCCTGGTTCTTCCGTGTTTCACCTCCTGGTTCTTCCGTATTTCACGCTCTGGTTCTCCTGTGTTTCACCTCCTGGTTCTCCTGTGTTTCACCCTCCTGGTTCTCCTGTGTTTCACCCTCTGGTTCTCCTGTGTTTCACCCTCTGGTTCTCCTGTGTTTCACCCTCTGGTTCTCCTGTGTTTCACCTCCTGGTTCTTCCGTGTTTCACCTCCTGGTTCTTCCGTGTTTCACCTCCTGGTTCTTCCGTATTTCACGCTCTGGTTCTCCTGTGTTTCACCTCCTGGTTCTCCTGTGTTTCACCCTCTGGTTCTCCTGTGTTTCACCCTCTGGTTCTCCTGTGTTTCACCCTCTGGTTCTCCTGTGTTTCACCCTCTGGTTCTCCTGTGTTTCACCCTCTGGTTCTCCTGTGTTTCACCTCCTGGTTCTGTGTTTCACCTCCTGGTTCTTCTGTGTTTCACCTCCTGGTTCTTCTGTGTTTCATGCTCTGGTTCTTCTGTATTTCACGCTCTGGTTCTCCTGTGTTTCACCTCCTGGTTCTTCTGTATTTCATGCTCTGGTTCTTCTGTATTTCACGCTCTGGTTCTCCTGTGTTTCACCTCCTGGTTCTTCTGTATTTCACGCTCTGGTTCTTCTGTGTGTTCCAGGCGGAGGAGATCGTGCGCCGGGAGCTGGAGAAGCAGGAGACCCCAAGTCTTTGGTGCCTCTTGGGGGACATCCTGAGGGACCACCAGTTCTACGACCGCGCCTGGGACCTGTCCAAACACCGGAGCGCCAGGGCCATGAGGTCCAAGGGGCTGCTGCACCTGTCGCACAGAGAGATGGAGCAGTGCGTCAGGTGCTTCGAGGAGTCGCTCAAGATCAACAGAATGCAGGTACCAGGACTGGGACTGGATCGGGACGGGGTCTGGACTGGATTGGGACTGGACTGGGTCTGGACCAGGATCGGGACCGAGACTTGGACCTGGACTGGACCATCAGTCACATCTTGTTTAAATGTCTTAAATGCATGTTGAATAAAACCCCTGTCATCTGTGCCCCTGTCCTCTCTGCTCCTGTCCTCTCTGCTCCTGCCGTCTCTGCTCCTGTCAGCTGGGGCTCTGGTTCTCTCTGGGTTGTGGATATCTCGCTCTGGAAAACTACGAGGGAGCGGCGTTGGCGTTTCAGTCGTGTGTTTGCATCGAGCCGGACGTGAGTAACAGAGTGACCTCTGACCTCTGACCTCTGACCTTTGACCTGTGTGTGTAGAATAAGAAATAATCCTGACTCAGATTTACGCAGTGTTTTCTTGTTTTCAGATTTATTCTTGACTTCCTTGTTCAGAGTCTGTTTCATTCTGGCCTGGAGGGAGTTTATTTGAATTGAACTTGTCAGTAAAATGCTCTTTTAAGTGTTTTGATTTTACATTTTGGTCAAGCTTTTTGCAGTGCAGTGGCGCCCCCTATAGCACCGGGTGTTTACTGCGGTCTCCCGTCTGGGCCTGTCCGGGCCTGACCGTGCCTGACCGGTGTAATAAAATCGGTCAGATCGGTTCAGGCTTTGGGAGGAAGTTTTGGCCGCTTCAGTTCGTTTTAAACTCCGGGTCACAGCTGCAGCAGGTGTTTCAGATCTGTTTAACTCTCCTGACAGAACGCAGAGGCCTGGAACAACCTCTCCACAGCCTACATCCGCCTCAAGAAGGAGTGAGTCCTCCTCTTCCTCCTCCTCCTCCTCCTCTTCCTCCCCTTCCCCCTCACCCTCCTCCTCTTCCTCCGTCCCTCTTTTCTCTCAAATGTGACATAGGCTGCGTCTCATTTCTCTTTCCTCGCTGCCTTCTCCTTGATTCCTCTCTTCGATCAATCGATTGACAGCTGAAAAATGGAGGATCGAAGAGAGGAATCAAGGAGAAGAAAGCGAGGAAAGAGAAACTTAATATGACACACAGAAATGTGTCATATTTAAGTGTCCCAAAGAAAAACCACAGAGTGAAGGAGGAAACCTGAAGAGGCTTCAGGAGCAACACCAGAGGAAAGAATCAAACTTTCTTGGTCTCAGGAGGAGTTTACATCCTCTCTCCTCACTGTGTCTCCTCCTCTCCTCCTCTGTTCCTCTCTCCTCCCTGTGTCTCCTCTCCTCTTCTGTTCCTCTCTCCGTCTCCTCTGTGGGCGGGACTTCCTCATCCGTTTCCTGCAGAATCGAGGAGAAGGAAGTGAGGAAAGAGAAATGATCCTTTATCTGTGAAGCTCTGACCTCCTGTGATCTGCTGCAGGTACAAGGCCTTCCTCACCCTGCAGGAGGCGCTCAAGTGCAACTTCGAGTCGTGGCAGATCTGGGAGAACTTCCTGTTGGTGAGCACCAACATTGGAGCGTTCAACGACGCCATAAGAGCCTACCACCGTCTGATGGACCTGAGGGACGGGTTTAAGGACACGGAGGTGAGAAGAACCGGGACTGAACCGGGACTGAACCAGGACTGAACCAGGACTGAACCCGGTCTGAACCCGGTCTGTTCTGCCTCAGGTCCTGGAGTACCTGGTGCGTGCGGTTGTAAAGGACCTGCCTGACAGACAGGGGGCGCCGTCCTCGACTCTGAAGCCCAAAGTGAAGGAGCTGTTTGGCAGAGTGAGCGCGCGGCACAGCGGGGACCGAGCCGTGTGGACGCAGTACGCTCTGCTGTACGGAGGGGGCGCCACTGACAGCACAGAGGACAATGAAAAGGTAAAACCACCCGTTTAATACTCCCTACGCTGTCCACGTGCTGTTTATGTCCACGTGTTCATCAGAGTGACAGGTGATGTCATACGCTCAGAGGGGGTCAGGGGTCAGAGGTCACAGACGGTTCCATTGGTCACACTGGACTTCACCTCCAAAAGGTTAAAAGGTCAAATCACAAATGTTCAAAATGTTCAACCTGATGTGTGTGTGTGTGTATGTATGTGTGTGTGTGTTACAACACGTCTGTGTGTGTCTGTGTGTGTGTCTCTGTGTGTCTGTGTGTGTGTTTGTATAAACACTTTCAGTTATTGTGACTCTCGACTCGTCACGTTTATCGTCAGTTCCGTTGCTTTAATCGAGTTTTTTAAAAGTACAAACAGTGACTCTGGTTTTGTCCAGGTCAAAGGTCAAAGGTCACAGTTGGGTCTGATGACATCACACACTCTACAGCCAATCAGATCAGAGTGTGATTCAGATGCACAGTTGTGTTGTAACACCCACACTCACACAGTTGTGTTGTAACACCCACACTCACACAGTTGTGTTGTAACACTCTGTCATTGTAAAGTTCTTTTACTAAAATGTTGCTTCTGTTTTCTCTGTGTTTAGGCTTAAGTCCATTTCATAACGAATCATCAAAATTATTTGTATTTTTATTATTTTTTATTTATCCTCAGGCTGTTCTTGTAACGCTTTTTAAACAGTACAGACTGTGCAGGCACATGTGACGCTGACCCGGCGCTGACCCGGCGCTGACCCGGCGCTGACCCGGCGTTGACCCGGCGCTGACCCGGCGTTGACCCGGCGTTGACCCAGTGTGGTGCTTGTGTGTTTCAGGCTCTTCAGTTTCTGTCCAAAGCTCATCGCTGTGAAGTCCAGAACTCGGACTGGCACCAGGATCCTGCACTGTTCAAGGGAGTCCTGCAGAGGGCGCTGTCCATGGGGCGAGGTGACACCATCTGAACTTCTCCTCTGCTCCTCTGACCTTCTGCTCCTCTGACCCTCTGCTCCTCTGAACTTCTGCTCCTCTGACCCTCTGCTCCTCTGACCACCTACTTTTCCTCCTCCTCATCTCGCTCCTCCTCCTCTCGCTCCTCCTCCTCTCGCTCCTCCTCTCGCTCCTCCTCCTCTCCCTCCTCCTCTCGCTCCTCCTCATCTCGCTCCTCCTCCTCTCGCTCCTCCTCTCGCTCCTCCTCCTCTCGCTCCTCATCTCGCTCCTCCTCATCTCGCTCCTCTCGATCCTCCTCTCGCTCCTCATCTCGCTCCTCCTCTCGATCCTCCTCTCGCTCCTCCTCTCGCTCCTCATCTCGCTCCTCATCTCGCTCCTCATCTCGCTCCTCCTCATCTCGCTCCTCCTCCTCCTCTCGCTCCTCCTCCTCTCGCTCCTCCTCCTCTTGCTCCTCCTCATCTCGTTCCTCCTCATCTCGCTCCTCCTCTTGCTCCTCCTCCTCTCACTCCTCCTCTCGCTCCTCCTCATCTCGCTTCTCCTCCTCCTCTCGCTCCTCCTCCTCTCGCTCCTCCTCATCCCGCGCCTCCTCTCCATTAAACTCGTCTCTTCTGTCTCCTTCAGTGAGCGTCTCTGTGTCTCGGTCCAAGTCCAGTCCAGCTGAAGCTCTTCAGGTTCTGTCCTCGTGTCGTCTCAGTCTGAACAGTCTCCTCTCCAAAGCGAAGGTACGACTTTGGTTTGAATCCTGTAGAAGATCAGCTTCAGCCACGTCCTGATGGAGTTTCCTCAAAAAAAACACAGAGAACAAACTAAAAAACACAAACACAACTCCAGCAGTGAGGAGGACACTTTACACTTTACACCTTTACACTTTTACACTTAAGTGGAGCTGTGTGTGAGGTCTGGATTCATAAATCCTCATATATGAACAAACTTGTACTGAAAACTAACGCTGATTTATTCTTAATCACAAAAACATTGGACATGTCTCGTTCTTTATCCAATCAGAACGCAGAATGAGCATCACATGACTCTCTCATGTGGGTTGCTGGTTCAAAGCTGAAATCCAGTGTGTTTAAACCTAAAATGTCTCTCTCTGATCTGAACGGTCACTCCCTAAACCCCAGAGTCAGTGCTAGTGCAGCCTCTGCAGCTCAGGGAGGGAATTCTGGAGGTTCTGAGCTTCACATGAGCCTGTCCATAAACTGCCACGTTTACATGAGAGCTTTAATTCTGAATAAAAATAATTTAATTCTGAATAAAAATAAATTCTGCTTTAAAAAGACCAGGTAAACACTTAATTCCTACTGAAAATGATTATTTGGAATTAAAAATTCTGAAGTAAGTGGGTGGTTTATTCTGATTTTAAAGCCGTGTTAATTTATTCCTCGATCATGTAAATGTTTATTCGTCTTAAAAATAATTCCGGTCGTTCGGCGCTCGTTGGGTCGTCCTTCTGACGCGATGACACTCTGCGAGACGGCGCCCGGAGCAAACGCTGGTCTGGAACCAAAACAATTATTTTAATAAATTCACCGGAAGAACTACATATAATGAAAAAAGCCGGTAGCAGCTGAAGTGTGAGTTTTCTTCCGGTCAGCGTAAATCCGTTCGTGTCCCTGTCCAATCAGAACCCTTCCCCACCCCCAGACGATGAGCGGAATTAAATAAAGACGATTTAACGAGTTTTCCATGTGAACCTCAATTCAGAATTATTATTTCCACGTAAACTCCAAGGAGAATAATTTAATTCTGAATTAAAAACAAAATCATGTAAACGTGGCCCATGAGAAGAACCTGGACGTGTCTCTGTCCTGAATGTCCTGAAGGCTCTGGGGACACAGGGTCCAGTGTGGGATTAGAACCTTTTAAAAATGTAAATCTTTCCAGACACTCATTTAAACAAAACCTGGAGTATTTTCTTTTCTCTGTTGCAGCAAAACCACACGGACATGGCGTCAGGAGAGATCTGCTCCGAGCTGAAGGACGAGGTCCAGACTTTGGAAAATCTCATCAAAGAAATCCAGGAAGTGAGCGCCGCCCTCAGGAGCCAATCACAGTGAAGCTACACAGACATCGGCCAATCAGAGCACAGCTCACCGACCAACCAGGAAGTGACAGATATGAAGACCAATGACAGAGAAGCTTCTAGAGAGAGCGAGTGTATGGACCGCACCTGTGATATCGAATCACACTGGGGGGGTTCTACATGTGTATCTATGGCAGAATGTTTACAAGTTGCCACGGTGACATAATGAACACTCGGCAAACACAGACAAAACCGTTGTAAGATGACTCTGGATTTTAAAATCACAACACCTGCATCAGGAACTTTGGCAAGACAAATATCGGGTATCGGCTCAAAAGGTCCAATTCACATCAGCCCAGGGAAATCGAACGTCCCTGCGCCTCAGTCCCGTCCTCTCCACCCATTGGTCAGCCTCGGTCCCGCCCTCTCCCCCCCATTGGTCAGCCTCGGTCCCGCTCTGAGTGACAGGTGGGTTTAACCAATCACAGAGCAGAATGACGTCCAGCTTCAGTTTCCTGTGGAAGATTCAAGAAACGAGACCGAGGAGCCCCAGGAAATGAACTCGATCTGTGACTGCAGCATCAGAGATGCTTCTGTGGGCTTTTATTTTGAAGGAGGAGGCGCACTTCCTGTTTCCACCTTCTGTTCGTTTGTTTTTGTTTTTCTCTCTGTAACGACCTGGTCACAGAGTAAATCCTTTTAAATCCTGATATGAGTTTTATTTTGTTTTTTTTCAGCTTGAGAATGAGCCGTTTGTCATCGTCAAAATAAGCGCCGTTACCATGGCAATTAACAATTCAAAACAAAAGACCTTTTAGTGAAATGTCCAGAATATTAAAGAGGGAGTATTATACTTAGGGAGTATTATACTTCTGAGGGGTTTTCACTGGAACACGTCACATATTCAGATCAACATTTTCCTTTTATTCGTGTTCACGTTTCAATTTCAGTCCCCCCTCCCTTTGCTCTCTGAGCTAATTCACTCCCCCTTCAGAGGTCTATCCCAACACACTCGGTGTGCGTCGCACTAATGAAACTCCTGCATCACATCAGGTTTGTCCAATTGTTGTGTTCAGTTTTGTCTCATGTTTTTGTGTTTTTATGGAGAATTGTCGTGTGGAGCCTGGGGGACGTAGACTTGTGGGCGGAGCCTCGTACAGGACCCAGGAGAGATCACTAGATGACTCAAACATGCATGACTCTGAAAACTCTTCAGGTTTGTGATGAGGAATAGCGTTGGAACATCAGAGAACAATGATTTTGCAGAATTTAAAATTCAGTTTCTGTGACTACACACACGCACACAACGCAAACACACACACACACACACATTGGTTTGCATTTTGGGGTTAAAGCTCCACTGCGGGACATTTCCTCACAGTAGAACAACACTCTCAAAATATTTGATCCCTGACGACAAAATTAAGCATTTGGACGTTTTTCCTGCTCTTTTTTTAACCTCTTGCTTCACCCTGCTGTCCTCAGTAGAGTGTTCCACCTTGTGATGTCATCAAGTGGTAGTTTTCAAGTGAACAGCTCCTTTTACCTTTAGTTCAGTCGAGATCGACAATTCTGAAAGGACTGAAATGATCCAAATTATTCTAGTGAAGGTGTGTGGACTTTAAAAACACAGTGGAGCACTTCCTGTATCACCACATGATGACATCACAAGGTGGAACAGAGTGTTTTCAGTTTGAGAGAAGAACTCGTGTTAAATCTGCAGGTTTGTGTGTTAAACATGTGAATCTCAGGGTTTGACAGTGTCACATGGGCCTTTTAAAAACTCGGAAAATAAAACAAAGTTGTAAATAAACCAGTGAAAACTTGTTTTATTTTCTTCTGTGGTGATTTGAAGCTGAACCCTCTGTTCTCTCTTCTCTCTCTGTTCTCTCTTCTCTCTGTTCTCTCTCTCTTCTCTCTGTTCTCTCTCTCTTCTCTCTCTTCTCTCTGTTCTCTCTCTCCTCTCTGTTCTCTCTCTGTTCTCTCTCTGTTCTCTCTCTTCTCTCTCTCTTCTCTCTCGTTCTGCTCCGTGACGTGTTCAGGTTCGGCTCTGAACAAACTGAACTCCAATCCTTTTTTTATTTCTCTAAATCACTTTTAATTCGTGCGGACGCGCCGGGGCCTGTGCGACGCCGAACTTCAGCCTCCGAACTGAAGCGGAACACGGAACCACCTGCACCGAGACGAACCGTAAAGTCCCGGTAGACCCGCAGACGTGCGTGTGTGTGTGTGCGTGTGTGTGTGTGTGCGTGTGTGTGTGTGCGTGCGTGTGTGTGCGTGCGTGTGTGTGTGTGCGTGTGTGTGTGTGTGTGTGTGTGTGTGTGTGGGGCCCCTCCCCCGCTGCGTCACGTCTGGACTCAGACTCTCTGGGACGGTCTCTGCGCTCGGTCCGGTACGAGACTCTGATCCGGGACTTGAAGGACACACGCAGCGCGCTGGAGCCGGTTTAGTCCCAGTTTAGTCCCAGTTTAGTCCCGGTTTAGTCCCACTATGAGCCCGCGGTAGTCTCGCGCCTGCAGTCGGTCATGGCTCGGCTCGGCTCGGGCCTCTTCGGGATTTTCTTTTTTCTCTTCGTGGGTCTGGAGTCGTGGACGCGCGGCGCGGGACAGACCGGCGCGTTCACGAGGGTGTACGTGGTCCAGCCCGGGTCCGGTCCCGGGTCCGGTCCCGGGTCCGGGAACGCGCTCAGGGTCAGCTCCATCGCCACGGCCACGCGACACACGCACGCGCACAGTGGAGCGCAGAGCCGCACGCGCAGGATGGGCGCGCAACAGACGCACAAGCACGTGCTCAAAGTGTCGGGGTGAGGACTCACGCACGACTCTGGACCAGGACTGGACCAGGACTGAACCAGGACTAAACCAGGACTGGACCAGGACTAAACCAGGACTAAACCAGGACTAAACCAGGACTGAACCGCACCAAATGGACTAAACTCAGGTTCACTTTGGGAGTTGGATTTCCCTCTGATTCTTCGAGTTTCTCCTGGGTTCATGTTCTGCTTGTTTCTGGAGTCTGGACCTGGAGTTGTGTTTGTTTCATTCACATGTTTGAGGAACTCTTTATTATTAGTCTGTCTACATCTCCAAAGCTCAAAACGCTCTGTTCCACCTTGTGATGTCATGAGGTGGTCCTTTAAGTGAACAGCTCCTTAAAGAGCGAAACACTTTGAATTTGATCATAAAACAGAAACCAAATTCAAACATGTCCAGGAACAGCAGAGGTCGACTTCATCTGACACCACCTGATGATGTCACAGAGTGTGAGCTGTGCAGAGGGAGACGGACGACGTGTGAATGAAATAAAACAAAACACAACTCCAGGGATGAACAGGCTTAAAGCCCCAGTGCGGGACATTTCCTCACCAACAGAGTTCCAGCTGGACTCTAATGTTTAACCTGAAAATCACATTTAAAGCTTCTTCAGACCAGGACCCGGACCAGGACCCGGAGCGGGACCAGGCGCTGGTCCTGGTCCTGTCATGGTCCTGTCCTGGTCCTGTCCTGGTCCTGGTCTGGTCCTGTCCTGGTCTGGTCCTGGTCCTGGTCCTGGTCCGGTCCTGGTCCTGTCCTGGTCCGGTCCTGGTCCTGTCCTGGTCCTGGTCCTGGTCCCGTCCTGGTCCCGTCCTGGTCCCGGTCCCGTCCTGATCCGGTCCTGGTCCGGTCCTGGTCCAGTCCTGGCCCGGTCCTGGCCCGGTCCTGGTCCTGGTCTATAACCGGTCTCTGTCACAGGGTGAATGTGTGTGGAGGTCAGTGCTGTCACGGCTGGAGCGCGGCTCACGGTTCTCACCGCTGCACTAAACGTAAGTAACTGAACATACATGTGTGTCTATGGCCAAATGTTCAGCGGTTACCATGGAGACACAGTGTAAACATTAGCGAACGCAAAGCTCGTCTGAAAACTCCCACGATGCCTCCTGTGAGGCAGGTTCTGTTCGGACAGAGACACTTTCAGTCAGAGCTGTTCTTTAAACTCTTCAGATCTTTTCTCCAGGTTCTAAAAGTTTCTTCTCAAAATTGAACCTCTCCAGGTTTTATTTGGAGCGATTCGTGTGTTTCCAACATGGAAGTCGGAGATTTGTTTCTTTTATTAAGTGGTTTTATATTGAGATTAAACATTTCCAAATGATCAGGTTCTGCTGAAGTCACTTTTCTCTCCGTCTCATGTTCTGATGTTGTTCCTCAGAAACATCAAGAGGTTTGAGATCTTCCACATCTTTGAGTAATAGAGACAGGCGATATATCGGCCAATATTTGGACTTTTTATAGCATCTGTTATCGGCCTTAAATCTCCAACTCAGGCCGATATTTTGCTCTGGCCGAGCTGCTGCCTGAAAACACAGAAGAAGACTTGATTTAAACCCGTGAACATGAAGAGAAGATCCACAGACTGTGGATCTCATGGGTTTGTGGGTAAATCTGTAGGAGAATCACAGGATTTGGGGAAAAAAGTCAAAATTGGACCAAAAATATCTGCAATTTTTTGGCCTTTATCGATTTGTCTGGATTCTAAAGAATCGGCTTCAGTATCGTCCTAGAAAAAAACATATCGGTCGATCTCTAATGAGTCCTCCATGTTTGAGTATTCTAGTGATCTCTCCTGGGCCCTATTCAAACCCTCCTTACGGTTAGCAGTACGAGTCTGTACGAGGCTCCGCCCACAAGTCTACGTCCCCCAGG